>PVLA01002948.1:103814-173276 GCA_004027455.1 Hydrochoerus hydrochaeris | reverse complement strand
TCTCCCTTCTTCCATCTGTATCTTCCTGAGATGCTTCCTGAGAGCATTTCTTTTATTACTCTATTCATATCTTGCTTTACCTGATTTAGTATTTCAGTTTGGAGCTTGTCTACAAGGTACCGAAGATATCTCTTAATGTCCATTGAAGCCATGTCTGGTGTTGTGTGTTTGCCGCCTTCAGTCTCCCTTGTTTTTCCCTCTCCTGGATCAGGGCTCTCAGGGTTCTGGGCTGGGGTCCTCCTCCTTCCTCTCTCTCCTGTCATGGTCCTGGCTTCCTCCACACAGGTTACAGTGCAAGTCCCAACCCCCTTCCATGCTGGCCACGTTTCCTTTGAAGCACACTGGTGATGGACCTCCGCCCTCTCCTGTCTGTTCTTGTCACTGGGGTGTAAGCAACAGCTGCGTATGCCTGCCCCTCCCCACCAGGCCAACCAAACTTCAGGGGCTTCACCTGGTTAGTGCTTTCTAGGTGCAGGGAATCAATTTGGGATGGCTTATTGGGTCCCAGCCAGGGAGGAGGCCCAGTCTAAGCAAATCCCATGAATCTGCTCTGAGGAGGGAGGAACCAACTGAAGTCACTGTCACTCCCAGTTCAGGCTCCTCTTGCCCAATTCCAACATATTGCCCTTCCCATGGGGGGGGGGGTCTCATTCCCAGAACTGACCATGGATTAATGAAGGTCCCTTTGCCGGCTCCGCTCTCCATTGGCTCACCAACCCCTGACTTCAGCACAGCTGTGGCTCCTGTGAGTGGTGGCAGGAATGAGTTTGAGCAGCTCTGCCAGCTGGCACAGTTTCAGGCTGTTGCAAACTTGGCGGATCGCTGCAAATGAAAATGCTGTGTCCCGTAATTTTTAACTGTTTCAGTTGTAGTCCCAACATATTTGATGAGCTTTTTTACGTTTTAATTTCTTCCTGTGTCAAGAGGATCCATCTCCCTCTGTCTGGGTCTCTCCAGGGTGTTTTATTCTGGCATATGAGTTATTTCTCCTGGGAGGCTTTGTATTTTGTTGCTCACTGATCGGCCATCTTGACTTCTTCCATCTGTGATCTCTTCTTTTAACTCATGGACTATTCAGGAGTTTATTTTTCAGCCTCCAAACATAGGGTTATTGGGGTATTTTTAACTACTGTAATATTGCTGGCTCCTAATGAAATCTCATTGTAAAGAATATAGTCTGTATAATACAGATTCGTTGAAATTTGTTGGTATTTTATATGTTCAGTTTCTATGATTATTCTGTGCTGTGAATTAACTATTACTATTTGCAATGATGGATTATATCTTTTCAAATTTATTAGAACAGGTTTACTAATTTTGTGGTTTGACTCTTCTCGTTGGTCTACCAGTTTCTAAAAGTGTTGTGCTAGGAGCTGGGGATTTAGCTCAGTGGTATAAGTGCCTGCCTGGCAAGCACAAGGCCATGAGTTCAATCCCTGGTACCAAATAAACAAATAAATAAATAAAGTCAAATAAATAAAAATAAGAATTTTAAAATGCTTTGAAGAAAAAAGCGGTGTGCTAAAAATCTCATAACTAAGAACTTGTCAATTAAATTTCTTATATGAATATAAGGTATATAGTTATATTTAAGTTTATACCTTTATTGCCACTATTGTTATTTTACAAGTATCATTCTTTACTGTCCGCTATAGCAGATTTCTTTTTGGAGGGGAGATAGGATTGTCTAGAATACTTGTTTCTATTCTTACTTTGAAACTTCCTATGTGGTTTATTTCAGGAATATCTCCTCTAAGATGAACACCACAGAATTTTTAAAGATATTGAATGTGATTATCTCTTTTAATAGATTAATAAAGTTATATTTACTATACTTACTTCTATAGTGCATTTTACTTTGTCATATTTTCTCCTCACTCCATTTTCTTATTTCCTGCCTTCTTTAGGATGTACAAAATTTTATGTGGTCACTTTTTACTTCATTCTATTGATTTAGGAAACTTAGGACTACAATTTTACTTTTTTTTAAATTTACTTTGAAATTTTAACATGTATTTCCTTAAAAGGCTAAAGTTACTCACTACTGCTCTCCTCCTTCCTTAACAGGACAGCATTTAGTGTGCTTCACCACCCCACATCTCCATCTTGCCCCAGCTAATTTTAATTGGTAATTAAAATTTAGTCTCACCTCTTTAAATTAAAAAATAAAGTTTATTTTCAAATAATAAGTAAAGTTGCTTGCATACACTTTTACCTATTTCTATGTTTACCATTTCTTATATTCTCTACCTTTCTTTTCTGTTCTCTTTCTGATACAGATCCAACTGCAAAAATGGATCATTTTATATCTCTACCTGAAGCCACATACTTTGAATATACATAGATATTTCAGGTCTTAATATGTGTTAAGTCATCTCTTAATGAAGTTGTTTGAAATGCCAATGGCAAAGTACAGAAAAGCTACATGATAGGCAGAATAATATTCTGAATCAGACAACATGAAGAACAGTGAAAAACATATCTATGTTCAGTAAAGATAAAAATATAAACAAACAGCAGTAACCCTAAGGTATGGATGTTTTATTTTTTTATAACTTTAGATAATCTTCTCTGCAGAGTTTGGAGCTGAAATACTCCAACTACATGATTCTAATCTAGATACCTGCTTGGAGAAAGTATTTATAATACTCTATGTTAGGATACAATATCATCATATTGGGGCCAGGCATATAGCTTAGTGACCCAGCTCCTGCCTGGCAAGCACAAGGTCCTGAGTTCTATTGTCAGTACCAAAAAACCCCAAAAGAAACAAAAAAACCTCTTCAAAAAACAAATAAAAAAACCACACTATACTTAATAACTGTATAATTAAGTATCATAGTTTAAGAAAAAAGAATGCTACCTAGACTAATGATCTTGAGATGCTGAAGAATGTAGTTCAATGAAAACTGACATTTTTCCATTGCATTCCAAAAAACAAATGAGAAAAATTGCTTGAAGTCAAGACCTACCATAATTAAAGTAATGCTAATATCCAAAGATTGTAGGATCTCTGTTACCTTTATTAACTTCATATATGAGTGAGAATCATTCAGGAGGAAAATAAGGCTAAAATATATTTGGGGGGTTTGTAACTACTTATTGATTAAACGTGCATTTTTGCCTACTTGCTTGAAATTGTTTCAAATTTAAGCACTCAAATACAGTTTTTTTTATATGTACATAATAGTTTCATTGAAACATTTAAAGCTGCATTTTACTTTATATTCCATTATAAATGTAGATAGTTGGACTGAATAAATTTAAGTGTAATTGAATAATCAAAAAAATAATAAAGATAAAAATATTCTTTTCTGGCTCAAAACAGTTCAATCTGTCATTGCAATTTTTTAAAAAAATGAATTCACTCTTTAAAAAAATAGGTAAATAGAATAGGTCAATAGAATAGAAATTCATCTTCCTGCTTTATATGGCGCTCTCTCCTCCAGTCCACTCACCAGTCCATCTCAAGTGGAGTTCCCCTGAAAGCTGCAGATTATTTGGCTGAGAGCAGTTACCATTCTCATTTTCAGGGCAATTTTGCTCTACATCCAAATAAATGTTTTTGTTATTGCTGTTCATACAATTAAAGGAAAAAAAATCAAATGACATAGTAACTAGGAAGAAAGAGCAAGTTATGTTGATTTCTGCAGCAGTATTCCAAGTATGGCTTCTTGCCTTCAGGAGTCAAAATCAGACAAAAATGTTCCTCTGTAGACCTAATGAAAAAATGACCAATAAATTCTGGAATTTATGCTAACCTAAATGAACTCATTACTGTATTATAAAACAGTTTAATACACTTTGACTAATATATTAGATGGGCAAACAAAAATATGCTATAGTATTAGCACAACATATGCAAACCTGACTGGCCTATGCTATTAAATAATAAAATATAAAAGATGTTAAAGCATTAAGTTATTTGAAGAAAAGCCAAGTACCTTTAATACTTCCCAGATATATTATTCCTTCAACTCATCTGCACATATATATAAATACTCTAAACACAAAGAAATCTAGAAATGTATTCTTATTCTTTTATGAAGTTAGTTAAAACTTAACAAGGGGCTGGGGATTTAGCTCAGCAGCATAAGCGCCTGCCTTGCAAGTGTGCGGTAGTGAGTTCGATCCCTGGTACCGATAAAAAAAAATTAATAAACAAGA
This sequence comes from Hydrochoerus hydrochaeris, assembly GCA_004027455.1. Taxonomy (NCBI): domain Eukaryota; kingdom Metazoa; phylum Chordata; class Mammalia; order Rodentia; family Hydrochaeridae; genus Hydrochoerus; species Hydrochoerus hydrochaeris. The sequence goes on along the minus strand of PVLA01002948.1, from coordinate 169,109 downwards.
AATTAAAGTGAAGGTACTATAATAAAGTTAGAATATTCTCACTGAAAAAAATTATAATGAAACTATTCATACTCCCATAGAATTATAAATATTTTTCAAGGAATATTTTGCAATATAATTTTTAAATAATGTTTTCTTACTCTTGAGACTTAAAACACTGAAAGTTTATTTTACATAAGAAACACACTTATTACTGTAAGAATGACTTTCTCAGCTTTGTGATTTAAAGTAGCATGTTAAGTGTTTAGATTTTCCTTCAAATACATCTGCATGCCTCATCTCTCAATTTAAGAGGATTATTTTTCAATAATACATAATTGGCAGAAAATTATGTTTAAATGATTCAATTCTAAGCAGTTAACCAGTCAGACTTCAGAGATACATAGTTCTTTATACAGAACTGGAAAAATATCAACAGTCTGTAAGTGTGCTCCTTTCCACTGTTCTCATCACCCTCATCTCAAAAGTATAAACAAGTTTCACAGAAGTAAAAGCAATAAGCTTAATTCTTATCCTGAAAGACTATTTTTAAGTTTAAAAAATTACTTTCCTATTTTCAATATTTAAGTAAGTAAAGCCTGTAACTCTGATATAACTTTGAGGCCTCACTAGAAAAATTCCCTCTGTAGCTGCTGGCTGAAACTCTCCAAACTTGCTGAACTGTGCAGATGTTGAAGCCGCTCTTAGTTACACTGGGGAAGAAAGAAGCACTAGACATTCCATAGCTGCCTACAGCTCCCTTCCCAGGGGCACAGTTGCAGGCTCTATCAAGCTCAATCACTGTACAGCAACTGGGGATCTCAGGCAGGGACAAAGAAATCCCAGAACAGTTTAAATTTCTCCTAGTACCACAGTAAGAAGTAACACTGCTTAAAGAGTAATCAGTATTTCCAGCTATTATGTGGCCTCAGGCCAAAAAAAAAAAGAAGAAAAAAAAGGAGAAGAAGAACATCTGTAGTGAGAGAAAATGAAAGATGTTTCATATTTTTAAAATATCAAGTTACTTACAGATCTTTCTTGGGTCTTTGTTCAGGAGATAACTATGAATATTTTATGATTATTCTCATTTTATTCTTTGGGTGGTAGAACACAACAGTCAAGTTAAAGAAACAGAACTTAATAGTTAATTTCACAATTGTAATGCAACACAAAAAGTAAGTGGCAATAATATGTTTAAACATACTACACTCTTCTATTTTATATCAGCCTATATTCTTGTGAGTTGTTTCAAATATTTTAAAGACTGAAAAAACTGTATTAATCATAATGGGTCGCTAAAAATAAGTAGCCAAGGACTTCCCTACCTGAGAGTTACTGTGCTGTAGCAGATGCCATTTCCTTAGGATAAACCATAAAGGAAAGGGCTATAAATACACAGCTCCATTAAGCAATAGAAATGTACTTTGTATTAATCATCTTCCTGTGGGGTAGCAAAAGACAACTCATAGACTCCACGCATAGTTTTTATATCTTGAATTTATAGTAGTTGCAATTAATATTACTTGGCCAGAAACCATTACCATTCCATTACATAAGCATCTGAAGAGTTTGTCCCATATGATAACAAAAATAATAATGATATTACTATTTATTGTGAGTTTATGTGATTCAAGTACTGTGTTGAATTACCTCACTTCCCCTATTTAATAGATGAGGAAATCATCTTATAAGGACATTGAACTAATAAATGATACCATTCAGAATTTTAAAATTTTTATTCTAAAATCCATGTTTTAATTATTAAGCTTTTCTGACTGTGCTGAAAATGCCATTTGTACATTAATTTGGAACATCATAAGTATTTTTGAAATAATTTTAAAAGCTTATATTGTCATTAAATTGTTCTAGTCAGAGAAAACTAGCCTCTCTACATATTAGAGAGGCTAAATCTCACTTACATTGCCCCATTCACCATTTTTTCTTCTCTAACTATTGATTTTCTAATAGCCAGAAAAAGGCCTATTGCAACCTGGAGTATTAGCAATGCAGTTCCCTGAATGTTGTTATATCCTAAGAATCCTAAATTTTAGATGCCTGTCTTTCCATTTTAGGTTGATTCTTAAAACTCAAAAGTAGCCATAAGTAATCAACAGCACTGAAGCATGTAAGTTCTAAACCAACTCCAAAAATTTACAATAAGAAAATGTTTTGATTTCATGCTAAAATATCAATAAGATGACTTTAAGCCTCAAAAGGCCTTTGTTGTTAGTCCAATAACATTTCTCCAAGACAATGCACAGTAAGGAGGAATAGATAGGCAGAAGTTGATGACATATGGGGTGTGCATGGAACTTCTGGTTAATGGAAGTTCCAGGATGTATAAATAAAAAATGATGTGTGAGTTGGTGGAAAAAACTGTAAGGCACGTCAATTTTTTAATTAAAAAATTATGTAGCATAAACAATGTTAATGAGCCAAACGTCTCAAGAGATTAAGATTGTATCTGCTTCATTTTAACATTCCATTCACTTTTCATAAGTGTAAGTCCACTCACTTGAAATATTTCAAGCAGAACCCTTTTTGCAAAATAGTTTTGAAGGTTTTCTTTGTCCTTGTTCTTACTAGCTCTCTATTTTCTACTCAAACTGTCAACATGATGACAAATTATACACACACATAAAGAGGCGTGCACATGAGTGCACACACATAAAAGAACCTAGTGCCTTTATATGAATTACCAGAAAATAAATACCTGGAAGTTCCTCATATATTTCCTCTTCTATTGGCTGAGTACTTGTTGGTGGGCTGCTGATTGGTAGAGGATGATCAACATCATCATACACCTCTCCTCTTTCATCATAATCCTCAGGAATAATATCAGATCCCATATCTACAAAATATAATTCACAAAGCAAATTTTAAAATATTGGAAAAGACTTTAAAATTGTATTTTCTAAATAAACAAAGTAACAATACAGTTCTGTGCTGTATTCTTTAAAATATTTTAAAAACTGATTTGCAAAAGACTTTAAAAATTGTATTTCCTAAATAAAGTAACAATACTGTTATGTGCTATACCTTTTATTTAAGATATTTTAAAAATTAATTTGTGAATTTTAAAGTTGCCAACTGGAATCAGTGGGAAAGGTCTATAAATAATGACTTATGGAAAAAATGCTTTTATAAATCAGAACCAAATGGTCTCCATTAATACCAATCATGTTCTTTGGATATTCTCATAGAAGTCAAAAGCCCTTGTATATGAAAACCAAAATTACTCAGTTATTTAGTACTGAAAAACTGTGATTACATATGCAACCAATGCTCTTACCTTGCAATACAAATTTCAACTGCTGCACCCATTCTTCTGCATCTTTAGGAGAAGCTGCTGTAAACTAATAATATTTAAAAAAAGTAAGAATGAAAATCACCACAGTAGAAATAAAGGACTGTTGCATTCTTATCATTTCTTTGAGAAGATTAGTAATTCTTTTCATGTCTAGTGGAACTTTCCTTGCAAGGATGCTTCTTATAATGTACAGTTAATTTTGACAAATTTATGTAATTGAAGCAGAGGATGATGGATTTGAAACTCTGATCAGCAGCTGGCAGCTGTGCAGGAAAAAAAGCTGCTTCTCTTCATCAATGTCAAAGACAGAACTGATGAACAAAATTTGCCCTTGACAATTAGAAGACACCCATGAATTTCTTTAGACTGCTGGGTACAGTTTTCTTAAAAATGTTCTTGTCAGATTCCAACACACTACCTGACAACTTAATTAACTAGCTTTCAACTGCAATCTCAGATATTTAAAACTTATTAAACATACATTCCATATTGATGCCTAGCTGATAGCTCTTGAATTGCAAAGCTGATCCATGTCTTTATCTTCATTTTCTCCCGCACCCTTAAGCAATACAATATGCATTAACACTTTAATATTTTTTCTTTGATAATTTTACTCTTTCTGGTATGCAATTCTTCTAGAAAATCACATAATTCTTTTAAGATAGATATAAAATGCTACATGTGGAGTAATTGATAAATTACATATTCACTTGATCTTTTCCAAGAAGACATCACTTGAACTAATCTGAATTTTTAAAAGAATATTTCCACTTATATGAATTTTCAATATATAAAACCTAGTATTTTTATTATTATTAACATGTCAGGGAGAGCTGTTTTAACGAAATGTTAATGTCTCTATAAATGAAATCAGAACATCTTATCAACCTAATTTCAAGGCAACATAAAAACTCCAACCTGATAGACACGTTTATCAGGAGCGCAGATTTCAAAACAGCAATCTTTCTTTCCATCCTTCCTAAGGGTGTTATTCATCCTGACATCATAGCCATCTATTGCAAATTCACCTTTTTGTTGTTTGTCTGTTGAAGATAAAACAGAATTTTATCTTCTACACTGAATGCAAAAGCCTAATTATCTGTTATTTTGATTTTTGTGAACTCTTAGACTATTGTGTGCTCATACTGCTTCAGTAATATAATATCTAAATCACATTCTTAGACATCATTTATAATTGTAAAATATGCCAGTATTTGGGAAAACTGCATCAAAAAAATGGTATTTTAGGGAACTGGTGGGAAAAGTCTGTAGATAATGGCTATAGAAAAAAGTCTAAAAGTAAGACTTTGAATGCAGGGAAAAATCTAAGAACTTGAACTAGGCAATCTGGTACAAATTTACTACAAACCAGATCTATGTAGCTAGAAGGAAAACTGGTTCAGTTGAAACTTGTTGGGCTTTATTTACCAATATCTCCTTTTACCAAACTCATCCACATTACCAACACTACCAAAAAAGAGGCCCTAAAACAAAACTTTTCTTAAAAAAAAAAATCTAACTTGGTACAAACTGTAAATGTCAAAGCAAGACAACAACAAAAAGCTACTATTTATAAAACAGATATGAAGAAAAATGAAGTATTAAGATGGAAAAGAGAAGCAAAGCAAGTACAGAAGCATTGGTTACAGAAAAATAAATAGAAAGAGATTTCTTAAACTGTTATGGAACAGCGGGAACTAGTATAAGCACATTGAATCACACAGGATGAAGAGTCGCAAGATGATTTAACTGTAATCCAGTCATTGGAGGCTGAGATAAAAGGACTGCAGGTTCGAGTCCTTTCTCTCAGTGACACTCTATGTCAAAATTAAAAATAAGAAGATGGGGGGTAGTCTGGGGATAGCCCAGTAGTATAACAGTACTGGTTCAACCTCAGTAGTGTGAGGGGAAAAAAAAGATAGAAAGATGACTTGCTCATTGATCAGATATTATCTTAAAGACAAAGTAGAAATGCAACAAACAATTTAATACTCTGAATCAAAATAAAATTAGTCAACTCTCCTACTTCACTCAGTTGTAACTTTCTTCTCCCTGCCCCCACTCCCAGTACTGGGGATTAAATGCAGGGAATGTTGATCTACATCCCCAACTCTTTTTAGTTTTTTAAAAATATTATTATTTTGAGGAATGTCTTGCTAAATTGACCAGGCTGAGATTAAACTAGTGATTGTCCTGCCTCAACTTCCTGATAGCCATCATGCCTGGCCAGCCATATCATTTTGGTAGAAACTCTGCATAGCTATAGGTTTATTTCCCAGGTTAACAAGCAAAGCCATGAGTAAAGACTGTCAAACTGTCTCTCTTATTGAGCCCAGGGGAAATATGGAAATGCTTCTACAACATGGGGTAAAGGGTAGTTATGGTTTGTGCCTAGATGTCCCCCAAAGCCTCCCGCATGGGGAGTGGGTTTTGTTCAGAGGTGGCTGAATCTAGAGTATATAGTTGATTTGTAGTGCAATGCTGGGATTAAGCGTGCTGGGATGAAGGGTGGATGATTGCTGGATCAGCCCACTGATTGGATTGGCACCACCCTAATCCTCATAAACCAATACAATATCAGAGATAGAAAGGGGCTTGTCTCACTCTTCTCTCTTGTTGCTTCTGCTATCTTCCATCACCATGAACAGTTGCCCCTCAGCCTTGTACCACCCTGTCTTACAGTCAACTAATTGTGGATTAAAACCTCTACAAACTGTGAAGTAAATAAACCTTTCCTTCCTTGACTTTGGGCATTGGGTATTTTGTCTCAGCAAGGACAGAAAAGTACTAAGACAAGGGTTCTGTCAACTTAGAACATCAATAAAATCTGTATTTCCTTTTCTTAAATAAACTATTTACTACCCAAAGTAATATACATCTTTGAAATATCACGAAGATAATATCTTTTTAAAGGCCAAATAAAAAATAGAAATTATTGTCTTAAACCTGGACAATATAATTATATTTAGTCATGATTCATGTATTTGATGGCTGGAAAAATTCAAATTCCAAACTCTGAAGTTTATTTGGTTAAAAGTCTAAAATAAACTCTATGAAGTTTTTAAAAACTGTATTTTAAAAGTTATAGCATTTCCCAAAGTGTCTTTTATGAGTTATTAAAAGGTGTTACAGTTGGATATATGTTTGGAGGTGAGGCTTCTGGAAGGTGACTGGATCATGAGGGCTATAACTTCATCAGTGGATCCATCTATTGATGGATTCATATCTTGATGGTATTATTGGTAGGTGATGGAAACTTAGAAGGCAGGGTCTAATTGAAGGGAATGGGGCACAGGGGAATGGCCTTGGAGACTATACATTTCCTGGTCCCTTCCTTCTGGCTCTCTCACTCCCTACTACCTGGCTGCCATGAGATGAGCAGCACTGTTCCACCATGCCTTCTCTACCATGATCGTCTCCTTACTACAGGCCCATAACAATGAATCCAGCTGACCATAAATTGGAACCTCTGGAAACTGTAAGCCAAAATAAACCTTTCCACCTTTAAATCATTATTCTCAGTAACAGAAAGCTAACTAACACAATAGGTTTCTGTGATCAAATATATTTAGGAAGCTTATTGCTTGTCTTGGTTACTTTTCTCTCACCGCTGAGACAAAAATACCTGATGCCCAAAATTAAGGAAAGAAAGGTTTATTTAGCTTACAGTTTTTGGAGGCTTCAGTCCATACTCAGCTGGCTCCAAGGCATGGCTAAGGGGCAGTCATTCATGGAGGCTGCATGTGACAAGAGTGAACAGGCTAAAAAGGGAAAAGCATGCCTCCTTCCCTTCCTTATATTATACGCCAGCTACCCACCCCTGGGTGGGTCCAGCATTCACATCGCCAGTCTCAGCACTAGACAATGAACCAGTCACAAATGCTAGACTTAGCCACCCTAGAAAGCCCACCTCCCATGACTGCATGAGGCTTTGGGATGACATCCAGAGACAAACCATAACATTGCTGAATTAAAATTGAGTTTTTGTTTTAAATAGATGCATAAACCCAGATTATACAGGCATATCTTTTTTTAAGGGCTTTAGTATATTTACATAACTAATCAATTTCCAAGAGAAAGATTTAGTATGCAGCATTTCCAAAAATTACTTGTGCATATAGCCCTTTTTCACAGATCATTTTATGAATCTGATATCCCTAGAATATATTTTGCAAAATATGTAACTAGAATAATACTGGAGAAAAGTAGTAAAATAATAAACAATTATGTACAATTAGTTCTTCAAAAATTCTCAAAGATTAAAAGATTTTTTTCATGCATTTGACAAATTTATACTGAGCACTTTAAGCAAGCCAGGTAGCACGATAAGTATGCTGAGATAAAACCTAGTAACACTTTTATCAGACTGTGCCCGCCTTCCCACTGAAATAAACACACATATACACATGCCAACTACACAACCTCAAGTATGCCACACAAATTAATCAATGATCCATTAGACTGAAAAAAGAATTTAATTCATGCTACAAAAACTGGAAGTAATCCCAGGCAAAATATCTAAGCCATCTAGGACACTTTTGAAAGATTTAAACTCCCTCAGAGTTTTCAAGGACCAGACTTAGAAAAACTGCTTCCTGCTTCCTGCTGCACAAGAGCTCAATCATTCCACTCATCAGGTCATTAGATATAAAGCCTATATTTCTCTATCTGCAATTTGGGTCTAAAATTCTTTTCAATCTAGCATGAATGCAGTGGGAAACATAAGGACTGGAGTCTACATCTGGAGATGTAAAATCAACACACAAAGGCTAATTTTCATAGCAGGGGTAGAGGGTGGGTGGTTCCTTATGCTAGATTATCTAAGAGTAAAATAACCAGGCTGCAAAATCAAATGATGCCCTCCAACTTAACAGTATCAGATCCACTTTAGAAAATACTTTCAGAAATGTACTATGAGGCCAAATATCAGATCTTCTCATTCTTCTAAGAGGAGAACCAGAAAGAAACCATGAATCCAAGTTATGCTAAGAATTTCCAATAACATAGATATACTGTTGTTTAAATATGAGTAAAAAGGAAAAGCAAACATTGGTGTCAGGAAAATACAGTAGTGCCCCAGTTCACAAACTTAATTCCACAATTCTGGTCACAAACTGAGTTGAAGACAAACTGAACCAAATTTCCCCAACTGGTCAACATTAAAACTAAACATTGAATTTAAAACAGATCTCATCCAATTCAACCAGAATTGTGGAAAGAATTAAGCTCATGAGCGGAGGTACCACTGTATCGTGGAATCAAAGACATAACCACAGCACTTGAGCTAAAGAAAATATAAGTAAACCAGGAGAAACCAAAGTAAGCATTAGACTATTATTTTCCTACCTACTATATGAAAAAGCAATACTACAAATTTGAAAGAGATTAAAGGTGAAACAATGTAGCATAAGTACAGAGAAATGGTTAAGATAGAAATTGAAATGCCCTCAGCAAAATAATGGGGGGAAAATATAACGAAACAAAAAATGCAGTAGCAAAACAATGAATTAGAAATGAAGCAATAAAAATTAGAATTAACATTGTTGAAAATTAAATATAGTTGAAAACCTCTTTCAGCAGGTACAAAAAAAAAGAGTAAAGGACAAAAGTGAAGAATATGATAGACAAGGAAGACTAACAAAAATACAATATATGAAAACTGGGTGCTCTGGAAAATGAGTAACAAAATAGTGTCAATACTCAAAGATGTAACAGAAGAAAATTTCATTTTGTGAAAGACATATCCAAGTGTGTAGAACAAAAGATGGTACTGTGTAAGTAAAAATAATAAAACACCTAAAGGTGTTCAGCTGACTTTATATTGGAGGATATTCATATAAATAGCCAAACAGGCTAGGATGTGGAAGAAGAAAAGTTGAATAGAAAGAAACTAATAGATTTTACAAAGTCATAACCATAAAGTGGCCATATTTCTCATTAGTCAGTAGGGGACTGGCAGTCTAAGACATGAAATGGGCAAACATAGTTACAATAAGACCTGCTCTTCTCCCTTCATATCAGCTTCTTTTATGGACAGAAAAATTCAGCATTACGTGGTTATTCATAATGATTTATACATTACTTCCACAGTGCTTTCTGGGATGGTTTCAGTAACACCTGTTGACTTGACACAGATTGTCAACAACAGCAAAATGCCAGTCAAAGAGGAAATAAAGTCATATTAGTTTATTTATCCAAAATTTTGAAAGACCAGTAACATATATTATCTATGTGAGCTTCACATAGCAAAAGCTTATTCCTATAAGTGCCAAACTTAAAATTTTAGTCATTGTGATGGAAATCTTTTTAAAATATGTACTTCCTTAACTTCTCAAACAATGTCTTTTAACATAATTTTAGTATTTTCTTGACAATCTAGCAGTATCACTTTGAGTATTCATTTTTATATTATAACACATTGATGCCCTCAGGATTTCTGAAGTATCTGTCCCTCTATTAAATTTCTCTCGGCTTCTGTTTCACACTATAACCTTGCCTTTATCATGTTGCTCAAGTTTAATGTCTACAGACTTGAAGGCCGCTAGGAGAAACTAGATAATGAAATCCATTAAGTCAGTAACTTAATTTTACACAATTCTAATTCAGTACATTCAAGATAAAAAGCAGTTGGCTCTGATCTCCTACAAAGCATAATACATGAGGCTAAATGACAGCTATTTCCTTCTACTTTCTCACTGGCTTTTAGGTTTTCAGCTGTGTTCTGGGTTTTTGAAACGGCCAAAAAACAGCTCACATTTACTGAGCTCCTTCCCTATGTCAGGAACTCAATGTAGCATATCTTATATATACCTTGTAATAATTTTAAATGACAGAAGATATATGTCATATCTCTGGCACTGATGAGAAACTCTTAAATTAACAAACTCATGGTCATATAAACAATAATAGTAAAAACCATGACCTTAGAGTAAGCCTGATTCTAAAGGCTTCATGGTATCAACCATTTCACCCTGCTTCCTAAAAAGGTGTTTTTCAAAGCATATTTCAAATCATCTTGGATGCCTGCTAAAAATAATATGTACATTACACCTTAGAGGGCAGGCCAGTAGAAAGACAGTGAACTCATGCTCTATGCCCCTCCATTACATCCCAGAGGGCAGGCCGGTTGGAAGACAGCTTGCAATCCCAGCCTGCTTCATTACTCCCCTGATAGTGGGGCTAGCCAGAAGAGTATAAGACCAATGGGAACCCTAAAACCAAGGATAACAGGCTTGAGCAGATACACACACACACACACACACACACACACACACACACCTTTGGAGAGCAAAGTAATCAGCGAGGCCAGTAACATGGAAGCATCTGAAGCAGCTGTGAGGAGATAGCAGTTGGACTCTGGAGAACTCCAGTGACATAAGACCATTCCCAGCCCCTAGATCCAGAGGCCAAGATCAGTTCCATGCCCAGCACAGCTCTGGGATGTAACATGGGCAATATTACAGCACCGTAAACAGAAGAAGATAGGGATGAAGCTTGGCTTCCTACCACAGAAGCTGAATAAAAACTGGTTTTCCCTGTTTTAGTTTAGGCAAGCAGAACCCCCAGCTGAGACCTCAGAAGACAGTAAGAATCCATGGCATTTCCTAACTGGTGACAGAGCACAGTGGCCATATCACATGTCATGATGTGACAACACCAAGGACAATAATGAGCCCAAATCAGACCCTTCAAGGCTTGCACTGAAGGCTTGCACTCTTGGTTTTCATGCCTTAGTTCTTCTCTACTTTCTCAGCATAGTTGTTCAGCCTTCCCATCAGTTCTGTATGACAGCTGATATGCTCCCAGTGATTGTCTTTTCTGCATAAAGATGGATTCTGTTGTTTGTACCAAGAATGCTAGCTTGGTACCATGGCTAGCAAACAGAAAACAATACAATGGGTGCAGCAGTGTTTGACAGTATCTGCTACCTGTAGTAAAGAAGACCTTTTCCCTCTGTGAATAATGTGTTATTTCCAAAAGTACTAATACTTATTAGGAGAGAAGAAACTATGTCCTTCAATACTAAACTTTATCAAAACTGATTAGCAAGTTGTTCTAGAACCAGGCTTAAAGGTAAACAAACATTTTCCTTTTGTTTATTCAGCTCACAAAAATACAGGGGTCTGTGCTCAAAATATACTTTTTTGGTCTTTTGAGTTACATTATAAGGATATATCAAATAATTACTATTTTAAGTGAAACTATTAGAAGTTCTTTATATTTGCTAATTAAGGGGCCCTAACTAGCCATGAATAATAATACATTTATAGACTCAAAGAGTATTTTAACTAAAATTAAATGTTAAGCTAATATAAGCTGATGGTAGGAAGTTGTAGATATTAGAAATACCTTTTCTTTTTTTCTGGCTTTAGAGTATTAGCACATTGCAAGTACAGTAAGTGATTTTTGTATACAGTCACTGCTATAGAAGTCCCTCCAAAGACCCATGTGTCAAAGGTTTTTTCACCACCCACCTATGGTTCTACTGGCTGAATCTTTCTAGCACCTGGGTAGGGCTTAGAAGAAGGAAGTTAGGTCATTGGAGATATGTTCTTATGGGACATACTGAGACCTCAGCCTCTTCCTCTTTTTTTGCTTCCCAGCCACCATGAGATGAGCAGCTTCCTTTGCTATAAGCTTCCACCCTGATATGGTTTACCACAGGCCAAAACTGAGCTAAAATAAACCTTTTCTCTTTATAAGCTGATTATCCTGAGTATTTTGTTATAGTGATGGCAAGTTGACTAACATAGCAACATATTTTCTTTTTTAGCACTTAAATAAATTATAGGCATTTTTTACAGAAAAGGAAGGTAAAGCCTTTGTTTCTACTTTTTTTTTTTTACTATCTCCCTCTAAAATTGAAATCCAGATAATAATTATGGTATGTTTTTCTAGGTTGTCATAACCAACAGTTATTGTCAAGATATCTTACACAAGGAATATCTTATCCTATATATATTGTTTCCATAGAGCCTCCTATAATAAGAATAATGCTGCTTCTGCTGTTACTTATGCAACATAAAAGTGATTAAACATAGACAATAACCAGAGATTCTCTGTGTACTTAATGCAGAAAACAAACCCAGACTTGGTTCATGCTCAGCCACCTCAATTTCTTCCAATCTCATCTCCTCCATTCTGTTCCTGTCAGTCAACAAAGTAGTGTTTACCGTATCTAATCAGAGCTTGTCATGTGATTTTTACCTTCAATGCTTAGAAACTTTAATTGCCCCTTAGACTGAAAAGCTCAAACTCCTGCATAGGGAACATAAAATTGTCACAATAGGACCATGCATCATAGGGTTTTATTAGCTCTCTGTGCCCATTCCTGTGAGTCAATATATTATATTTCTTGTCAATAATGGCATCTGACATATTGATGTTCAAAAAATATCCATAAGTATGGAAGTTGCTATAGCTATATATTAATGTAAAGATGCAAATCTATCTATCTACACATACAGCTCTCGCAGTATATATACATATATATATACACATATCTATCCTCAATTTATACATTCAAACTATAGAGACATTTTTAAAAAATTATCTCCTGCTTTATCATAACAAGCCAACAAAATTTATGGATATCAGATGTATAAGACCTAGTTTGTGTCTATTTCTACATGTTGAAGAAATCTTACTAAATATCAGGTATATATTTTAACTTCTCTACACTCTTACAAAATCTCTTAACTATAACTGCAGAAAAATTTTAAAAACTTAAAATTTATCACTTGTATATTGAAGACCCAAAAGTCTATAAAATCATAATTCCTCATAAATGGTAGAAATAATGACTCCTACTTCTTAAATGATAAAAATATTATCCTTTACATACCAAATGAAAACAAAATTGCAATATAAATCTTAAAAATATCACAATTCACTCATATGCTTCACATACATCATCATGATGTAATTATAAAATATTGATGCTCTAGCCCAGGAATAATTTTCAAACTGAACAGATATATTTTTCTTTCCTACCAACTGTGAAGTTGCAGGGAAAGTCAGAGAGTAGAAAGGTCAATTTCAATGAAAAATATTATTTCTCTACCAAACCCTGAAAGTTTTGTTATATTACATTATCTGTATTAAGCCAAATTTTCTACTATTTTATAATGAAAATAGAGTATAATGAAAAATTACAAACACACTACGTAAATAACCTTTCACATATATTTAGAATGGCCCAGGCTACTAGTAGCTGCCGATTATCAACTGGTGCTGGAATAGTCTTTAATTGGGAGAGGTGAGGGAAGGACAGTATAAGTCCTGAAAAGGGATAGGCACTATGAGCTTCCAATCCCATCCCTCCTGAAAAGTAAGCATAGATAAGGTTTATATCATTATGCTAATTCAAGATCATGTGGAAGGTAAACAGAAAAGTAAAAACAAAAAAGTATGACTTTGGAATAGGTTTCTAATTAGATCATCAATGATGGGTACCCTTGGACTGATCAATAACTATCACAAAGTTGTGGAGAAATCACAGATTTGGTGTCAGAGAGATGAGCAGGAAGTTCCTGCTCTGTCTCTCTACAGCCCTGTGGTAACTTCTTTTGGTTAGCCTACTTAAAATTCTCCTAAATGGTCCTCTTCACCCAGTTTCTATCCATTCCAATACAATACTGTCCTAATACACCCCCTCTGCTTCAAGGCCATACTCAAAATCTTTAGCAAGGTCTCTATTCTCAGAAAGTTCTTACCAATCTGATCTCATTCACTTCTTTAGTCTTACCTACTCCATGCTCTGGCCTTGAACACAATAATTCATTCCCTTCACAACTCAAAATATCTGCTGTTTCTTGCCAGGAATGTTTATTTTACCCTCCTTTGATGCTATCAATCCCAAGACTGGATAATGGATAAATAGGAGATATTTACTACTCCAAGTCCTGGAGGCTGGGAAGTCCAAGACCAAGGGTCAGTAGTCCCAGCATCTGGTGAGGGCTTCTCTCTGCTTCCAGATGGTACTTTGTTGCTGCAATCTCCAAGGGGGACAAATACCATGTCCCAGAAATGTTCTGGACAAAAGAAGGTCTCCAGAGGTCACTCAAGTGTCTTGTACAAGGGGACTTTTCAGGAGAGAAAGCTCTCATGGCTTAATCACTTCCTGAAAACCACTCTTCTTCACACTGTCTTCTTACACGTTAGGTTCCAACATATGAATTCTGGAAAGACATATTAAACTACAAAATTCACCCAGCAAATCCTACTCATTGCATCAAGGCCCGATTCAGTGAAGTGCTCTATCCACCAGGGGGTCCTCCCTAATTTCCCCAGGTGGTTATCTTTCATTTCTATGTGTTCCAAAGTTTTTTTTTTTAATTTCTTACTTCAACTGCATTGAAATTATGTCTCTCTGTTTAGTCCCTCATATCGGATCCCACAGCATCCTCTCTTCCTCTCATTAATACCCACACAAACCAAACAGTGAACACTTCCATGGATCTTTGGAGTCCCAGTGCCTATTATCTACGAGGTAGCCAATTAATGTTTACCAAATAAAAGAAAAATAAATAGGTGAATGAATGAAAGCTTTGATGGAAATCTGAACATCTAGGATCTAGGAAGTCTGATGAATGAGTCTCATGATAATCACAGGAAAAGGAAGGAGATGAGAGAATGGATGTGATTTCATAAAGTGATAAAAAAAATGCACCATATATTTTGTTACTTAAGGGCTCCAAATGGCTATGAATAATAAATACACACAATATTTATAGGTACAAAGGTAAGTGCATTATATACCCTAGAGGATGGAACTACTCTTTCTAAGCCATTACTATATTGATAGGTCAATATGTTTTTTGGCACACGCATTAGAGAGAAATTGTGAGCTATGTATCTGTCAAACAGTAACAAAGTACAGTTTAACCTAGTAAGTGGCATCAACTCCTTCCATGCTTCTATAATCCATTCATCTAAATCCTACTTAGTTGGAAGATTATAGTTCTCATATATCTAAATAGCTCTTCTGAAAGTTCAGGTAAATGGTTCACACATACAAAAAACAAGGCTTTAAAAATGAGTTACCTGATTTCATGAAAGAAAACAATAATTTTATTTGATACATTTTCCTGGAAAGAAAAATGTATAAAGGAAGGAAATCAGGATCCTGTCAAACAAACCATTTAAAAATATCCAAAGGGAGATTTTTTTTTTTGAGACCTTAAAAGAAGAGAAACAAGCTGAGCATTCCAAAGGAAAAAGCCAAAGAAGAAAAAAGCCACCTGAAACCACCTTGGAAACAGGAGGCTTCACAGTGATAGAGAGAAAAACTTTTAAGGAAATGAAAGATAGACTTTAAGGAACCAACATAAAAAATGTTAAAATGCTAATTTTTAGAAAACAAAAGTGGTTGAGGGGTCTAAGTGGACTATAACATAGTTAAACTGAAATTATTAAGAATGCTACCACCATAAGGTCTCAAGTAAGAACAGGAATGAAGATTTAATATCTAAGAAATAAAATATTGGTCTTTGACGCAGAAGTAAACTATTCTTGAATTTTAGAAAGAGTCTTGCTGATCTTTGACCTAATAGTTGCTATGTATCAGTTATGAATGATAGAAACACTGACCTTGATTCTAAGTTAAATTTCTATTTTTATCAGTACATGTCTGCAGTACATAAGGATTACATTCATTGTAGGGAGTTGGTACATGTTTAATTCTATTTACCTCCCCTTCCCCATCACTGATTTTTTAAAGTTTATTGGTGATCACATTCATCACACACAATTTATACATGATATATCTTGATTCTTTTTTCCCATTTCCCTCCCTCTGTTCTCCCTTTCTTCTCCTCCTTATTAACAAAAGCTTTGTTTTCATTTTTCCTTTTTTTCTTCTTTTCTTTTCTTTTCTTTTCTTTTCTTTTCTCTTCTTCCCTGTCTCCCCCCTCCCTAGTTCCCCTTCCCATTTGAACATTTTCCTTCTATTTCACAATATCCATTATTCATTTTGGTCCTTATTTACACTTTTGTTTTCTTACACCAGAGAAATATTAAAATATTTACATATGTGTGTCTAATTTATTTCACTTTAGAATATGGTCTCAAGGTGCATCCATTTATCTAGAAATGTCTCAAGTTTATTCTTCTTTGTGACTGATGAATGTCTCTTGCCATGCACTAAACTAAAATCAAAATAGATCAAAGATCTAAATATTAAACAGAAACACTAAATCTGCCGGAAGAGAAAATAGATAGAATTCTTGAAGACAAAGGTATAGGTAAAGACTTTATGACCAAAACTCCTATCTCATGGGAAATATTATGAAGAACAACTGGGATCTCATCTTACTAAGTTTTTGCACAGTGAAAGAAATCAATGGAGTAGGAAACTCAGATTGGGAAAAATTTGTGCCAGTTGATTATCAGACAAAAGACTAACAAAGAGAACACATAAAGGGCTAAAAAAAATCATATCTCCTAAATTTAAAGATTTAGTCCAAAAATGGGCATCTGAGATGAATACACATTTCTCAAATGAAGAAGTACAAATGGCAAATAAATATATGGGAAAAAAAAGTTCAATATTACTGGTCATTTGAGAGATGCAAGTTAAACAATGCTGAGATTCCATCTCACTCCAGAAAGAATAGCTATTATCAAGAAATCAACCACTAACAAATGCTGGCTTGAGCTTTGGGGAAAAAGGAACCGTTCTCCACTTTTGGTGGGAATGCAGACTGGTGCAACTTCTATGGAAATCAGTGTGGCGATTCCTTAAAAAACTAAAACTAGAGGCTCAATTCTACCCGA
The DNA here is from genome assembly GCA_004027455.1 of Hydrochoerus hydrochaeris. Lineage (NCBI taxonomy): Eukaryota > Metazoa > Chordata > Mammalia > Rodentia > Hydrochaeridae > Hydrochoerus > Hydrochoerus hydrochaeris. The sequence goes on along the minus strand of PVLA01002948.1, from coordinate 152,044 downwards.
CTATCTTAGTATCTTCTCAAAATAATTAAAAGCAATATATGCACAGCCATGTTTACAGCAGCACAGTCTGTAATAGCTAAAACTTGGAAACAGTCCAAATGCCCATCAACAAAAGAATGATTAAAGAAGATGTGGGGTTTTTTTTATGCAATGGAGTATTACCCATCACTGATTCTTAAAGAGATCAGAAATGAGAATTCAAAGCCATAAGGTTGAAATCTCCTTCCTCTCTTCTAGTGAAAAGAGAATATTTCTTTGTGGAAAGGCAAAATTTGATCTAAATTCACAATGTTACAAAAATAATATCTCTGTGTAGTAGTAAAACAAGTTTACAATTTATGATAATCATGACTGAATTTGTACTCTAACTTTTCCAACAAAAGCATCTTCTTACCCTTAACAAAAGAAAGACCATTTGTTTCTAGTTGTATACAGATTACATTTCACTGATGATCACTTATTATATTTGAACATATTATACGTCAGTGATAGAATACAAACTGACAACTAAAGTCTTAATTTGTTAACCCAAAGGATGAGATCGACATGTAGCATTATGTATTTTAAATTTATCCGAACTATATTAATCTCATTTGATCAATTTTATAAGGAAAAAACCACAATACTGTGAATAATATCAAATAAAATTTCCAAATAACACTTAATTAATAATTCCATGTGAAAATTTATATTCAGTGATTCTGGGCTTAGATGTCTTTTTTTCCTTGCAATGCCCTTTCTGGAAGCAGAGGTTACCTATTTTAATATGATCCTTAATTTATGAAGTTCAACATCTTATCAGTACATGCTTCCAGTACATAATGATTACATTTATAGTGGGAAATTTGCACTTGTACATACTACACCTTAAATCTTTTTTGCCCCTTCTCCTCCCATCCCTCTCTGCTCTCTTCAACTCTTTCCTAGAGACAATAATGTTAGGTGAAATAAATCAGACATACAAATTTAAATACCACATGGTTTCTATAAGAGGTCCAAAATATAAATAAAGAGCAAAATGAAAAATAATATGAAGTCGTGATATTCAACTTCTGCCCTGCTTTCCCTAAGGAGAAAAAAAAGCAAACTAAGAATTTATATGCCTTAAATTTAATTATTTTGTGTCTTCATTTCTTCAAATAAGAAACTTAAAGTTATATGAGCTATTACTAAAACATTTATTAATTAAAACATGAAATTACAAAAAATATCTCAGTGTTCTAAACCATTATAGTAACACTAGAGGTTAAGAGATTTGACTCTGCGTAGGTTGTAGACAAATCCCAGAGCTGCCATTTACCAGTTCTGTGACTTTGAACAAACCTTAACCTCTCTGTCCTCAGTTTTCCTAACAGTAAAATAAGTGGAGCTAATAATAGTATCTACCTCATAAGTTGCTGTGAGTTGAACAGGTTAGTATAGCTGATATGCTTAGATAGGTAAAGCACTTAGCCAGGATCCAGGATATGGTAAACATACTTCCTGCTGTTATTCACATCAATAAAGGGGGATCAAAAGAGTGTTGTATACATTTATCTGAATTTTTCTTTGAAAATATTTTCTTTTTCTGCTTTTAGGTTTCTCATACCTCTACACTGTTTGCCCTTCTAGAAGTTCTATGATAAATATTTCCAAGGTGAAAGACCATATAGATGAAAATTACTTTACTCTCTTTTCTAACTCATTAAAACACCACTGTGTTAACTTTTGGAACACAGGAGTTTGGAATTCAGAGTATTTGTCAAATAAGGAAATAGAAGTACAAATTACTCAGACTATAACTGTTAAAATTTATGATGTTCTTTTTCCATTTGTGTTCAGCTTACTCTGCAACCAAAAATTAGGGGAGGGGATAAGTAAAAATGGCTCAAAATTGTTTATGCAATAGTTGATGTAAATGAACAGCAATACTACCTTTATCGCTGCCATAATAATAGAACACTGTTTTACTGAGAGCACACCACCGTTTCTGCCACTCAAATCCCAGAAAGCTGTGATCTGCAAAAAAGGAGAAAAGAAGAACATTTAAGTAACCTATATGACTGATATAAAGACCATTTCTTTATTATAAAGGAAATGTTAACTTTCTAAGGCTCCTTTTAGCTCTAATATTCTGTGACTAATTAATCTGTATTTTCTATTTCAAGAAACAAACCACTATCATCACCACCACCAATAAAGCTAAAAGGAATCAACTGAAGCAAAAATGGAGCTGCCACACTCATGGGTTCAACTGCCTGGCTACCAAACTTTCCTGACAGAGACAGTTTCAAAAATGCATCTAAAAAACGTCAATTCATCTGGACTTCATTTTCTCATGTTATAAAAGGAAGGGGGAGGACCTAACTCACGTTATTTCTATTATCTCTTTCAGCTGTAACATTCAGCTAAGAAAAGCAAAGGAAATATAAACAGAAGGACCCAGAGAGACTACCTGATGGATAAGCAGAATGGCAATGATACTTTCTGCTTTTCATTTTCCATATCTTAACATTGACTCCATATTTCCTTCCCATTAGATTTGGGTGTTGAAAGAGTCAGACCATCTGGTCAACTCCCAATTATCATGGCCAATGGAGAGGAACACTGAAATGAATACTTGACAAAGGCAGGCAAGATGCCAGGCTTGCTGTGACCACAGCAGACATGGTGTATGACAGGTCAGGGCGAGGATGGCCTGCTAGTCACCAGGGTGGGATAACAGTGAAAAATCCCATCCTTGAGAGCAATAGCATAGCCCACAGATTTTCTAGAAGATACAAGAACCAGCTGTTAAATCATTTATAAAGAGGCCAGGCTGGCAACTATCCAATCCAATGTTTTATTTTATAATTTAAAATTATTTGATGCTAAATCAAGTATTTTATGTTTTAGATACCATCCAGATTTTTTTTTTACAGCCCCAAACTGTTCCATCATCTAAAGAGTACCAGCTCCACAGGTATACTGTAAACATATTTTATCTACAGGTGGAATCATTCTTACATTTGTCATTAGAATTTTACAGCTCACCTTTTCTGCGTTTTTCCAGGTAGCCAGCCTTTAGAACAGAAGGAAGGTCCTGTGCTGCAATTGGAGGAAACTGGTTTCCTGTGGGAAGCAGAGAAGAGAAAAAAAGTAATTCATTTTAGAAAAACCAAGTGCCAGATCTCATTAGACTCAATGTACTTTTAATTACTAAAATTGCTTAAATCCACGCCTCTTAGCCTTGTTTCAGATCCATTCTAGTACCTCTCCTCCCTTCTGTAAATCTCAAGACCAAAAAAATGTTCGGTACTCTTCTATTTTAATATATTACTGCCCCCAAATACAGTAATATTCTGCAACTGGATGATCTTGAAAGACCGATACTTTCCTTTTCTTTTTCTTTTTTTTTTTTTTTTGTACCAGGGATTGAACTCATGATCTCGTGCTTACCAGGCAAGCACTTAAGCCACTGAGCTAAATCCCCAGCCCCTTATACTTTTCAATCTATATAAGGGTGGGATGCAGAAACTATCATAAATAAGTGTAGCAAATCCCCAAAAGAGGCTAACTTCAAATAAATTATATAAGCTTCTTTATACTTTTATTGGATTAACTCTTCAAGAATTTAAATGTATATTCTTACCTCCTATTCTTATACCTATCAAGTAAAACATAAAATGATTTGCCCCCAAAATGAAGCGTTAAATTTTATTCATACCAAATTTACTTGTTACATTCACAGATAAATATTAGTGATATTAAATGGAGTGAGGATACTTTAGATTTTTCTAGGGCATTTAGGAGCCTAAAAAACAGTTTGATCTCAGAGAGAGAACTATCACAAATATTAAATATCTAAAAAAGTAAAGATTAAAGCTCATTAGAAATCATGGTCATGGGTAAAAAACCACTCAGTAGTTTCACAAATATTACTTTTATAAACTTCATTATTACAAATGTAACAGTTGTATACACCTGCCTGGCAAGCATAAGGTCCTGATTTCGATTCCCAGAACCAAAAAAAAATCTATATCTGTATCTGTAGCACCGCAAATATATAAATACTTCATACTTTTTGATAGCAAAAATAGGGAATTTGTTACAAGATATAAAGACATGAGTCCTCACATTGTGTAAACCTCATAATGTTATACCTACAAAGACCAACATTATGTACTCTTTAAGAAAACTTAGATTGGCCAAAGAGTTAAAATTATACAAATGTAAATACAATAATACATCAAGAAAAGGAAGGTAAGGGTGGCATATACATTACATACCTTGCAGGCAACAATGAAGAACTGCCATGCAATTACCATACACCAAAACCACCTTATCTTACTTTGAGAAACTATGCAAACACACCCAATTATTCACCATTTCAGTGAGTTCATAATAATATATTAGTTCTGTGGAATGTCAAAATTCATACACTTGTCCCAAAAGGAGGTTCCAACCAGGTTTTAAACCTGTATCATACAGGAAGCATTTGATACATGTTAGGATTGTTAATTAACTATTATTATATGTTAGTAAACTTTTAGTGGAATGGATACTAATGTAGATGTAAGACTACTGTACACTGTCTACAAAATATTCATCAGCAAGACGAGAAAAAGCATAATTTGGTAATTATACAAGTTTAGCTCTTTGGTCATTGTTAAAAGATTTCCTTGCAGGGTGAAAGGAGGTAATAAAGAAAATATGCCCTAACAAAGAAAAAATATTAATCCATACTCAGGCCAATCGATTTGTACTGCTAAAAATTACCACTTTTCAGTATACAGAAGAAATAAGGAAAGACTAATTATCTTTTTTATAAAAGGACTGTGCATTTCTTATCTAATAGTCTTACTTTTTAAAAGCAGCTCAAACATTAAATATTAAACCTAATACTCTACACGAGTAACTAAGCAAGAAATGGGTAATCTTCCAACCTGTAACTTTTACTAGAAGTTAAACTTTAGGATGAGGACACAGCTATGGCAAAAGCAGAGGAGTACATCAGAAGCATTCAAATACATGGCTTAGTACGGGACACCTCAAAAGTAGTTCCAGTGGGAAACAGAATTTAAAACTTTCAAATGCAGTATGTACTTGATGGTGATATGCTGGAGGAGCAGATCAGTGTTTATGAGAACTACATATGTGTTCATGTATTTGGCTACTTTCCACACAATCTAAAATCCACTTTGGATATTTGAAATAAATAAATAAAATAAAATTTTAAAATTTTTTGAAAGGTGAAAAAGTTGGCAGAATTTCAAATAGGTCTAGAATTCACTTTTTATTCACTTTCATTTCTAACTAGTTTTATTCTTCAGGTGGGACTGTGAACAGACATCAATGGATGTAATTCAGAAACATTTTCAAAGTAGACATCTGTTTTTCATTTTTTTTTTATTTTCTAAATTTTTATAAGAAACCTTGGTGACCAATTTAAGTACCAGATTTCTAAGCAATTTAAAACTTTAATTTCATCATTTTATCATTTACAAATCATTACAAAATTATGGGCTTCTTTGCATTCTTATATTCACAATTTTATGGTTATTCAAGCTAGAATTCATACAAAATTCCTTTCTGAGCCTTGCCTTTTGCAGGCTTCAATCTTCCCCTTATTTGTGAGGAAACCTTCAAAACTAACATTAAAACTTTCAACTTCTATAGTTTTACCCACCATTTTTATTCAACTAAAAATTCCTTTTCCCTTATATTAGAAAAGAAGACAAGTTACAAGAAAGGTTGTTTTTTGCTCATGAGACCTTTCACTCTAAGTCAGGACCTTGGTCTATTTAGTTCACTGTTCTGAGTCACCACATGACATGACTGTTTTCCTTGACCTGCAAAAAGTTAAAGATAAGCCCTTCAAGAGTATCCTTCTCTGTGTACTAATTCATATGAACAAAACACCCATATGTTTATCTAATCTTTTTTAAATTCTTCATTTTTACCTGATACCTGGGATACTGAGTCCCTAATTAGCTACCACGATGGTAATTAAAAGGGGGGACTTCCTTTTATCTCTGAAAAATACCTAGTCATTAAGTATTTTCTGAATTTCATAAATAGACCTATTTTTTAAAGCTATCCACTTAATGATAGCTTTACATTTAAATCACATTATACTAGACATCAATTTTTTGAAAACACTCTTATTTCATGCTGGTAACACCCTCTCCAACTCCTTTTATTCTATTTTCTAATTTTTCTTAAGAAATGGTTATCAAAATTGAAGTATATCTTCAGGTGTCATTTAATAATAGCAATATCCAAATGCATCATACTTTTGTATAAAGGTTAAAAAATGCTTTAGGTTTTGTTTCCAGTGTCTTTCCAGATGGTGCCTAGTATCTTACTAACATTGGCAAATGGGTGCACTGGATACTAAGCTTTGGAAATAGTCTATAAATGTGCCTTGGTTCACAGAGCTCTGACTGGTTTGGAACTCATCATTCTCCAAGTGTCATTTAAACTTCACACTTGCACAGGTGAACTCAGATGCTATGTCCCTGCTTCTAGACAATACATAGACAAAACAAAAATGAAGATTTGTGAACCCTTCTTTATTATTCTAAAAATGGTTCTAAGTAAAAAAAAATCACTAATATATCTGCAAAGTAACAAAAAATACAGCACAAAGAAGATGCACCAACAAGGAAGAGAAACCTAAGCCTAATTTGGATATAAATAATAAATAACAGTATAGCAGAAATATAAAAATTTTGCTTTACATTTATACTGACTTCAAAGCCCATTGTACATATTAAAGAAGTCCATTATGAAATCCAATTCTGCATATTTGTGACCTTAAACAAATCATTTAGCCTCTCTCAGTTGCCTCATCTAAAATATGAAAAACTGAGATCACTTCCAAGGTTTTCCCAATTCTAGGACTCCATGAGATATACCTACAGTAATATTTTTCTAGTGCATTAACAAATGCCAAAGGTCCAAACTGGATTCAACTTTCAATGATACCAAATGTAGAAATTGTTCGCATTTTTTATAAAGCATTAGTAATTTCCTTTAGGAAGTTCTATATCATTTCAAAGGTTTTATTTTTGCAGTAATTATAATTACAGCACTAAAAGATGACTAATTTTGTTACTTATCATAATCCTTTCACAAAGCTTTTCTCATTTATAATTATTTATTTCTTCAGAAGGGATTAACCAAGTAATATACCGATACTGGTGATCCTAAGGCTACCACATTTCCCATAAAAACAAAAACAAAGAAGGCTCCCACCATGCTTAGACAGAAAATAAACTTCCAATTAGTAGAACCACACAGTTCTTAGGAGGGCTAAACCTTGAGGATGAGAACTTAAACACTGACACAACAGCCTATGTAATGACACTGGGCAAAAGCAGAGGTGGTTGTCACAGGTTTACCATCTGTCAGTCTATTCCCTTCTCTGTAAAGTGGCTAGTCACTTTGAAAGCTACCAAGCAAAAAGTGAATAATCATTAGGATAATTCAGGTTTTACTTTATTAACTCTATCTCATGAAATGGAAATTCCAATAGCCTCATGAGAATTCCAATGTCTTCAATAAGTCTATCTGAGACCAAAGGAGACAAAAGCTATTAATATTACAGCTACATCCATGCAAAAAGAGTTCTTAAATGTGATAAAAAAAATCTAAAAGATTAACTGCTTGTTCAGAGTCTAATTAAAAGCTTCTATTATGTCAAATATTTATTTACTTATTTATAGCTGCTACTAATTTTCAAAGAAAGTTATCAAAATATATGTCAAATGGCAAGATTCCAGAATAATTATGAGAAATCTAAATAAAAGAAGTTCATCAATATCCACTAAAGTCATAGTAAAAAAAAAAAATCACAGACCAAAAGTATGTGTGAGCTATATTAACCATAGAACTCAGTTTTCCTGCTCTACTCATTTAAAACTGCTTTTTTCATTTTATGGCATGCATAGCTAAGTATACTGCCAGAATCGAAACTGTCCTATTACAGATCCGAAAATAACTTTTTAGACAAACCTTTAAGATAGGACAATTGTGCTCTTCTCATCAAAACAGATGTTTAAAAAAATCTATTTAAGGTTTCTGCCTTTAGTCTAAAAACAGAACATTAAGTATCACATTTATATAATATTTTATACATGTTCCCTATAGAATTTTAAAATATTTTTATTTAAAAATTCCAGTTACTGACTTGTGGAAAACCCACAACCTCTCAATTATTTCCAAGGATGACACTATATCAACATACTGAATCATTCAAAACTATGATTCAATATAAGAAATTTCACTTTACAGACAAGGTCTTTTTTTATTTTTTATAATGCCAAGTAGCCTCTCTTACAATCCTGGCAAAAGTGTCCTTTTTAATTATAGGTATTTAATTTTGACAAAAAGAATCTAACCCTTCTATGTAGAGTAGCTTTTTTGGCTACTTATCTTCCTGTATCTTAATCATCTGCTCTCTGCAAGAAAAAATTGAATTCAGAAAAACAGAATCATTTTGAGAAAATGAAATAAAACTTAAAATGGAAGGGATATTTCTTCTTAAGTTATAAATACAATTCTAAATATATAAACATTTTCACAATAAGTAATTTAGAAAATTTAATATTTACAGTATTTAACTGTGGTTAAAATCCTGGGTCTTCGGTTCAAAATGCAACATAATCACTAATTCTGAGATTTAGCAAAGTACTTGAATATATTTAGCTTTAGTTTTTAAAACTTTGACGGTTTGAAAGAGGGCATGCTATGAAGAATTACTGTTGGGATTCATGAAAACACTTAAGATAATCCTTTTTTAAATGTTAGTTTTCATTACAATTGTTTTTAACCAACCAATCTGCCATAATTCCATTGTGCTATGCATAAGAATACAAGAAAGCTGAAAAGAAAAACCAACAACAGTAAAAACATAAAAGTTAAACACTGTTTAATAATACACATTTCCTTCCACTTAGAAGGTAAAAAAAGATGCATCAAAAATACTATATGTAATAATGATTAGTATAAATGAAAAGATGCACTCAATTCATTTGTTAAACAAGTACTTGTGTATATTATGTACCTGCCCCTTTTCTAAAATATTACCTAAAGTAAGAAACCATGAAAAAAAAAACTCAACTTCATTATACATTCATTAAAGGCATTTAAAAAGTCAAATTATTTATGTATAAATTTTAAAAATAGCAATTAAACTTTTTGTACCTTTTCATTAGCTATGTTGTTTCTATACCAAGCATAACATTTTACATTATCTCCACAGTATGAACCTTAAGCATCTTTTTAAAGTTCTGTCAATGGCACGATTACAAAACCAGCATGGTTGAAAGAAGCAATAATTGCAACAGCTAACAATTACTGAGACTTCACCACAACTTAAACAACATATTGTCATTTCATTTCATTCTTACATAACCCCAAGAGGTAGATATTATTAGTTCCATGTTATCAATGGGAAATCAAGATTGCTCTCAATAAATGGAGCTTGGACCACAAGTCTGTCTAGGAAGCCCATTCTCTAAAATGCTATTTTCTACTGTTGGTGAAATAAATGAATGCCATCTGTACAAACTATGTAAGACAACATTATTGAATTACTATTCTATCGCATTAAAATAGTCACCATTATTGGAATGCATTTTAATAGCAGAATGATACATCTTTAAATATCACACACCTATGATTTTGGAGTATTTTTTCACCTTCCACAAGATTTTACGTCAATTCTGCTTCCTATACATGTCTCTTTTTTTCTTTTAAAGACTTACATTTTGGTTTACAATGACTACATTCAAACATAGAACAAATTAGTAGTGGAAAAATGAACACTTAGAAAAAGGAGGCACTTCTGTATGCATATCCCTCTAGCAAATTGTTTAGAAATAAGATGTAGATATAATTTGGACTGAATTGTTTAGCTCCTTTTCATTCAGCTATGTTTTACTTTTGCATATGCCACAGGGCAAATCATCAATTCATCTATTTTTGCAGCTATCTTGTTATTTTAGCTGGAAATTTTAAAATTATTTTAAGACTATAAGTAACACTTTTTAAATTTGTAACATTATTTAAATTCATTTTTATTCATTATTTTTCTACCTTATTTACAAAATGTTTTAAGCCATTCATTGCATAAGACTATAGTTGAAATACCTGAAACAGGAATACACAGTTACAATGCTTTCTACTGTACAGTATAATAAAGCTTCTATTTTTGCTTTTGCCTTGAAGAAATAGAATAGGTAGATAAACAACTGTCATCCCATTCCCATCTTCCAAAACAACCTTCTTACTGAGGAGTGGTTAAAATTAGTTTTTTTAAAAGTGAAAAATGTGTAGTTTGAAAATGATCAAACATAAAGTGATTTTATTATTAATAAATTAATAAATGATAAAAAGCTGAATTAAGGATCTAACTCTGTTCATAGTCCTCCTCTCATCACTGGATCACTAAACTGGTCTTAATTATTAAAGGAAATACATTCCAAATCACTTTCATACTTCTATTTAAAAACGCAACTTCTTAATTTTTATTTAACAAGGTCTTTGACATTTTCATTCTTCTGAATTAAAAAACTAACTACCCTGCTTTGAAGCATTATAAGCACCTTCTTTGAAAATGCCTGTTGGCCTTTCTCCCTTCTCTTCTCCATACAAACAAAATGTGTCTTCTTTCCAACTAAAACAAAATGTCTTAACATAATTTTTTTGCTCAATATAGCATGAAATCCACATTCTTGTCTATTACTATTAATTCAGTAACACATTGTGTCATTCCCCCAACAAAGTATTTCATCAGCTTTTAATTTGGTGAGGCAAATTAAATGGGAAATAACAGGTATAGAGACAGAGACAGAGACAAAGACCAAGAAAGAGACAGAGAGAGTCAAAGATAGAAAGAACTAATACAGTAATATCCAGATAGAAAAATATTAATGTTAGGAGAATTTGGTTGAGGGGATATGGGAATTCCTTGTACTATTCTTGCAACTTTTCTGTAAATAACATTTAAATCTTTTTCTAATCAAGTCAAAACTAGCAAGTCAGGGTGGAACACAAAACTAATTGGAACTACAACGTCATTTATACTTGCTTGGAGTAGGCCAAAAATTCAGTTATAAGCTTTAAAATCACCAACATGAAGTAAGAAATACAATAAATTATGTGAACCATTTCCCATAAGATGAATACAGATCATTGCTCAGGGAAGAATACATAACTATGTTAGTTCCTGGTAATGAAACAAGAAATAAATTTCTCCCACGTGTTTTCAATGTCCTCATATTTTTAGAGTCTAAAAACAAAAGTTTCACAGGGCTATTTTGTATGACATCATTCATATTGGGCTGTAGCCTAATGCCAAAGTAAAATTCAGTAAAAGCAATTCTACAGAGTATAAAAACCAGGCAGCTCAAGTATTGTATGTAAATTCCAAACAGCTCTACTAAACTCAAGAATAAGACTATAGAATACCTGTAGCAATAAACTGTTCATCTTGATCAAGTTTTTGGTAAATAATAAAATCCAAGCAGAGGCTATGGTCCCTGTAAGATAACTAACACAACTCTTTTATACAGCTGTTTAAGAGTCTTACAATTTAACAAGCATCCAAACTAGAGATGTTAATACATAAATTTACATTTAAATTTATAAATTTTAATAGCTTTGCAAGGATATATGCCTGGATGAAGATCATTTTAATACAAAAACAGCAGAGCCAGGATAATTCTAGCCTGTAAAAATGTTAAACATATGTCTACTCCATGTAAACAAATGTACGGAACAAGGTTACTGAAATGATAAAATGCCTGAGTCTATTCTTCAGTATGACTGGCTAATGGGAAGAATTCGTTATTGTTATCTACATAAATGAGCAGATCATTAGAGAATTTGTATGGCAATTTTCTTTTAGCACCTGGAAAAAATGCATACTAGAAGATAATCTTCTTTCTGATCCTGAGCTCCAAATGGAAGTACTGCTAACTGCCGCACGTGAGACTGGTCAGGAACATGGACACAGACATTCATGTAACTTTTAAAACAGATTCAAGTATTTCACTAGACTATTAGCAAAAGGATCAAAGGCAGTAGTTTTAAAACTTAATTGTACATCAAAATCAACAGGGAAGTATTTCTTTAAAATGTGGAAGTACAATTTTAAAGTCAACTGTCTACGTACTCAGGATATCTTTAAGAGACTGATCTAATATTTGTCTGATTTGTAAACTATGCTTTAAGATTAATGTTAAATGAAAAAAACCAAAGGAACACTAATAAGCACATAAAGTACAACTCTGCAATCAATGCAACTCCAAAAACACAGTGCTAGACACTCTTCTATGCACACTAAATCATTATTCAGATGATTTTTATTAACAGATTATCTAACTTTTTGAGTAAAAATCATTTTATAAACATTTAACACATCTATTGCAATTATCTTGAGAGAAATTGCTATTAATAAAAGCTAGCATTCAGTATCCAGTTGCATAGATCTGTTAATTTATTCATCAGCCCTTTCCTGAGCATCCAAAATCTGTCAGGCACAATGATGGGGTAAGAGATCCAGTTATATAGACCTTGCCTTCAAGAAGCTCTTGATTAGGTGCTGTTTCCTACTGAAGAAGAGATTCTAGAAACTAACAAGGAAAGAGAAGGATGAGAGGCAAGACAGCAGTAAAAGATGGTCAGAACAGAAGAGCAAAGAAGAAAGTCTCACTTATTTCCCACTCTAATTAATCTATTTTCATAGTTAATGCACTCCAATTTAGTTTTAAACTTTATAACCATCAACATGAAGAAATACAGTAAGAATAAAACAAATGGAGACAGAACATGTAGTTACAAAATGTGCTCATTTTAGCCATATGATTGTAGTATAATTTTAATTTATCATCTCTCTGTCTATCTACCTACCTACCTACCTACCTATGTACCTATTATGAGTGAGACACTAGAAAACAATGCAATAATGTGTTCACTGGATAGACGATGTCACTCCAGGACTCACAGAGCTCACGTGGCCCCATCACTCATGATCTCCTTCTCTCTCATTCAAGAGTTGTCATTCCCAGAATAATTTCACCACTAAAGTATAATATTTTAGGTTAAGTGAGAAATGTCAAAATTAAAAATTTGAAAAAATTAATGCATTAAGTGGAATAAAATATTTGCTAACATCATGTAACAAATGATGCAACTTCATGTAAACAATGTTGTCAGGTGCACTTGTATATCACACCAAATGATGCTCAGTGGTAAGACATTGGCAGTTTCCTGGGAGAGGGTAAAGTAACAAAAGCAGTCAGCATTTTGAATCTATAATCTGCTTATGAATACTTGAAATACTGTATATGATAACCTCTTAAAAACACAGAGAAGATCTGAAATCCAAAGCATATGAACTTCACTCAAAATTCCATATGAATAAATGATACAACAATGCATTCCAAATCAATCTGGAATGGAAAGATTTTATGATAAGATAGTCCATTTCATCTTTTTCTAAGAATTCAGCTATAATTGAATCATGTCCAGAGAGACCATGATGTATGTTCTCACTGAAAAATAAGTTATATAAATAATGTTTTATCTTTTACTAATATAACAAGTATTAATTCAATTAAGTCCCCTTAAGTCACAAGCAACACTCAGTTCTAATGTACTTTTGAGAACAACAACAACAACAAAAAAAAAAAACTAAGTTAGAAAAAAGAAGTAACTCCTGCAAATCCCTCACACAATACTGAATTACAGAAATTTGATACTTGGTCCACTTACCTTTTACTGACCAAAGAAATCAAGTTTGATACTACAATCCCATACAAGGATACAAGGATAAGAACAATCATTAATTTGTCAAATGATGACTTTTACAAGGATATTTATGAAAGAAAACATTTGAATAGCTATCATAATAGATAATGAACTCCTCCAAATCAGTATTAAAAAGAAAAATAGTTCAACAGAAAAACAGTGAAGAATATAAATCAAGTAATTCATAAAACATACAGAGGTCAACAGCATGAGAAAATAATATTAGCCAGGCATGGTGGTACATGCCTCTAACCTTAAGCTATACAGCAAAGAAACATTATGAAACCATTTTTAAATACAATAAAGCTAGAGAAATAATAGAATGATATGTACTAATGTAGAAAAATGTCCATGATGCTAGAGTGAAAAATCTAAGTAATAGGATATGAACAGCAAAATACAATGTTTTTAATTTTTAAAATTATAATTGTTCATTTTTCTAACCCATACAGTACATGTTTGTGCAATTCAGGAAAAAAGTCTGGAAGGACATACTCAGAACTGTTACCAATTTTTACTTCCTAGGGCATGTTGTTTTGATGGGGAAAGAGTACCAACTGTTTCTGTTATGAGCACGTATTATAGGATATTTAAATTTTTATGTAACATAACTTTTAAGTTAAAAAAAGCCTTTTAAGTAATTTAAATTACATCAATTTATATAATTACAATCATAACTAGAAAACTCTATCCACAAACATATAGTAATAAACAATATAAGTATAGTTTTATAGTAGAATAATAACTTCAAAACAATCTGTTATATGAAGCTAATATGAAGATGCTAGTTGCAAATGTTCACATACCCAGCTATTCTTCAACTAGGTCAAATCCCAGCATCCACATAAGTTTTCTTTCTTTCTGGAAAATACCATTTCTTTCGTTTTCTCCACACACCCACCCCCTCACCACCATAATTGTTAGAAAGCTTACATGTCATCCTTCAAGATACAATTTAACCTACTAAGACCTTTTTTTATTGCAACAATGAAAACATCTTTCAGAAAAATAATCTTTTTAAAAGATTAAAAAAATATATTTTTCTGACAATAGATAATTCTAATTCTTACCACTGATTTTAGTGTTATTTTAAATTTTTAAATGAAATGAATTTAAATTTTTGATTCAGTTTGAGTATCCTTAATATGGAAATCAAAAACTTGAAATGCTCCAAAATCTAAAACTTTTGAATCCACCACAAAAAATTTTCCAACTTGATCTCAAAACACAGGTGCAGTAAAAGGATTGTATAAGTTAGCTTTGGGCTATTTGTATAAGGTGTACATGAAACATAAATTAATTTCATGTTTAGACCTGGATGTCAGCCTCAAGATATCTCATTATGTATGTGCAAATATTCCAAATCTAAAAAATCTGAAATAAGAAACAATTCTGGTCCTAAGTATTTTGCATAAGAGTTATCCAACCTGTATTAAACAAATAACAAAATAATGAGTTTTCCTCTATTTCAACTGAAATGTCTTCAAAGACATATAAAAATATGCATAAAAATTGTGCCAGGCTATAACTGGTATTCCAAATTCCACCTGGGAAATGAATTTTATAGTTATACCATAAACTTCTAAAATCCTGAAGTTTTAATAGATATGCTGACACCACCTTAACCACAACAGTTCTAGCAACTGCTGCTATAATAAATCTGTCAATTTCTATAATGCCTCTGACAAATCCATTAATATGAATGATGTACACTTCACATAGCACACTACACAGCAACTGCACAAGTTATGTCATCTCTATTCTGAGTAGCAAATCAGCAATCAATATTTGTAAAAGCAGCAGCTAATCCTTTGTAAAATCACTGGTTCTATGATTGAAGAGTTTGCTCAATCCACACCATTAATCCCTCTTCATCTGCTTGAGCCTACTATTTATCCCAGCCTCTTACAGTGCTTGCTATGGCAGATTAATACATCTTCACCCACCAAACATGACCTGACAATTGACACAGGATATTGCTGACAGGATAAGCTCTACAAATACTGGCCCTTTACAAAGGAAACCTACATTAACATTCAGAAATCCAAAAGTTTACAAATAGGCTCACAACTTGCCCTCCCCGACTAGTCATCTGATTTATTGAGCTCACTCTCCTTAGGATATATGTGCCTATTTTTGTTTTGAAGAAGTCTTCTGACTGATTCTAAAATGCTTGTTTATAAAGCATGTGTTGTTACAAATCTTTAAAGATAAATAGAAGTGTCTTGCCAAGAAAAGGATTCCTACATAGAGAATCATTTGGAGAATTCTTAGGTGTGAAGTAAATGTCACTGATTTCAGCTAATTTGAAGATATACATTTGGAAAAAAAATCTCAACAAAACATCTTAATGCTTAAAGCAAAGCTTTGAATGAAAAAAATACAGAAAAGTGATAACAATATTACAAAGCACTCTCTGTTATCAGAATCAGCTGTTATAAAGTTATAAAATAAAAAATTTCACTTGTACCAAGCAGTTAGATGATATGACAAATCTCTCTTAAGGGAAAATACTAAATTTTACTTATTAGCCCAACAAAAATTTCCTTAATCAAGTTATTTCAACACAGAAATTCCACATATTCTTAACTGAGGCTAGCTAAAGGACAAAAAAATGAAAATTCATGTCAAATTAAGAGCAAAGAATAGGCCTGGAGAGAAAAATTATTTCCTAATCCAGGATAATGAAAGAGAATGATTTTTGAAAAACACAACATACACTACCTCTTTATGTATCTAAGTTCTTGTTGTATGTATTTAATAGAGGTGAAATATTACCAAGATACTAAATCTTAGGTTATATTCTTCCAGGGAAGATGTGGCATTCCAAGGAAGGTCCTAAGGACTGTATGAAATGATAAGGAGACAACCGTGCAATGAGAAACCAAATGTGTACAGAATTTTAGAAGAGAAATGAGTCAAGAGTCAGTAATAGTATTTGCTTCAGAAAGGCCAAGGAAGAGAAATATTACAATTTACTTACTGAATATGAAAATTAGGAAGATATGGTGCTCTTCCTGAAATGTCAAGGAAGAAGCAGTATGGGGCAGAAGCAGTATGTAGTAATTAAGGAGTAAAATGGGTGAAATTGGAGCCAAAAAAGATAACCAGTCTTTAAAAATAGAATCAGTAGTAAAGGAGGGAAAGAAGAAACGAGAGGAAAGCTATTTCTAGTTTACTTTCTAATTCAGTATTTGTAATAACATTCCCTATTCCATAACAAATTACACTTTAATGCAACACTTAGTTTTTAAAACTAATTCATATATAATAATTCATATATGTTAAAATGAATGATAATCAGTAAAATTATAACTAGTATTTGAAAATACAGGGTGGAATCTCCACTGTAATGTGAAAATATCTTAGATGGTATGTTGTATATTTTAAAAATGTAATCTTAAAATGTAATCGTTTTTTCAGATATTAAGCAAAATAACTTACAAGTCAACTGAATTTTATATAAAATGAGTTACACATATTACCAAATCCTACGAGATAACTGGTCTAATCAGCCTTACTGAAGAAAGATGATGCACAGAGTGAATAAGAAGCAATACACTAGTTCAATTTTATAGGTGATCTGTTCATGTCAAGAATATATACAATGTTAGATAAGTAGTCAAGTTTGCCATCAGCTAAGAAAAACAAATTTCAAAACTCTTTTGACTCACAAAAACCACTTAGCGGCCACAGTTACCAATGCTATTTCATACCACTTTTGAAATAGTGCATTTCCCTGGTACATTTAAATTATGATATTGCAAAATTCAACACATGCACAACTTTTTAAAAGCACATCTGTCATATAAAATATATACTTGCAAAGTCTTGGTCTTTGACCCTCCTAATGAAAGTCCTTGAGACACTGGACACATGATTAATGTTCCCTCTCATACATAAACATATATATGTAAAATGTGTGTGCACATGTGTGAATAATGCACATACAGTGCTGCACAGCTGATTCTAGAGAAGGTAATGTTTGACTTATTTTTATATCATAATGATGTTCACAAACAGCTTAGGCTTTTAGATAAAACTGAAATAATTTCCTAAGGAATGGTAATGTTTTGAAAAATGACAATACAGTAAATGAATGTTTCTAAGAAAGCAATTTATAACTTCTCTCAAAAACTTGTCACACTCTTAGATATCAAACAACAAAACAATAAACTTGTGACTCAATGTGCTAATGTTAGGTGTAGCCATAACCAAATTAACACCCATAGAACTCCCAACAAGTCACAGTAGCCTCATTGAGCATACATCTTAACTGAGCTCACTTGCTAATCAGACATTCATGTTTTCTTTGGAATATGCTGAAGAAACAGAGTGTAACTAACTGAAGTTTTTTGTATGTTCTGAAGAAAATGTTACCTTTAAATTTGAGATCTCAATGTTTTAATAAGAATTTCCATTTACCTTTTAACAATTTTTAGTATTTACTGATGTGTCAATAGACTTTGTGATTTTTAGTTACAATAATAAAATCAAAATTATCAAGATTTTCCATGAAATAAAATCTCAAAAAAAGAAAATAAGTAGTCACAGTGAAGTTGACTTGGTAGCATGATAATTTGTTGACTCAAAAGATATGAGGCCTGAATTTTTATTATAAGGAATTTCAAAACTATAATGGCAAAAGAATACTTTTTACTAAACTAATCCAATTATTATGGCTCAGGGCACCAATATCACTGTGTCAATTTGTCCCACCAATGATAATATTAATTTACATGACCTGTTTAAAACAGTAACTGCCTCATTTCTCCACTGTCACATTACTATTTTTCACTTTATAAATAACAAGTATCTTATGGGGAAGTTCTTTGAGAAGATGTAAATATCCAAGTTTTCAACCACTAGTTTTAGCATTCACTAGGTCTAAACCTGATTTTTGCCTGAATTCTTTCTCTCCTGATTGCAAATAATAACATTTCCAGCCCTTTTTTGTGCCTACAGATTGAACCTAGGGTATTACACACACTAAGTACATGTTGTATCTCTAAGCTATACCCACAGTACCACAGCCTTTACTTTTAATAAATGAAAATGTCAAATATTATATGAAAAGACTGAAAACTAGACAAATGCTGACAATTTGGAAATCAAATTAATTCAGAAGAAACATGGCTAATTCTTGGCTTGATAGACTCTATAAGCATGACTTGATATTTCTGTATGTGTACATACATAAATATGTTTGCAACCACCTAGCAACCAGGTACTGTCTATCTAGAACAACTGTGCAATTAAAAATAACAATAGCAAGGCCCTCTCTTATCTAAAAAATAGATCAGAAATCATAGGGCTACTCCTATTGGTCTCTAAATTTCACTGTAGATTCCTAGATGATTTAATATTTCTAGATTTACCAAGTGAAAGGCATAGATAGTCAGGCATGATAGCACACACCTATCATTACAGCATTTGGGGAGGCTGAGGCCTCCCCAAGTTACAAGTTACAGCCTAGCCTGGGCAATGCAGCAATTTAGCAAGACCCAGTCTCAAAAAAATAAATAAATAAAATAAAAGGCTGTAGATATAGCTCAATGTAAGGACCTGGAATCAATCTCCAGTACTACAAAAGGGGAGGAGGACACAAACTAAACAATTTATAAGGCTCTTTCAACTCTAGTAACTCTATATTCTAAAAATACTAAAATATGCAGATTTATGCAAAGATATTTTTAAAAGTCTTACCTTTGCCATATACATTTAATACATGTCTGAGAGGGAAATACCTAAAAGTAAACCTAAGTGTAATAATTGTTTAGGTAAAGCTTAATAACAAAATTTCAAAGTAAACAAAATAATTCCTCTCAAAAAAATTTTGGTTCTGACTTAGAACACAGTAATTCTATCCTGTTGATTATATTTATCTAACAAAATTTCATAAAGCATAAATTTCATCTAACAAAAGCAAAAAGCAGCATTGTTTCTATAAGTATTGTAACTGTTAATATGCTAACTTAACCCTAAGTGTAGCTAGTGATAAGAGTTTTTAGAAGATAAACCAATCTGTGACCTGAGGATTCACACCAAAAAGTGCACCTGGCTACTCTAATCAAAGGATCTGATTTCTAAAGCTTTTGTTCCAGACTCAACAGAAAAAAACAAATTTGAACTTGACCAAATTTAGTCTTGATAGTTAAGAGGAAGGGAAGGGAAAACTGGGATTACAGGAATGTAACACCATGCCTGCCTTTAGTTTTACTTTTTATATGAAATTATTGTACTTTTTGTTGTACCTTTTATATTAATTATTGCAGGGTTAAAAGGGAAACAATTTAATACAGGACACATAATTATAGCATTATTTTATATTAATCACACAAAAAGTCAAATACATAATGTGCAGGAAATTTATCCACACACTAAAGACCCCAAAGAATCCAGCTGAGGACCTAAGGACCCATGGCAATATCCTGCATCAGTCCAACTGAAGGCCTAGAGCCCAAAAAAAAGTCTCATACAAGTCTGTTTCACAGATCTGCACTGGGAAGGCCCAAAGGTCAGTGGTGGAAGCTAGGAAGTCTATGCCAGTGAGATGTAGGATCTGTACCAGCAGGCTGAGAGTTCTGCACTAGAGCCAGGGAGCCACGCTCAAAGTAAAGACCAGAGCTGCCCTGAAAAGTACCACAGCCATTCTCAGTGACAATAAGGTCCTGAGCTCCTCCAACAATGAGAACAGCTGAGTTCATAGCAGGAAGTCAGTGTGACAAACTATCTTCCCCTCCAGAGCCAGAAAGTGATGCCCAAAGTAAGGACCAGAACTCCTCCAAAGTGAATCACAGCCATTCTCAGCAACAACAAAGTCTTGAGCTCCTCTGATGATGAGAACAGCCAAGTTTATATAAAGAAAGAAGTTCAACAAGCTCCTCCAGGAGAACCAATGACAACAGAACCAACATCACTACCTCTTCTTCTCCAGTTCACCTTTGTGTGTTGTTGGCAACAATCCTCAGGTAGGCCATCCACACCTAGCACCATGCTAATTCAGTTCAGCTGGGTGTCACAGGTTGACCACTAGTTGTCAATCCACCACAATTATAATAACTATGTTGGCCAAAAAATCAAATTATATACTCAGATGAAATAAAACTCATGAAAATCAATAAGCAGAAGATAAGTTATCACAAAAACCCAAGTCAACTGAGTTGTTTGTATGCAGTACTTTGCATTGGGAAATACTCAAACCACCAACCAGAGGAAATTCCAAATGAAATTTCAAGGTTTTGTTGTGTGTGTGTGTGTGTGTGAGAGAGAGAGAGAGAGAGAGAGAGAGAGAGAGAGAGAGAGAGAGATGAGTATTTTATGGCATGTAACTTTAAATGATGGCAAACATAAAATGTTACTTTATAATTATACTGCACGTTCATTCAGTTGTATATAGTCTAAAATACTTAATTAATAAACAGTACTACTGAGAAATTTTAATTATGATAATCCTGTGGTATTGCTTATTCTAGCCTACCCACCTGTATGCAGTTTTATTACACAAATCTGCTGGTGTTCATGATGATTCTGTTATTTATAAAACATATCCCCATGCAGCATAAAAATGCATTCTCCCCGAAACCAGTTTTCATGGTTTGGAGCTTAGATACTCTAAATTCCTCAAAACAAATGGCCAGACTCAGGTATGTACAGACTAATAGTCACAGACAGCACCTTATACACAATTAACACACTGCTACTTACAGATTGGGGGCAGATACTAGAAGAATGGAATGTAATGCAATTATATTTCTATCTCTCTGCCTCCTCATGGAGGATATGAAGGTGAAAACACTTCTGTTTCCATTTTGGATTATTTGAATTGAGATTTACTGACCTCCTGAGGATATAAGATGATTTGTAATAAGTTAGCATTCTCCTTGAGTATTTCTTAGCATGCTCAAGCTTTTCTCCATTATATCTGTTCTGTACTTTCTAGTCAATTCATTTTCAATGAAGCGTCAACAAACACCAGTTCAATAAATAGATTCTGCAATCTAAACCTAATAATTTCAATTCCTGAGAACATTACTCTAGAAAAATATAAAATGTAATATTTTCATATAGTCTCTATCCCACATCAAGGCATGCCAATAATTATAAAAATTTACTATGAACCTAGAATATATCAAAATCCATTCAAGACTGAAATTTCTATTGAGATAATTATAGATTTGCATGCGATTGTAAGAACAGGGACCTTTTGCTCAATTTCCCCTAGTGGTAAGATTTTGTAAAACTATAGTTTAAATAGCATAGCCAGGATACTGACATTGACACACTCCACCTATCTTATTCTGAGTCCCAGTTTCACTTGTACACATTTGTGTTCATTAAGTTTTATACAATTTTATTTCCCATATAGGTTAATGCATGCACACTGTCATAATGAACAGCTCCAAAAAAGATCCCTCCTATTGCCCTTTCTTATCTATGCCGACCTTCCTAGCTTCCTTCTCCCTAAATTCTGCTAATCACTTTCTATCCTCTGCTCCCATAATTTTGTTATTTCAAGGATGTCATATACGTGGAATAAAACAGTATGTAACTTTTAGGGATTAGCTTTTTAAAAAACTCAACATAACTACATGGCGAGTCATCCAAGTTCGTGTGTATCACAGTCTGCCTCTATTTATGGCTCAGTGACATTCCAAGATACATACGTGCAGCTTGTTACTATCTAGTTTTTTAAAAATAGTTTGCTCCTCTACATCTCATTCCTCAATTCATTGCAATTTGACTTCTGCCCATATTACTCCATATATACATCAAAAAATCACATAACCTCCTAATTTTCATCATCAATCAAATATTTTTAATATTTACCTTTCTTGGTTTTTGTGAAGCAATGAATAGTACTGACCACTCATCCCTTCCCTAAAATTCTCCTCACCTTTGGCTTCTAGACTGGTCCACTTACAGTTTGTACATGCTTCTTATCCCAGCCCTTAATCCTGATAGCCTCCTAGCATTCTATCTTTAGGTTCTTTACTTTTAATACTGTTCATCTGCTCACAATGTAGTTTCACCCATACTTGTACTTATCACTGCCTCCTATATGCAAAGATTCAAGAAAAGAGCTTTCTCCTAAACTCCAAACCCTTATTTTCAACATTACTAAATGTTTTACCTCCTAAATTTAAGTATTGAGTGAATTAACTCATTCACTTTCTCCTCAGTCTGACTTAATTCCAGTCACCTTTTTTCATTCCTACAATCCATCTTCTCTATGATTGGTACCATAGCTGTGTAGTTCTCTGAAAACTTCACATTCATCTCAACTACTTTTCCTTTACTTTCTATGTCTACTCAATCACTAGTAGGTCATATCAACACTATCTCTGAAACATTTCTTGAGTTTATACTCTCCTCATTTCCCATTTTTTTTTTTTTTGGTTTAAACACTCAGCATTACTCATTTTTGTTAGATCAACCCAATAACTCATCTTTACTTCTGGTCTTTCCATGTTGCCCTCCAGACTTTTGTCACGATGCTCTTGCACAAACACAAATCTCCATATTAAGAGCTTACAGTAGCTCTCTCTTGTCATTGTGGATGACAACTAACTTGCACAACATACAAGACCCTTCCAAATCTATCTTCTGCTCACTCTACATCTTCTCTCACTTTCCACATGTGCATCCTATGCTCTCATTATTCCAAACTACTGGTAGTAACCAAATGTTCTGTCTCACAAACCAATCACTAAGGTCTCCAAATGAGTCTGGAAAGCTATCGTAAGGAACCAAAATGGTAGGTGGGACTTTCAACAAGTTTAAACAGTTGAAATCATTAACTAGTTTTATATTCAGAGGGGAAAACAAATGTTAAGTGTCTGAAAATATTATGAATTTAACATAATGAACAAATAGTTTAACATTTCACATATATACAACTTGTCTAGAGATAGTGACTTTTTAGTTCCTTCAATTCTATAATATAAAATTCAAACACCTTCCCAAACAAACCAGAAAAAAAATGATATAGTTGATAGTCTTTCTAGTTACCTGAGCATAACACAAATAAAGTCTAAATTACGGATTTTGTGGAGCTGTGTAAGATCTTTCCCCAAAAAGAAACTATGTGACAGGAAAAAGGAAATAAAATCTGTTAAATATTAAACAGCACACAGTAACCATTCTTAATATATTTGATATTTTCTAAGATATAAATGATTCCCAATGATTTGGATTTAATCTTTTTTCATTATTCTCGGTATGCCTGTAAGTGCTGATGATAAACTGATTAATTCGCACTCCTTGGCAGTATATTCTTCTGATGAGCCACAGGGCAACAGAGTGGTTCAGGTCACTGCTATGGCATGGTAATTAAATACTAAAAGTACCTGCAAAAAAGTAGTTGTCTCTTTTTGTGACAGTTGCTTCTCCCTCATCCACACACACAGACACACAGACACACACACAACTAACTACTGCAGAAAACAAGATACCACAGAAGTCTAGAGTATCCTATCAATATAAATAACAAGATAATTGTAGGAAACAGTAACAAGAAAAGTGTCAAAGGCAAGGTATTTTGCAGTTAAAACCGGAAAATAGACTAACTTCCTGGTGAAGTATTATATGCCCACTGTTTAAAAACTCAGCATCTACAAGTAAACTGATTTGTATATATAAAAAATAATAAAACTGAAAATATATAACTTTATGAGCTATAAATTTTGACACAGTAATCCAATAATTGCCATATATTTAGATAAGTTGTATTACATAAAAAAGTGGAAAAGATTTCTTTAAATGACCCTGAATTAATTGCTCACCATTCAAACCTAAATCAAAATACCATTCCAGCCTGTAAGAAGTATAATAGCAAATCTAAAAGTTGTTCATCACAGGAAAATAATTACTGGAAAATAAAAGTCTTTACTTTTTAAAAACCTGAGTGGGGTTGGGGGACATCTTAGAGAGACTGAATTCATAGCAATTGAAAGAATGTGGCCGGATGTAGTATATGTACCCTCGGTACAACATGGTATTTTGCTTTTACTAGGACTCCGTTTGCTAGGCTGCAAAAGTATGTAATAAAAAATGAACCTGGTAGAATTTTCTGAAGATTAAATAATTTATGTAAAGCACTTAGAACAATATTTGATCATTTTCTAGGTACTTCTAGTTCCAAGTTCTATGATTCTAATAATCATAATTTTAAATTCATAAAAATCAAGAATGGCAAAGAACTTCAAATTGATGGATAATTTCTAGTCTCATATATGTTTATATATTTATATTTCTGTGCATTATTTCATTATTTCACACTATAATCATTTGGTCAATGGTATGGAATATCCATTGTGAAAGTTTGCCTCAGAATTTCAATGAGAAACTAGTATCTTAAAAACAAAAACAAAAACAAAGAAAGAAACTAGTATTTGTGAATACTAGAGTATACTGGCCAGAGTCATGAGCTCAACAATCAGCTCTGGCTTTCCCAGTTCATGTTCTGGCATACATCAGTGGGTGACCTCAGGCAAGTTTCCTATCTGGGAAAGCAAGAAACACATTATATCAAACACATCTATTTCTTATGATGTCTAAAAGAAATAGTATATGGTTAAGTAATGGTAACATAATTCAAGTATTGTATATAAAATCAGTTACATATAATATATGTAGCATATATACACAATACTAATTAAAAGCAAAAATGAAATTCCTCCCCTTCAAATATTTGATACAATAAAAGAATAAATAAATGAACTGCAGCAGTCTTGCAACATCAACATCAAAAATAGCTAAAAAGATCATTTCTGGATTATTTAATGTCTGCCTTAGTAGCCAAGGCATTCTAAGCTTAACCTAGAATTTGAAGGAATTTATTAGTTCAATCTATGAATTGACAGTAAGTAGGAGGCAATAAATTTAAATGGGTGACAAGATTTAATTTTTTAAAATATTATAGCATAAAACACTGTGTTTGTTCATAGAAATATGAATTAAAATATGCTGCCAACAACTCCAAATAAAAGTCTTGTAAGGGCATCCTAAATTTAAGAACTTAAGAATTACTTGTAATTGCTATCACTAAAGAGCTGTTTAGAGAATAAAATGATTCTCATTAGACATTTTCTCTACCCCTTTTTTTCTGCCCCCTTTTTACATAGTGAATGAACCTATTTTTTTTCCTGCCCTATTGCCACAAATTCTAAATTACTGTAGTTCTCTATGTCATAGGTCAGAAAAATTTCAAGCCTAACTATACTAAATACTTTAATAAAGATAAAATACTACTCTGGCCATTGACATCAAATACCTCAATCACTGTAATATCTGAAACAGAAATGATATACATTTTCATCTTTAATCCCCAAGTTGACAATCACATGACAAAGTTTTCAATCCATATCATTCTATAAAATATACTCTACTTAAAATTAATCAGTTTCTTATTGAAATTCGGAGGCAAAACTTTCACAATGGATACTCCATACCATTGTACAAGCAAGACTTGTATTGGGGAATATGTTCAAGCACATGATTAAAATCTAAGCAACAGCTGCAATGAGAAATTAAGATAAGTGTTGAAAGATAGCAAGCTTTTAGGATAAATACTGATGATTTGTCAAAGAGGCCAGCCTATACACAAAGAATTATGTGAAAAGTAAAAGTAGAAGATTTTGAAGAGAGCTTTTAAAAGACAAGCAAAGGGATTTAGACTTGATTAAATAGGCAATCTACCACTGTTGTAGGATCTTGAGGAAGCAAATGATTCTATCAGTGTAGTATTTCATAAAAATCAATCTGGTAGGGTACAATGGAGCATAAAAGAAATTTGACAGGCTTTTTAGTTCAGGAAACACCTACAGTATTTCTTTATGGTGAGTTTTCACTACAAAGACAGTAGCTTTCATTCATACATTTTACAGACATTTACTGAAATCCTGTTATATGCTGCGCACTGGGATTATAATGATAAGGTTCATGGTCTCTTCTCTTGTGGAGCCCACAAGATAGTGAGAAAGGTGGACAGAAAAGTAAGCAAAAACACAAACATGACCAACTGTGGTAAGTGCTATGAAGGACAACACGCAGGAGGCAGAGGAACTGATTTTAGAAAGGCGGCTCAAGGAGGCCCTGAGGAGATGGCAGATGCTAAGCCCTACACGATGTGGAGAAAGGGGGAAAGCAAGAATGGGTTTTGGCAAAAAGAACAGCATGGACAAAAGCCGGAAAATGTTTCATTTGTTCAGGGAACTTGGACAAGACCAGTGTAGCTACAACACAGTGAGAGAAAGGAAGCATGGCATTACATGAGAATGGAGAAGCAGACACAGAATGTGCAGGATTTAAGCCAGTCTTGTAGGAAATTGGAACATGATTTTAAGTTAATGGAAAACAACTGTAGGGTTCTGATCAGGCAAGTTACATAAAATAGTAAAAAAAAAAAAAAAAAAATACAGGGAAAACTGTTGGATTGGTCATAAATTAGATATAAACAACAGAAAAGAAACCTGAAATCTGCTTTAAAAAGACAAGCAATTTGTATTGTAAGGCTGGAGAACTTACTGAACAGTAAGCCAATAGTCTAATAACAAAAAAAGATTAAAACAATTCAATTTGAAGTTACATAAATTATACTGATTAAACTCTCATAATTACAAAGATATTATAATCTAGAAGTGCTCTAAGTGAGATTAAGTAATTAAAATCAACCAAAGGAAAACACAGTTGAAGGTCCCTTGTTGGGACCAGGAGAAACTAGGATTTTAGGTCTAGATATTTTAATGTTTGCATGCACATAATGAGATATCTTGAAACTTAAGTCTAAATACCAAATTTATTTTTATATGCATCTTTTGCACAGAGAATAAAGGTAATTTTATACAATATTTCTAATAATTTTGTACATGAAACAAAGTTTCATAATGTTGAATTTTTAACTTTTGGCATCATGTCAGTGGTCAACGAGTTTCAGATTTTGAAACATTTTGGGTTTTGGATTTTCAGACTGGGGACACTCAAATTGTACCTTTATCTTATTCAAAAAATATAATGCATTCAATGGAACGTATTCACAATGTACATACTTTGAGTAAACCACTGAGATAAACTTAAAAAAACAGTTGACTAACCTGCTTTTAATGCTGATTTCAAATAAATTGCTTAACTTCTCTGCACTAATTCCTATAAAATGGGGTAAACTCATGGTCATGTGAATTAGATGAGTCATTTATGTGTCTAGTATCTTGAGGATTATTATGCACAGAGCAAATGCTCAGTAAGTGTTAACTGCTATTAGTATTGTGGTAGATATTCTACTGAATTCAATACATATTCCTGCAATCTCTTTCAAAATCATTCAGTTGGTTTGAATGAGCTGAATAATTTTCATTCTTGTGCAGAAATTATATTAAACCAGGGTGGAAAAGTAAGTATTTTTTGCTTACTGGACAGACTCTGACACATCCATTCAGTCCTCTATGTGTAGCTTGAAAGCAGCCATACTATATATAAACAGATAAGCATGATTATATCCTGATAAAATTTATTTATGGGCACCAAAATTTGAATTTCATATTATCATGGGCCATGAAAGATTATTCTTTTGGCTTTTTCTCAATCATTAAAAAAGTTAAAAACAGAGGCTGGGAATGTAGCTCAGTGGTACAGCATTCACCTAGCACATGTGAGGCCCTCAATTTAACCTACAAACCATTAAAAACTAAAAAATAAAATCCAAAACATAACTGTGCTTGGCTTATACACTATATAAAACAGGTGGTAGACAATAGTGCTACCTACAAATATAAAGCCCATTTAGACATAATTTCTCCATGTATAAAACAAAAATGAATTGAAATCATTTTTGCTAACCTCTAAACATTCAAAGGGCAAAATTTATTCTCACATGCATATAATACCTAGGCTCAGTATTTCCCCCAATTTGTTCCAGTTCAACAGGCCACATAAAAAATCATGGCTGAAACAGTGCAAATGGCTATGCTTTGGGTCTAAGGCTATAATGTCTTCAGGATTTACTTACACAATTCAAAGCTTACAGAGATAATTGCAACAAAATTTCTATTATGCTAACTTTACCAATATTTACAAGAGAGAGCTGTTGCTGGCTTGTCCTTGGTATAACAAAAGACATTTGTTTGTACAGTCTCCTAAATCATTGCCAACAGATGAACATATAATAAAATAAGACCAACCTAGGCATGGCAGTACATGTCTATTATCTCAACACTCTAGGAGGCTAAGGCAGGAGGTTCCATTCCAGCCTAAGCTACTTAGCAACTTAACATGATCCTATTTCAAAATAGAAAACTGGAAAGCGATGAAGGTCTGGGGATTTAGTTCAATGCAGAGGCCTTAGGTTCAACCCCAAGTATATTAAAAAATAAAAGATCAAGATGAAGCTTATAATCCATCAATATACAATTGATACAAATGTGAACCACACGCACTGTATAAAACACTGTCTTACTTAGAGCAGAGTGCATCTAAAACCCTATAGAAAATGTTTTGTGGGATTCTTTTTCTCTAGCATAAAAAGATGAAGTCTTAGTGAAAAAAGGTATATTTGCCTATTCTGCAGACAGCTCCAATTCATATTAGTAAAAATTTCACATAACTGCCAAAAGAAAATGGAAGTGCAAATGCCAACCTGGGTGCTACTTTTCCTTGCAGAAATATCGGCATATTTTTTTGCAGCAAATCAATTTTGCAGCAAAATATTAAGTTGCAAAGAAGACTTATTAATAGGGTAATTTTAACTGCTAGTATGTTCTATATTCTAATTCTCTTATGTGGCTCAGTGGAAATGTAGCTCAGTGTAGCTCAGAGCACATGTGAAGCCCTGAATTTGTTTCCCCCTTAATCAGAATTTGTTTCTGATAGAAAAGAATCATTTCTGTTCACCTTTATACTTTCTAAGTTTTATTTACCAGTAAAAAAATGGATATAAACTACCATGTACTACATGCAATCACAACAAATAATTATTAACATAGTCATCTTCTGAAGAAGACAGATACATGGTAGCATTTCAGACTCACTGCTGAAAAGTGAACATCATAAAGTCTGTCAAATTATAGTGTAAAATTACTTAAAAAGCATTAAGCATATGATGTGAGGTTTTCTCTCTCCTTAAAAATGAATCCGTATCCTTCAGTATTTAAGAGAAGTATGATATCAGCAATTTATTTTGAAATATATAAAAAAGAAATCAGATGAGTTAATGCATGGAGGGAGGAAAAACTGACATGTGATAAAGTAAGGACAGGAAAATGTTAATGGTAAAATCTTTCACTATAAAAATCTTCCATTTCTTTGCAGGACATACGAATTTTTTTCATATAGAAATGCTAGTTCAAAACTAAATTGCTATTTTTGTGCTTCTGAGGTATGCTAATAGTTTTCACTTTCAGTAATAATCTGCTAAATGTTCTCAATTTACCCAACCTTGCTATACCCAAATACCAGAAAAAGGACTATCTTAAGGATTCTGAGGAAGCTAAGCTTTAAGTATAACACTTAAAGCTTCCTTTAGGCATCTGTCAGCCTGGAAAAAGAATCTAAACAGATCCCCATACAGCATATATCAAGCTTAAAAATTATTAACTAAAACCTGGCCTATCCTCTACATTTAACTAATGTATACCATCATAATAATATGGAAAACTAAGCTCAAATTTAGAATCTTAGACTCTAAGAGTTTCACAATTTTTTTTTCTCTCCACTCATGGCTCCATCCCAAACTCCAAGAGCCATGTGCACATGTTTATCCAATCATGGTCTGTCTACACTCCCCTGCACACAACCCATAGCTACCTCCTATGCTGATGGATGTATGTTCCAGTAATATGGTTCACCTCTCATAGAAGCAGCCCACACAGTCCTTAAGAGCAAGCTTAGAGCCACCCTGGAACCCTGGGAACACAGAACATGGTCGATGGACTCTAGGAGGTAAGGTGAAGTGATTTGCACACAGGAGTCAGGCCCCTCTCCCATCCTGGCCCCAAGGACTGGATCTGTGGGGCAGGGTATAACTAAAAAAGGGCCCTGTCAAAGCCCTAAACTATAGTACCCAAAGCAAAGGCTGCTCTTGCCTGAGTCTGTACTGATCATACTATATACACACTTTTATGACAGAAAAAAAATCAGAATCTGGGGGAAATGTTTTCTTCTTTTTAACTAAGATTACAATTTAATATAAAAAAAGTAAATCTATTCGTTCAGCTAATGCTCATTAAAGACTCACCATTCTAGAACTGGGCATACAATGCTAAATAAGACAAGATTTCTAACCTCACAGCAATTACATCTTAGGGAGGAAAAACAAATATTTAAAACACAACACAAGATGGTTTCCAATAATAGAGAATGTAAAATAGCCTAGTGGAACAGAGAATAATGACAGCAATTGAAGGACAACTTTAGACCAGGTGGTCTAGAAAGACCTCGCTAAAGAGATGACTAGTACACTGAATTGAGGAATGTGAGAGAGGGTCAAATCAAGGCGGGGCAGAGGTAAAAGAGAATGGGGAATAGCATTCTAGGCAGAGTAACAGATAGGGCAGGGCAGCCAAATCGGAAGAGAGTCTGGCCACTTTGGGGGGTGATGAGGGCAGGTGCACGTGTGAAGGAAAGAATTCTCAATTATAGTACGCATATGCCCTTGCTATAGCAGGGTCATGGGCTCTATAATGTGCAAGTTATCTCAGTCTATAAGAAAACCTTACCTCCCCACCTTCTGCAGATCACTCAGTTTCAGAGTAATTATCTAACATATGATTAACTCAACACACTGCATCTTTTTCCCATAACTAATTAATTTTTAATCATTTGAACATTTATATATTCACATGGGACAGGAAATGAGGTAAGAACAGGAACACAGGCCTGGAAGTAATCAATTGAGCTTATTTTTAGTTTTCATGTATACAATGTTCTGCTATCTCATATCAGAATGTAGGTATGAATGAAGGCAAATTCCTTCCTTAAGCTTGAGCTCAGAATTTTGCTCTAATTCTCAGCCACAAAATGATTTTTTATTCTCTTCCTTTGAAACACCAACCAACTCACAAATTTACACTCTAAGTAAAAGAGAAGATTATTAAGAACCATGTGGATACATGACAACAAAATCACTATAGCTTGCAATAACAAAAAAAAAGAAGAAAATAGATCTGAATATTTATAAAATACTGTTAGAGATATTTTATTAAGATTTCATGGACGCTGACAGTGGCCATTTTATATTTTTACAAAGTTACACTGCAAGATCAATCAATAGATAATTAGAAGCAAGTCCTAGTTCCTTATAATACTTATGTCACTGGCTATATCTTGAATAAGCAACGAACTCTTCTATCACTCATCTTCCCAGTGGTAAAAAGAAACAAGAAAAGATGGTGCAGGAGAAACCAGAAAGCACCTAGAATTCTTAAGAAAAAAAGCTAGTAAGTACAGAAATTCAGATAAAAATTAGCATTTTTTCTTACATTAAAAATTAGGAAATATAAATGTCATAAATTAGTAATTAACTCAAAACTGCCAGAATTTATATTGGTTCTTTTTCTAAATGCAAATAAAAAATAGAAAAATCAGGTAAGAAAACTGACTTACATGTAACTACAATCATAAAATGCAAATATAATCTTCCGTATAAATTAGAAAACTG
This sequence comes from Hydrochoerus hydrochaeris, assembly GCA_004027455.1. NCBI lineage: Eukaryota > Metazoa > Chordata > Mammalia > Rodentia > Hydrochaeridae > Hydrochoerus > Hydrochoerus hydrochaeris. The sequence goes on along the minus strand of PVLA01002948.1, from coordinate 119,616 downwards.
AAATTCTGCTCATATAAATTTCTTATTGTTTCTTATCAATCCCACATTCTCATTCCCCTCAAACTATCTGGTTAACACACCTCCACACACCCACACACACACACGCTAACTGTGAAAAATTTTTTTTTTTTTTTGCTCAAACTCACAGCAATTCTCTTGCCTCAGCCTCCTGAGTGCTAGGATTACAGGTGTGTGCCACAATGCCTGGCACTTTGAAAATAATTTTAAACTTTTACAGTATACTCAAAAAACCTTGACAACTTTTTCTACATAGCTTCTTTGGAGTAATTATGAACAGAAAATGACTCAGCTAAAAATCACATCTAGCATTAATGCAGAAACAGTAAAATATTGTGAACCAGATGCCACAAAAAGCCAGTGCTTCAAATGCAATATGAACCATTTTTAAATACCATCAAAACCAAAGATCACGGCATGTTTTGTACTCTGTTAGAAAACAGACTTTCAATTTCTGAAACTTTAATTTGGGAAGTTAAAAGACAAGGTTTTTTTCCCATTTTAGCAATATATGTAATATAATTAACATAAGGAAACTTAATTTACACATCTTCAAGGTGAAGGTATATATTTTAGAAAACTTCAACCCAAATATTTTTATTATGTAGGAAAGTTCTTAATATCTGATGTCAGCAAACCTTTCACTATAGAAAGGTTTAAAAACAAACTACTAAGAGCAAGCTGAGGCTTAACATATGTCATTAAATAGGACCACATCATATTAAAATTTCCCTTATGTAATCAATTTTGTTTTAAATAATGCTTGCTTCAAACGGATGCATGCTGTGAAAATAAGCATCATTCACACACAGATATTCCATTGTTGTACTATATCTAGAGAGTGTCAAAATGAATATTCAAATATTCCAATATTTTTAAATGTGCATTTTACATCACATTACCTAATTTTTTAAGTAGCCACTATCTAATTCCAAGTTTTTTCATTTTCTCAGCAAAATAATAACTCTTGGTCATTATGGGCAGCCAAATATCAAGCCTTAACCATCTGTCAACTGGCTTGAATTCAGCTAACATGCTCCTGTAGTTTTAGTTCTAATTGTGTTTAATGCTGCACTAATTATTTCAATGGGGAATAATTTTGTACAGTCAAAGTTGACTTATTTTATAAACTGGAAGCTCCTCAGCTATAAATTGGCAGGTCTCATCCTTCATTCCTCCTAAGTGTTGTGCCAAAGGGGAATAAGTATATGGTTGCTCTGTGACCAAATGTCATGTGCTGGGCAGAAACATTGATCCTGGCTATTAATCACTCTGCAAGCCCTCCCAGTAATCAAAGGGCACAGCTGCAATGATATATGACCAGTGTCAGAGCAGAAAGCCCTTTACAAGACTGCTTGCCTACCAGCTGATGGCCAGTATGTACTACTGCATGCACACTGACCAGCCCAAAGTGCCCAGGCTAATTAATCATCACCTCTAACTGTTCATTCTATCATTAAACACCTTTATTGGCTGAATTATTGGAGGATTCATACCCCACTAATTACTCAGGTCTGGAAGCAAGGAACTGTCTCACCTGGACAAAAAGCTGCCTATTACCTGTATCAAACCAGTCTGCTCTTTCAACCTCTTCTCCATAAGTTTGCTGACCAAGCAGTGAACTGAAGACTAGGAGAAAAGTGCATGTTGTTGTGACTGGTTTAGGTTAGGTTCACCTTAAATGATAGAAGAGGTCTATACCATGAAATATTCTAAATTTAATAAGATGAGATTTTAGAAACCTTACGTGTAAATTTTAGATGAGTCATGAAACACACAGATAAAGGAAACTATGAGGTGCTGTTAATTAACACCAACTGGTTTGCAGAAGAAACAGAACAGATTTTAGTAATTATTACTCAATTACCATGTGACTATACTCTTCTACTTGTTACTATTTCCTACCTCAATAAAAGCATTCAAATGTTGATTATTTTAATAAAACATTTTACATTTCATATCTGTTTTTGAAACTAATATCATACCACTTACAAGTTTTACTTTTTCTTTTGATGCCGGGGATCAAACTCATACCCTCACACTTGCCAGGCAGGCACTTACACCAGTGAGCTAAATCCCTGGCCACTTACAAGTTTTTTAAAGTAACCAGGATAAAGTTGTAAATTAAGGCTGTAGAAATTGTAAAGAAAACTTTGAACAGCATTTACCCACCTTTAATTTTTATCTAAAATAATCTTCCCCCTTTCAAAACAGTGGTAATCTAAGCAGACAAATGACTACTTTTGGGGGGTGAGAAATTATTCTGAATCATAAAGTTGTAGTAGTGGTGGCCCAGCTGTATATAGCCAACAAAAGTTATCAAACTGTAAACTTAAAGGATAAATTTTATTGTACATGGGGTTTTAAAATTATGACTAAGTATCATACTATATAAAAGCCCTTAAAATATAGCAACACTATTGTGCTAAAATACCAGAGTACCTCAAAGTAGAGAACTATCAAGATTTTTATGGCCAAATATGGTGAAATGTCTTTCTTAAAGGAATATACATAGAAGTAGTACAGTGGTATAACTTTTTGTTTGGTTGGTTTTTTAGACAGGGTCTCCTCAAACTTGCAGAGACCCTCCTGCCTCAGCCTCCTGAGTGATGCGATTAGGGATGTGCACTACCATGCTTGGCAGTAGTATAACTCCTGAACCTTACTTTGAGACTTTAAAAATTGTATTCATTTTTTAAAGTTTCAGCATATGTACAGTTTTCAAGGAAATTTATTAAGATAACTCTTAACAGACAAAACTCTAAGAGGCAAGGAGTTATATGTTGCTTCATTAAGCATTATCTTACAGTGTGTTAGAAATACAACTGACCAATGATGATTTTTTCCCATACTGATTATACACTGAGTTCAATAAAAAAAATTTCAAAACTGATATGACTATAATCAACTTAGAACCATGAACCAAACTAATCTAGTAAATTTAAAACAGACTAAACTAATAATCATGTAGATGCTATATTTTGGCTATTTTTGCTTTTAAATTTTTAGGATATAAGGATAAAAACAGACAAACACACAGCAGAAATGCAATATAGCAAAACCAATGACATGCCTACTAGAAGGACTGAAATGAAAAGATAGACATACCAAACACCGCAAAGCAAGTGGTGGGAACACAAGGTGGTACAACCACTATGGAAAACAGTTTGTGAGTTTCTTATAAACATACACATTAACAGTAATCCTATCCCTATCCCTAAGAGAAAGGAAAATACAAGCCTTCAAAAAGATCTGTACATAAACATTTATAGTAGTTTTATTCACATTAGTCAAAACAAAAGGAACAAACAAGAATGTGAATGGAATCACCAAGCTGTGCTACATCCATATAACAGACTATTTAACACTCCTCAAGTCAAAGGAACAAACTACAAATATATGCAGCACCTGGGATAAATCATAAACATGTCATGCCAAGTGTGAGACATTATTTTCCTAACTACAAGCTATTTATCAGATCTTTTGGAAAAGGCAAAACTGTAACAGCAGAAATTAGGTCACTGGTTGCAAGGAGTTGAGTTGGAAGCAGGGGACTGACTGCAAAGGAGCACCAGGGAACTTCTGGGGGTAATGGAAATGTTCTAGATCACATAACTGTAGCCGTGGTGACCCAGCTATATATATCTAACAAAATTCATCAAATTGTAAACTTAAAGAATGAACTTTACTATATGTAAACGATACTTAGATGGCCATCAATGGATGAATGGATAAAGAAAATACAGTATTTATATACAATGCAGTACTACTCTGCCAAGTTTATCAAGGATAAACTTGAGATATTTTTGGGTAAATAGATTTACCTTGAGACCATTCTTTTAAGTGAAATAAATTGGAACACATGTTTAAATATCACATTGCTTCTCTTGTGTGAGAAACCCAAAGGTTAAATAAGGACAAAAATGGATGACAGATACTAGGAAGTAGGAAGAAAATAAGAAAAGGTACAAGACAGTGGGGAGAGAATAGCAATTAAAAAACAAAAAGGATGGAAGGAAAATGACAGACAAAATTTTGTAAAGGGAGATGTGAAGAAGGCTTGAAGGGAAGGGAGAGGAATGAGTAAAAAATGAATTAAGATATAGTATGTACAGGTACAAATTCCCTATGATGAATGTTAATATTATGTATGTCAAAAGGATACCAATTAAATTTGTTTAAAAAATAAACCTAACTTAAACACAAAAAGGCGGGGCTGGGGATTTAGCTCAGTGGCATAAGCGCCTGCCTTGCAAGCAGGTGGTTGTGAGTTCCATCCCTGGTACTGATAAAACACACACACACACACACACACACACACACACACACACAGGCAGTAGAAAAGATCTCAAAAGCAAAACATAGTTGGTTCATTTCTATATGTTACATTTATTTTGGAGCCACTGACCTTTATAACCCAAATGCTTACAAGTATTAAAATACTTTTTAATCTTAAAATTAAGGCTTTAGTCTACATTTTAAGAACCATCAATTCTAAGTTTGATATAAATGGAAAACTGAGAAATGCCAAAATACCTTAAAAGGGAGATTACTTTTCTTAACATTTTATCACTTACAGAGTTGAAAAAAATTTATCTGATATAAATTATCTAATCTGAAGGTAAGACTGAATGAACTGCTCCAAGATGTACAGAAATAAGGCACTTTAGTTCAATTAAATGATTTCCCTGCAGGCAATGTCTTTTCAATCTGAGCTAATGACATCATTAAAGGAGGATGGTTCATTTAACTAAAAGGATCTTTTACAAGGCAGACAGACAGAAGGCAATCTAAGAATGTTTGCTAGGACTTTCCATATTTAAAAATTATGATGGTGCAATGCCTACATAAAATTCTTAAGGTGAGATATCAATCAATACATTGCAGAAATAATTTCACGAAAAAGAATGTAATAATGGCAATTAGGCTACTTCAGATTAGCAGTGACACAGACTTTGCTAGAAATTAGAGATTTATTTCTGAAATGCTAAACTTCAGTCCCTACCTGCTGTTTCTAGGATAACCCTCCCCAGGTTGGATAGGCTTACGTTTTACCTGACTTTGAACTTTTGCACGTGAAAAAAGGCAAAAGCACAACTGTCTACTATTCTTGACTAAAGCAGGTTGACCAAAAATTAAACTGTTAATTGTCCAAGATGAGAAAAAGTTTCAGGAATCCTGCAGAGGTCTCTGTCCTTAAAACTCTATGCCCTAGAATCCAAAACTGAAAGTCTTTAAGTGGACTATCCTACATAAAAATTCCTAGAGGAAGGAAAGAGTAAAGGAGTATACAAAATAAGGTTGACCATAAACACCAAAATGTTTGTGTACCACTTAAAGAGATTTTACCATATAATCTGAAAAAGTCCTAAAGGTCCTCAAGACAAGAGTCACAGAAACTCATTCTTGGGGCCCAGTATTTGTTTCAGTTTATTCAGTCATATTGTTCCATCTTTGAAACTCAGGCCAGGTTCTTTATCACTTATCATAGATATACATTAATAATGATATACAACCAAGGAGAAAAAACGGAAAAGATTCAATTTTGGTCCTTTCCAGTAAATAGTGTATTCCTTTTGATGAATATATTGTCATGTCACTTTTTCCTAGAAAGTGTTAAGCTTTTTAATAATATTAAATTATTTAAGTATTACATATTTTAATCTTTTATCAAAAGATGGGTAAATTCATAAATAAATTTTTAAATATTTCTTCTCAGTATGTTTCAATTTAATAACTTTATAAATAGTGGGTTTAATTTAATCAATATTTATTATCAATGTATTATTCTCACTACTATAAGTTAGACAGAATTTTAGCTACATCAAAACCATTTTGGAAAGAAATGAAATATAGAGTGCCATATATGCCTCTATGTTTAGATTTATTGGGCAAAAGTCTAATATCAAGATACAGTGATACAAAAAGACAGGTGAAGCAGTTAGTTCATTGAATACTATTTCAGAAATGTAGAAAATTGTTCAACTCTCAAAAAAACAAAATCTCTCCAACTATCTAGAGGCTCATATCCAATATATTATCAGTGGTTACTGTTTGGGGTTATTAATGAATGTGTCCTTATTAAGTGCAAATGAAATGCACTGATTATATCTTATGCTTCTTTATCATGAGTAGAGAATGAATTATTTTGGTAAATGGATAGGTTAAGATTTGGTAAGAGAAAAGTAGTAAAAAAAAAAAGGCTGGAGGAGGGAAAAAAAGGTGGTTTTTATTGATAAATAAAGTATTAGATTGAAGTCCCTTTATTAACCTCTCTAAATCTAACATTTTACAATTTATTTTCTAAATCAATTACAAAAATAGTAAGCAAAGAAAAAGTATATAGAAAATAAGTATGACTGTTTAATAAAGAAAAAGAACATACTAATTTTTAAATGAAAAAATACATGAAGTCAAAAATATAATGAACAAAATATAAAAATATATTTTAAAAAAATGAACAAAAATATAAAAAATTCCTCCATCACTAGTAGTAAAAGAAATGCAAATTAAAACAACAGTGAAATATCATCTTTTGGCAAATGCTTGAGAAATAAAGCACATATATAGAGGTATAAAATGGAAAGACATTTGCATAAAAAGAGAGTATAAAGTAACATATAGACTGAGGACAAATACAAATACATATAGAACATCTCTAGACAAATATACTCTTAATAGATATTTTTTAAATCATATTACAAAACAACACTATGAGGTCCTATATGTACAGAAAACGTCTCCATGCAGATACCTAATTTTAGCAGGAATTATTACAGTTAACAGTGGTTCTTTTTGGGCTGGGGGTTTAGCTCAGTGGCATAAGCACCTACCTGGCAAGCATGAGGTTGTGAGTTTGATCCCTGGTACCAAAAATAAATAAATAATAAATAAATACATAAATAAATAAAATAATGGTTATTTTCTTATACTTTTCAGTTGAGCTGATTTTGAAATATGTGCACAAATTCCTTGGCAATACTCACTTCAAAAAGCAGAGTTACTCTTACTTTCCTTTCCTTTGGAATGTGGGTCAGCTTCAGTGATTTGCTTCCAAGAAATAAATGGGACATTGGAGGACATGTTATAAAAAGCTTTTCCATAGCTCTTTCTGGGATCAGTTACCCTAGACAAGGCCAGTCAACTTATCACATGGACTTTCAGGTAGCCAGTGCAAAGGCCTCTGTGAAGAGGAACTGAGGCCTCCTGACAAGAGTCAGCACTATCCTACAGCCATGTGTAAAATATAGCCCCAACCGATGTTCTGACTGCATTCTCAGTGTGTTCCCAAACTCCTCACCCACAGAAAATACAAGAATAAAATATTTATCATTTAATAGTAAATAATAAAACAAGAACAGGTTTGGGGGCTATTTGCTACAAAAAAATAAATAATATATCCAAATAGGGTTGTGGTTAAAAATGAAAGATCTACAATGTTCAGAATAAAAAAAGGTGAAAACAACTCATGTGTAACAACAGATGAGTGAATAAACAAATTTTAGTACATAAATACAATGGAATATTATTGGCCTTAAAAGAGAATGGAATTCTGATACATGGTACAAGCTGAATAAACTTTGAAAACACAGTAAGTGAAATCAGCAAAACACAAAAGGCTGAATATATGTCATTTCACTTATATGAGGCACCTAGAGCAGCCAAATTCAAAGACAGAAAGTAGCACAGAGGTTACAGTAGTTCAAAGGAAGAACAGGGAGTTATTGTTTAATGGGTATAGTTTCTATTTGAGATGCTGAAAAGTTATGGAAATATACATGATTGGTGGTTACTAAACATTGTGATATGTAATTAATGCCATTGAACTGTGCACTTAAAAATAAAGTGGTGTAGGAGTAAAAATATCTAATATATATGTGTATCAAATCCTCAAGCTGAATGCTCACTATATCACAACCATATACTAGCAATTTAAAAGCAATTAAAGTAGTAAATTTTATCTTATGCGTGCATTTTACCACAATAAAAAAGAGGAGAGGCAAGCTCTAGAATAATAATGGTTCACTCTGAATTTTGGTTCCAACATTTTCCAATCACATGACCTAGTGCCTCTACACTTTAATTTCTTCATGTGTAAATGCCTATTTCTTAAGGTTATTCTAAGGTTTAAAAGACATACCAATATAGAGCACTTAGCCTTATGCCTAACACAGTAAGTGCTCCAAAAATATAAACTATTGTTATATGAAAATGAGCATGTTTCTGGTATCCAAAAAACTATTACTTTTTTATTACAAATAATGAGAGATAAAAATCATGCCATATGTAGCATAACTACCTCCTTTTATGTAGCTGTTAACCTCTGAGCCACTAACCAGACAAGTAGGAGTAGACCCTATACCACAGAACCTGCTGAAATTATTCAAACTAGCCACACTTACCTGCTTACCCTTCCTTGCCTTGCCTTCCCCACACTAAAAGCTCTAACCTACATTTTCCCCTCACTTCCTGTTCCTCTTGACCAGCCCTGGTGCTTCTCCACATGGCTCTATGTGGTGGTTGTACCTTCTTCTCTCAGGCACTGTGACAAACTACCTTATCAATGGTAGTTGTCTTCTGACCTACTGGCCTCACCATACCTGAATAATGAGACCTACATTAAAAAACAATGCAGTGTTGTTGTCTACTTCACTTCACCATACAGTACTGTCTGAGCTGCAGGCATCTGCAGACTCAACTGGGCCAGAACATCCACAATGACTTACCCATATGGTTAATAATTGATGTGACAGGAGATCATCTGGGCCTGCCAACAACAGCACCAAGCACACGAGCTTTCATGTGGTTTAGTTTTTGCATAGCATAAAAGCCAGGATCCAAGAAAAAAATATCCCAAAAGTAAGCATTTTGAGAGATCCAAAACAAAGTTGCAAAGGTTCTTATAATCTAGTATCAGAAGTCACACAGCATTACTTCCAAAAGACATATAAATGAATATATATGTAAAAACATATGTATGTATATTATTACACACCCTTTCTGTCTAATGCAAAAGCCTAGAAGAAATGATATACTGGTATCAACAAATGAGACACCTAGAGCTTGGTTTCTAAATATTATTCTCCACTAAAAGAAACCACAGCTTCTTAGAGAAAAGGCTTATTATAGGATTAGAACAAAGACATCACAAAATGAGCTGGAATATCTTGCCATATGAAGTATTTCTAAAACAACTGGACTCTGTTATAAGAACATAAATGTCAATATGAAAGAGTTACCAGGAGTCAGATCTGGGATGATTTCAGCAACAAAATAATGACAATAAATGGTGGTAATCTATGACTATATTGATAGAAAGAAAGAAGAAAGAAAGATTTTTCTTATAATGGAATGCCAATTAGTAAACATATCTTTAGAAAACCATCGATGGATATTGAAACCAATATATGAGAATTCAGAAAAAGCTATTTACATAGTTTTAAAAGGTAGTCTTACTAATTACAAATTAAAAAATAGGAACTTCAAGTAGAAGAAGACATCTGTTTAGCTGAGTAATCAAAATTAACATATATATATCAAACATATCCCCTGATATGATATATAACATCACAACATCATTTTCATGGAAGTCCTACCAAAAAGTAAACAACTCATTTGTTTACAATGGGCCACAGGTTATTCAACTAGTTCTCAAATAGTTCAGAACAAAAAAATTGTATGAGTGTGTCTGGAGAGACAGATAAATAGAATCTGAGTAAATAGTATATAGGAATCTTTGGTGCTATTCATATGAATTTCCTGTGAATGTAAATTATATTGAAGTAAAAAGTTTAAAATAATCAAAATAGAGATAAGTAACTTTACAATGTAGAACCCCATTAAACACTACCTTGGACATGTGATTAAGGTTAATATCAAAAGTGATTAATCATATTACTGCAATAGTACATGTGTTGATATGAATGATGAAAACGACACTTTATTTCTTGTCTTCATCCTTCCAAAAATGTATAATCTTAATCTAATCATAGGAAAAATATCAGACAAATTCCAGTTGAGGGACACTGTACAAAATAACTATTACTTCTCAAAACTGTTAGGTCATCAAAACCAAAAACCAAAAAACCAAAACAGTTTCAGAAAGTGTTTAGCTAAAAAGAGCCTAAGGAAACATGATGACTAAATATAGCGTGGTATCCTGGATGAGCTCCTGTAACAGAAAAAGAACGTTAAGTGAAAACTAAGGAAATCTGAATGAAGTATGAACTTTAGTGAACAATAATATATCAAAAAATAATTTCAGTCACTTTAACAGTCAGCTTCTATCATGTTTTTAGTTCTCATATATTTGGTAATCTCTCTGTTGTTTCTGACCCCATCAATTTTTAAGCTAAAAATGTCTCCTCCTCCTCCTCCTCCTCTATGACATTATCTGATCCTAATTCCCCTTAATATTTATTATAGATTTTTTTCTTCTCTTAAAGATCCTTGATTTTCATTATCATTATTTCAATAAGTTCACAGTGTAATATCAAACATTCTATATGGCTTGGTTAGTCAGTCTCATCATATATTTTATAGTTTATATTATATCACTATAAGCTTCTTACCATATATGTTACAGTTTATATTACATCACTATTATAACAGGATAATCATTAATTCTTATTAGTATCTTTATTTATTTGGGAATGTATTTTCTAAAGGGCCTATTCTTTATATCCTTATTGTTTAAATTTATTTCAGACACAAGAATCAGATTTTCATCTGAATCTTGGCTTTCCTGCTTCCTAGCTACATGATCCCTAAATCTCAATTTTTTAACAGCATATATGATCCTAAACCGAGATGTTATGTGAATTAAAATACCCAACCCAGTGCCTGATATTAAGTTCAATAAATGGTAGTTTTAGTAATGATGGTGACATTAGATACATAACATTGAGAACTACCAAACTATTCTATGATGAAGAGTTCACCTATATGATGAAGTAGCATGCTAAATAAATGACTTTTTAAGTCCCTCACAAAATTAAAAAGACAAGTTATTCCCATGATTAAAAACCAACAAAAAAAAAAAAAAAAAAAAAAAAAAAAAAAAAAAAAAAAAAAAAAAAAAAAAAAAAAAAAAAAAAAAAAAAAAAAAAAAAAAAAAAAAAAAAACACTGTCAGGTGTGGTGGTATGCACTGCAATCCCAGCACTCAAGAGGATGAGGCAAGGGGACTGCTGCAAGTTTGCAGTCAGTCTAGGCTCACAATGAATCCAAGGCCAGTCTGAACTATGTAGTGAGACCCTGTCTCAAAAAGCAAACAAAAAAAAGAAAGAAAGAAAGAAAGAAAGAAAGATCATGAATTCAAATTCTTCCAACTACCTATTCCTTAGAGCTACTAAGCATTACATTAGAAAAACAATTCCTTATGTTAAAACATTTTCAGTCACAAAGAAAATCTGCATAAACTATTTTATTTCTACTTCAATAACCCACCACTATAGATATTATGATGCTTAAATTAATCTAATGAGAAAATAAACTTCAAAGAATCCAAGTAGCTCAACAAATTAAGCATAGAAGAAACGTATCTTAACACAGTAAAAGCCTTCTAAGACAAACCCTGTCGCTATTTTCACCACTTCCAGTCATTGCAGTACTGGAAGTCCTAACAAGGGCAGTTAGGTAAGAGAAAGAAAAAAATCCAAATTGGAAAGAAAGAAGTTAAACTTGTTTCCAAAGGACATGATCCTTTTTTTCTAGATGAATTGGTTCTTTTTATAAAAAAGGAAAAAAAATTCTTAACAAAATAATAAAAGAATAAAAACATTTAACACTGTGTATCATAATCTTAGAAGCAGAGTAGAAGGCATAGATTTTAAAAAAGACTCTTTCAAAGAAGAAACAGATAATAGTACAAAACTCTCAATGAACTCAGAGCAACTGAGTATAAATGAAACAAATTAACATATATTAAAATATTTTTGAAATAAAATAGTTAATTTGGGGAATTATTTCAACTTCTCTCAACTTCCTGTTTATCTGTCTTGCTCTTTATTTGTTTATATGTACATCTTGAGTTTCTCACATAGAAGAAACCATGTGATATTTAAGCTTGCGTGTCTGATATGTCATTTAACGTTATGTTCTCCAGTTGCATTCATTTACCAACAAATGCCTCAAATTTATATTTCTTTATGGTAGAGCAGTATGCCACTGAGTATAAATACCATATTTTCTTTTTTCATCTGTTGATGGACTTATATGCTGTTTCTAAGATCTTTAAATTGTAAGTGTATGTATGTATCCCTGTAATATGATGATTTTAACTCTTTTGAGATGCCTAGAAGGGGGATAGCTGGGGTCAAAAGGAATTTCTGTTTTTAGTTTTTTGAGGAATCTTGATATGGACTTCCATATTGGCTGTACTGGTTTACACTCCCACCAACAATATAGAAGAGTTCCCTTTTCCCCACATCCAGCATTTGTTACTATTAGATTTTTTTCATGATAGCCATTCTTTCTGGAGTAAGATAGTGTCTTAATGTGGTTTTTGGTGTGGTTTCTTTTTTTCTTAATGTAGTATTAGTTTGCATTTGTCTAATGGTGGGAAATACTGAACGTTGTTTCATGTATTTATTGGCCATTTGTACTTCTGAGAAATGCCTATTTCAGTTGCCCATTTTTTGATTGAGTCTTTTACAATAAGAAGTCTAATTTATTTTTAGTTCTTCATATGTTCTAAATGTTAGTCCTCTGCCTGAGTAATAGCTGGCAAAAATTTTTTTGTGTTCTATAGCTGTCTCTTCACTCTGTTGGTTGTGGTGCAGAAGCTTTTTAATTTAATATGACCCTATTTGTTGATTTTCAGTATTATTTCTTATGCCACTGGAGTTGTGTTCAGAAAATCTTTGACTATATTTTTGCCTTCAACAGTTGTACCTATTTTATTCTTACAGCAGATTAAGTATTCCTATTTTAACATTTAGATCTTTGATTCATTTTAATTTTAGTTTAGTACATTGAGACATGGGTTTAAGACTCATTGTTCTACATGTGGATAAAAAATATTCCCAGCACCACTTATTAAAGAGCCTATTTTTCTTCCAGTGTATGTTTTTGATCCCTCTATCAAAAACTACATAGTTTTATGTGTCTAGGGTTGTTTCTGCTTCCTTTATTCTGTTCCACTGATCTACATGCCTGCTTTTGTGACAATACCCTGCTGTTTTAATCACTATACCTTTACAGTAAAACTTCACACATGAAATTGTGATGCCACTTGCTTTGCTTTCATTATCCAGCCAAATGATATGATTTGGTATAAAGAAAACTAAAGAATCCACCAAAAAAATCTGTTATAATTAATAAGTGAATTCAGTAAGACTACAGAATATAAAAATCAACAGCAAAATCGGTAGCATTTCCACATATTAACAGTGAACTTATCCAAAAATCAAATAGAAAAAAAACACTTAGGAATAAATTTAAACAAGGAAGTAATAGATCTATATGCTAGAAACTAAAAAAACATTCAGACAAGAAATAGATCTTTTGTAAATGAGGAGGTGAGGAAAGATTAGAAAAAGGAGAAGGGAAGAAGACAAAAAAAGAATTAAAATGTGTTAAGTACATATACACAGCCCTCATGATGAATGTAGTCGTTATATGCTGCAAACATGAACAAATAAAAAAAAGTTTGAAGAAGACAAATAAATGGAAGAATATCCTGTAGTCATAGTATGTATTATCATGTTCATGTTAACCAAGTGTGCTATAGATTCAACATAATACCCACCAAAATTTTAAAATTCTAATGGGATTTTTCACAGAAATAAAAAATAATCTTAAGATGGAAATGAAACTGTAAAAGATACCCTACAACAATCTTGTGCCCAAAAAAAAAAATCCAAAAAACAGAGCCAGATGAATTGCACTACTTGATTTGAAAACCTTCTTTGAAGTTATAGTAATCAAAACAGCCTAACACTGGCATAAAAGCAGGCACATAGAATAATGGAGCAGAGTAGAGAGCACAGAAATAAATCCAAACACAATCATGCTGAAACAACTCAACTGTAAGAAAACAGATGACCCAATTAAAATGTGGGCAAAGGAACTAAACTGCCACTTCCCAAAAGACATGAAAAGGGTCTAAGAGTATATACATCAATACTGTATCACCAATCATCAGAGAAATATAAATTTTTAAAAATGAGATATTCCTTAATACCTCCTAGAATGGTTATTAGCAAAAAGATAAAAGATAACAAGTGTTAGAAACAATGTGGAGAAAGGGAGCTCTTACATACTCTGTTTAAAAATAGAATTATCATATGACCCAGAAATGTCACTGGTGGGTATATGCCTAAAGTTATGAAATCATACGTAAAAGAGATATCTGCACTTCTATATTCATTGTGACACTATTTACAATAGCCAAAACAAGGAATCAACTTAAGTGCCCAACACTGGATGAATGGAAAAAGAAAATGTGGTGACAAAGCCTCCTGGGAGAAACAACTCATTTGCCAGAATAAAACTCCCTGAAGAGACCCAGACAGAGGGAGATGGATTCTCTTGACACAGGAAGAAATTAAAACATAAAAAAGCTTGTCAAATACGCTGGGACTACAACTGAAACAACTAAAAATTATGGGACACTGCATTTTCATTCGCAGCAACTTGCCAAGTTTGCAATGGCCTGAATCCGTGCCAGCCAGCAGAGCCACCCAAATTCGTTCTCGCCGCCACTCACAGGAAGCACAGCAGTGCTGAAGTCAGGGGTTGGTGAGCCCAGCGGAGAGCGGAGCCAGCAAAGGGTCCTTCATTAATCCATGGTCAGTACTAGGAATGAGACCCACCCCCATGGGAAGGGCGCAACCAAATGGGGGACATGTTGTAATTGGGCAAGAGGAGCCTGAACTGGAAGCAACAGTGACTTCAGTTGGTTCCTCCCTCCCCAGAGCAGATTCGTGGGATTTGCTTGGACTGGGCCGCATCCCTGGCCAGGACCCAATGAGCCATCCCAAATCGATTCCTTGCACCTAGACACACTAACCAGGTGAAGACACCTGAAGTTTGGTTGGCCCGGTGGGGAGGGGCAGGCATATGCAACCACTGCTTACACCTCAGTGACAAGATTAGTCAGGAGAGGGCGGAGGTCCCTTGCCAGCATGCTTCAGAGGAAATGTGGCCAACAGGGAAGGGGGCTGGGACCTGCACTGTAACCCATGTGGAAGAAGCCAGGACCATGACAGGAGAGAGAGGCAGGAGGAGGCCCCGAGCCCAGAACCCTGAGAGCACTGACCCAGGAGAGAGAAAAACAAGGGAGACTGAGGGCAGCAAACACACAACATCAGATATGGCTTCAATGGACATTAAGAGATATCTTTGGAACCTTGTAGATGAACTCAAAACTGAGATATTAAATCAGGTAAAGCAAGATATGAGTAGAGTAATAAAAGAAATGCTCTCAGGAAACATCTCTCAGGAAGATACAGATGAAAGAAGGGAGGAACACAGAAAAAGGAGAGAAACATTTGATAAAGAATATAAAGAAAATATAGAATACATGAAGTAGATTCAAAGACACTACCAGGAAATTAAAAACTACATTGAAAGCTGGCAAAAAGCCTTAAAAGAAACTAAGGATAGACTATCAAAACTTGAAGACAAGTTTGCAATGTGTGATCATGAAAGGAAAGATCTCTTAAAAATAACAAGGAAACAGGCAGTAACAATACAAAGGCTAGAAGATGACAAGAGAATCTACAATTTAAGAATAAGAAATGTGAATGAAGAAGCAGGAATACATACAGGTGAATTACAAA
>PVLA01002948.1:0-103714 GCA_004027455.1 Hydrochoerus hydrochaeris | reverse complement strand
ATGTGAGGCATACAGAACTCCAGCCACCTACAACCAAAACAGATCTACACCCAGACATATAATAACCAAGATACCAGAAATTCAATATAAAAACAGAATATTAAAAGTCATCAGAGAAAAGAAACAAATTACCTATAAAGGTAAGCCCATCAGAATCACAGCTGACTTCTTGACACAGACTGTCAGATCAAGAAGAGCTTGGAGCAAAGTATTCCAAGCCCTGAAAGAAAATAACCTCCGGCCCAGATTGATGTACCCTGCAAAACTGTCACTAGAAATTAATGGAGAAACAA
The DNA here is from genome assembly GCA_004027455.1 of Hydrochoerus hydrochaeris. Classification (NCBI taxonomy): domain Eukaryota; kingdom Metazoa; phylum Chordata; class Mammalia; order Rodentia; family Hydrochaeridae; genus Hydrochoerus; species Hydrochoerus hydrochaeris. The sequence continues at coordinate 103,421 of PVLA01002948.1, read as the reverse complement.
GATGCTTCCATGACAAAGAGGAACTGGGGGAGTTTGTGACCACCAATCCAACCCTACACAGAATACTGAAGGATATTCTAGAGAGAGAGAAAAAAGGAACAGTGGCAGAATGGCCTCAATAAATGGGGCAGGCAGCAGAATGAAAGAGAAAACTAGACAAACAAAGGCAGAAACATAGCATAGCACAAATGAGGCAGAGAAGGATGGCTAGAATCTCTTGACATAGATGGCCTTGATACACTATATTGTTAATAGTGCACCAGGATTTAAAACCCACATTACTCACACTACTCTGCTTAGATGTATTATATTCTGTTCCAGTCATTCTACCTGTACTAGATTTGAGGGCACAGACAGTAATCCCAAAAATAACAGGATATAGTATGGTAATCATCCTTAATTTCCTATTAAGTTAATCTACAGCTCTGTAAAACCTACACTGTTTTACCATGACTGATTGTAACGAATCTGGTTTGTTAGATCGCTGTTTTGTATTGATAGATTTTATTCAAAGCTGTTATGATTGATAGTATCAAGTCTGAGAGTATAGGCAGCTGCACTTAAGATGATAAGATTCACTAGAATATCCACTCTGGTTTGATTATTACCTGCCTTTGAAGTTTTACACTGTCTACAATGTTTTATTTTTACTAATATTAAGTACTGCTATATTCAATTATACTTCTATATTCATTTATAACTGATGATATAGACAATTATATTGAAGATAATAAGAAACAACACAGCAATTATTGTAGATCACCTTGTACAGTGGTTTTATACAACCTTTTGGTTTCATGTTTTTATAGGAATTTGTTTTGTTTTGTCTTGCTATGTTTTGTTTTTCCCTCTAATACAGAAAGGATAGAAACATGTAGAGACTCATGCATGCAAAGCTGTATACACTCTCACTGTTTGAATATCTACTTTGTATGCTTTAATTTTGTAATTTGAACAACTATTTCTAAGAAGACAATATGTAACTCATCAATTAGTGATTTCTTATTGTTTATGTTTTTTTTGAAATTCTGTATTATCTCTACCCTTTACATGCTTTTGTTTCTCTTTAAATAAAAAATTATTAAAAAAAAAAGAAAATGTGGTACATGTACACAGTGAAATACTATTTAGTCTTTAAAAAGAAATTTTGTCACTTGTAATACAAATGAACCTAGAGGATATTATGGTAAGTGAAACAAGTCAGACACAGAAAAAGAAATACTGCATGATCTCACATATGTAAAGTATTACAAAGTCAAGCTTGGTTGGGCATAGTGGTACAAGCCTGTAATGCCAGTTACTTAGGAGCTGAGACATGAGGATCACAAGCTTAAAGCTAGAACAGACAATTTAGCAAAACCCTATCTCCAAATAAAAAGGTTTGGGATGTAGGTCAAGTAGTAGAGTAGCACATAGATCTATAATAATCAATGTCCTAGGTTAATTCCTAACAACACACACTCACACACACATATATACACATACACACAAGTTGAAATCAGAAGTAGGGAGTAAAATGGTGGTTACTGAGGCTGAGGAGGTAGGAGAATTGAGAAGATGTTAGTCAAAGAACAAAGAATTTCAGTTAGAAAAAATAGTCATAAATTCAAAGGATCTATTGTATATCGTATCATCCAGTTGAAAATTACTAAAGGGGACTGATTTTAAACGTTCCCATCACAAAGGATGATGAGAATAATGAGAAGTAATGCATGTTAAACCAGTTGGTTTAGCAATTCCACAATGAACACTACTGTGAGACAGGCAGTGCTCTATAGGAGAAGGATTATGGACTCTGGAGAAAAAAACAAACCTGAACTTCTACCTCAGTTCCATCATTACTCACTTGGGCAAATCATCTAATCTCTCTGGACCATAAGTTCTTTAATAATAGAACAGTAATTCACCATGTATACCACTGAAATTCATTCTGGCATATTCTGATTTGATTTTAAAGACTTAAGGAAGCCATCTGTTCAAACTTTTGAAGAACAGATAACAAAATGCCAACCTCCCAACCATACCACCTTGCTCCTTTCCCTATTCTTATATCCTCCTTACCTGGAAAGAAAGAGTAAGAAACTTCTATTTTTCCCTATTCCTCTTTTCTCTTACCAAATGGATTGATATGTCAAAACCTGAGTTGAAAACATTTGTCCCATTTTTGTACATTACTTTGTATTTTTTATATTTACAATAAAAAATAGAGGGAAGAACCTAGTTACTAATAAAACTAATCCCTCTATCTGGAGATGACAATTATACCAAGTCCCACTAACAAACTGCCTTTTGCTGTGTACCTCCCCCCAAAAAGAAACTACGAAGCCATTAAAAAAGGAGAAAAGGACACTTAACAATAAATGCTATGTAATGATATAGACAAATACAAGTAATTTCAGTGTAGTAGATTAGAGTTCTTAATTGCCATTCTTGCAACTATTTGCAAGAGAATTTAGTAATTTAAAGCACATTTTCCTCATTACATCATACTCCCATAATTTACCTTATAAATAAAATGTTAACAAAAAGCTTTAATACAAATTTCCACAACATCAAACTTACATCCTAACTTTGGTAATTTACTTATAGGCATGTTAATTTTTAAACAATAAAACCATTCTTAAAATATTTTCCATTTCCTCCCAGAGTCACAATTTGTTTTTAAAGGAACTATTTCAAACATGTTAACTGAAATTGCAAAGAGACAGCAGCTCAATACAATAGGATGTATTACTGCCTTGCAATACCAAATTGCTCAAACTCACTCCTTTTCCCTTTTTTTGACTATAGGTTGCCACTAAAGTGGCAATTTATTAGTAAGTAAATATGGTGATGGTCATATTATGCATACTGATATGCCCTAAGGTCCTTTTATTGGGAAATGAGACTATTTGCCCATATACACTTTATGTCTATGTTAATGTCTGCACTTGCTTTAACTTTCCCTAACTCCCAAAACACACAGCAAGATTTTCTAACTGGAAAACTCACACCAATGTACTTTGTGTTATTCATTTTAAATTATATAATAACTCTCATATCTGTCATAAACTTTATGAGACAAAAAGAGAACAAACATCCTTTAATAGAAAAGAAGCACTATATGTTCTAAATATAATATCACAGAAATATTAAACATTAACCTTATAAGTATTTTACATATGCAATTTCATTTCACTATGAATTATTTCAAAAAGTTACACAAAATAAAATTTAAATTATGTGCATCGAAATAGATTGGCTCAAATAGTATTTGCATTATTCCAGTGGACATATTTTTTTCTAAAAACCAATAATGAAAAAACAGTGCAAGAGTAAGATTTGTATCATTTATGGTCCTAACACTTTTATACCATGTTCCTCTAAAAATCTTAGAACTCAAATCCTAACCATTTAACGTGAGTGAAGAAAGCCACAAAACCATGTTTTTAAGAAAAGTTTTTTTTTCCCAGTTCTGTTTCCCCAGGATCATAAATCTCAAGACTGTCCTTCCTAAGTTTATCTTTTCTTGCTTGTTTCTTAATTGCTAGGTTATAAATACCTTTCTCTCCTACTAAAGACACATATCTTTTTCTGTACATTCATTCCTGTGAGAAACATGCTCCAAATTCTACACTGACAATGTGTTCAGAATTCAAAATTTGACTTCTCATATAAAAATTAGTTCTTAAATGTGAAAGGCCTATTTAGAAACTGTACTAACATCAATTTTTCTTTCAATGGCATTAATGAAATTTTATATAACATTAATTCTAGTTGAAAGGCACATATACTCAGAGCATCACTACATGCATATATAGGATCAGAATTTATTTTCTACCACTGGTCCTGCTGGGCAAAAAAAGTAACAGCATTCAATTGTATTCAGGCTGTGCAAACTTCTGCTAACATGCACATTAAAATTCTAACACACTGGGGTTTTGATGTCTATTTATACGATACATGTGTTTACATTATACTTTTTTGAAAAATGCTATATGTAGCTGAAAATTTTTAAATTCAACAGCTACAAAAAATGGCTATAAGCTCGCCTTGCATTAGGACCTCTTTTGTCTGTCAATCAACAATAAAGTATTATTCTACCATCACAAAAGGAAAACCTTTGGAGGCAGTAGAGGACTATGGGTTGTGCAAATGTGCAGTTGCTAAGAAGCAAATATGCCTCTCTTGTAATCAAATAGCCCAGCTCAGCAATGCCGCTGGCTTGGGGCAAGAAGCGAATTCCACCAGCCACAAACTTAGAAACAGTCTTGAATTATTTGCTGCTGACCGCTGGCTGAACCCTTCCTGATGAGCACCATTGCCATTAGCCACCGCTCAGCGTAGTCCATCAGCCAATGGCAGTAGCAGCATGCTATGCTCAGGCTACAAGAAATTGATCAAACAGGGTAATGAGACTATTTCTTCACGGAGGTTATTTTAAATGAATATAAATATTTTCTTTCTACATAATTTGCCACAGAAAGGTCACTGAACTCTCTGTGATTCTAAAGAAAAATGTTCTACTGTCCCCTTTACATATTTGAGTTAAGATAAAGCCAACAAAAATTCAGAGCATTTTTTTACATTAGGGGCAAATTCTAATGAGCTGGCATTTGAGACAACAGATTAGCTGTGATATCTGAGCTACATATTAAGTTGTAACCAAAAATTGATCAAATGATAACTATTCTATAACTATAAAAATAATCATGGATTACCAATTAAAAACATTTATGAGTGTATTTTTGTTTAAAGAAAGCACAATTAATCTCTAATGTAGGTGATTGTGAAAACATGAATCATATGTATGCCTTCCTAGCTCAAGTTATTAAAATTTGATATAATTGTTGTGAATTATTTAGTGAAGAATTCATTTTTCTATAGCCCACCTCCTCCTGCTAGACAGTAGCATAAAATGCATGTTAACTATTCCATTTAGCACATGAATCATTTCACTGACATCTGATTTAGCTCGTCTTACAGTGTGACATTCATTGCTCCTTTTCTTTATACATTTAAAATAAAAAATATATAAACAGTTGGATTTTAACATCACATCTCAGCCAAACTACAGCAATTTAGCTGTATATTTTATGTAACATTATGAAAATGTTCTGCAAAATCCATTTTATTGTTAATAGGCTTCTAATATGGTAGTATTAAAATAATTTTAGCTAAATCACTGTTAAAAATCTCTAAATACCTTTATGTCCACAACAAAAAGTAGTCAAAGTAAAATTTCTAATACATCAATATCCTATCATTATTAACAAGCCACATAGATTATATAGCATCTAATTTAAAAAATTAAACTCAAAGAAACACTCATGAATGAATACTTCTCAAAAGTTTCCACAAGATATGTCCATCTGGTTCCACTAGAAATAAATGCCATCAGATATGATAAAGTAAATACTTTTCAAAATGATCTAATTTATAAGTAGATTATTTAAGAATTACAGAAATTATTTTTATTATGTTTATCTTAAAAATGGGCCAAATAATCAAAAATGTATAGTTTACTATGTAATATGAAAAAAAATTAAGTTAATAAAAAATACAAGCTTGGCAATTCCTCTTAATTAGCACAACTTAGATGAACTTTTCACAATTATTCTGAAAATTGGTTATGGATGTTACTAGACTTGGTAGTAAAACCATCTCATCTACAAAATAAAACACAGGGTGTACACAAGTGGCCATTCTTAAAACAGATAAAAGTGTTTCTGGATGTTAGGAGGTTATCTTTGCCACTAATAAAGCTTTCTAGATATTCAAGACTAAAACATGATGGCAGTCATAACAGGGTTTCAAATACACATTCAAACAATTTTAAAACAGAATGAACAGAAAACCTCTACAATTAACTATACATTAATCTCTCCTGAAAGGGAAAGCTACTATAGAGCTAGACAGGATACAATACAGGGAAGAGAATCTCCAGGCTGACACTCAGAATTTGTTTAGGTGTATTCTTTTCTTTTCACAACAAAATCCTGCTTATGCACTCAGAAATCACAAATGAAGATTCCCTAAATAATAATCAATAATTAGTTGAAATGAAATTAGGATTGAATAGCAAGGAATGTCCTATAAGCTGTCTAACAATATGACAAATTCAGTAGCAACCACAAAGAACCAATATAATCTCTGGTGCCAAGGAGCCAGATGGTACTGCTGGAAAAAATTAAGTCTACAGATTGGCAGCTCGACCCTGTGATTATTGCCCAAGGGAGGACAAAGTGGAAGAAGAGCGGGAGGTTCGGTATGATGGGGATAAATCAATTACCACCAACTCACTACATCCTTCCTACAGTACCCTAATAACAGATTCTAAATACCATGCCAGGTTTAAATAGTACTGACATTAGTGAGGAATGATAAAATATAGTAAAAAAAACCAAAACATAATTTCAGTTTTTATGATAGGCCATAGCAAAATATTTGATTCACTGTGTAAGATCCACATGCAGTATATACTAAAGCATTTGTGTAATAGCTCTGTTGTGTGGAAGGGAGAAGCTATCTTTTTTTTCTTTTTTCCTTTTGTCTTATATTCAATGACAGTAATTTTTAAATTCTGTGTATTTTCCAAAAGGAGAAAAGATGGCTAGGTAACAGTTCCATATAACGATGTCATGATGTAATAAGTGACTTGATGATTTATTTAAAAAATACTTCATTCACAATTTCACTCATGAGAAAAGTATTTCCCGATTTTGTGCTAGTTAACCAATGCTAAAGAAATTAACCAATGCTAAAGAAATAGCATTGGTTAGTTAGAAAAAACTCAAGACATGTTCACATTGAAACACATATTGTTAATTTATTTAACTATGAGAAATTTTGTATTTGTTTTACTTTACTTTTGAAATTCAAGATGGCTCTAAAGAAACTGACCAAGTTTATACTAAGAAAAATTTTTTGTTTATTTCCAATTTCTTTTGGCCTACCATCACTTATGAATATATACAAGTGTTTTTGCATTACTCTAGTTTTAGTACATTGGCTTTTGAGATAAAAAAAAATTAAGAAGATGAAGATATTAAAGATAAAAAATTCACTGTTAATGTTTTATACCCTAAAGAATATATAGTATAATTTTACAATATAAATGTGTTTTGATATACTTAATATATGAGCAATTACACTGACAGATGGCTTTTGCATCTTGTCTCGTGCACCAATCAGTGACAGATCAATTAGATTTCATTAATAAATTTGATAATGTAAAAAAAAATATGGTTAGTTTTTTGTAAACGAAAGCTAGGACTGAATTTATAAGGCTTCTAGAAAAGAATTAGCCAAGTCACAGGTATATACTAATTTGATCAATATTTCCTGAAACCTTTCTAACACTGTACATTTTCTAGTATGTTACAGAGGGATAGGAAATGCAGCACTACCAGAAGATGCTCAATGCTCTATCTAAATCCCTGTTGCGGACTTTGACAGTCACAGTGATAGAAAAATTAATCAGAAAGGATGTGTTTTACCTAAACTAAACCTAACTTCCTTTTCCTTATGTAATAAAAATTATACATGTATACATCTGAAACACTTATAAACATTAAAATGGACATCAATATTTTGACTTGTTATTACTTACCCCTCTACCATAATCTGGGGATACATAGTTATTCAACCCAAGTAACAAACTAGCACTGTTTTCATAGTCTCAGAGGAACATAGCTAATTCATGCATGTGTCTATATTCATAGAGGTCAATAGATTTCTGTATCCTTAAAGATTCACTAAAATACATTAAAACATATTTTTAGATAAATATCAATAGAGGAGTACAAAAAGATTTAAAATAGTGTCAACAGAGAGGAAATAGTTATTAATAACCAACATCTTATTAAAGCTCAATGAGTAGCAAACTAGCACTAAAAATATATTGTGGAACAATTTTAAACTAATGATATCATTATATTAAATCCGAGTACTGTGCATATAAAGAATAATGCTTCTTTCTCAGAAATATTTATCATCCAAAAGAAAAAATGTAGATACCAAGAGTGAAATTCTAGTTGACAAAATTCAAGATAATAAGACTAAGACTTTAATTTTATTAATTATAAAATGCATAGTCAAAATAGGTTTCTTTATCCTAAAAATCCGTTTTCAACTCCTTTTGTTCTTTTTTTTTTTTTTCATACCGGGGATTGAACTCACAACCTCACGCTTGCCAATCAGGCACTTACACCATTGAGCTAAACACCCTATCCTAAAAATCTAAACATTTAAGAACTTGATTTTTAAAATAAGGCATCACTCACCAAAAACAATTCTTTATTTTATAAAACAGGATTTGTTAACAAGTTCTCTTAAACCTATTTCCTAGTACATTTTAAATACAGAGTAATGTTATTTATAAAATTTTATCCTAATATAACTCCATAACGACTATGTACTTTGGTTTTCTTGATCATCAAGTATGCAAAGAGCCAACCAAAGAATGGAGCCATCCTGAATATCAAGATTACTCACATTTTGATTCCCATTAGCCTCTTTCTAACACAATAATCTAGTTAATAGCTCTCAGGCTTAAAGCATATTTTTTCAAATTTATATGCTATTCTTTCATTACTTTTCTACTGCTTGATAGGATATCAGTGCAATTCAACCCCCAAAAAAAGATTAACTGAAATTTAACATAGGCTATGGCATGTATGAACCACCACATGGAAATATCTGTCATAGTTACAATAAAAAGCTGAATTGTAAAGCAATTATAGCAATATCAAGTTACTTTTTACACTATTTAAAATATTATAGGATTAAATGAAAGCTTGTCCAACACAACTTCAATTAACAATGTTCAAATGTGCATAAAAAATCCAGAGAAAATATGCACTAAAATCAAGTTAAACACTTAATCCCTTGGTCACTCATCTTATGACATTATTATAGCTAAACTGTAATAATGCTTGTCCTATGTGGCAGGCCCTTACCCCTACTACAATTTTATAAAATACTATAATTATTCCTATTTTAAAAAGTTAAGAGACTAAGGATTAGAGAGAAAGTAATTTTTTCCAAAGTCAACAGTGTCAAACCAGGATTTAACTAAGGTATTTATGATAAAACATCTGTCCATTTATCCTTGAACTGATGAAATACAAAGCTTGTCCTCTTTAATGCACCTGAAAATATAGTATTCAGTACTAGAATTATATCTTATCTGCCTTGAATGTTGCTTAGAATAATATTATTTAAGCTTCCAGGGGAAATATAGTAACATAACACAAACCTGAATTATAAAGAGGAAAATAATAAAGAGAGAAAGAGAGAGAGAAAAGAAAGCCTAAGACCATGCTACATTCAAGTGAATGCCAAGGAAATATACCAAGATGACTGTATAATCATACTAAGTGAAAGTAATTAATGGCTTCTAAAACTTCTGGAAATTAGAATCATATGTTTGAAACAAAAGCAGCGATTTTTCCGATTTACCTGTAAGGAAAGTTAAGGCAGATGTCTCTATTGTGAGCAGCCTAATCCATCTCATTCTACAATCTCTGGCAAGCCTTATCTTTCTCTGACATTCAACATGTTTAGGCAAATAAATCTGTGATTCTCCATATCTCTGTTCCCTATCTCAGACTCCCTCTCAAATAGCTTTGCTTATTTTCTCAATATTCCCTCAAGTTCAAAAGACTTGATCTTTCTTATCCACTTTCCCTTTTTCTTTATAGATGGTATTACTTCCTCAAGAAAAGAACCTAAGAATCAGGGTTCACTCTAGGCGGAATGGTGAAGTCTACCACTGGTTCTTTTTCATGTTTCCTGCAGGTACTTACTCTCACTTTCCCTTGTCCTCACCCCACCGGTCAATCAATGAGCTTTGAGTTGGCTCTTTGTGGGATCTATGTTTCCCAGAAGAGCACAAGCCCCTGTCTTACTCTTCATTTCTAGCTCCTCTCCCATAACAAACTAAATTCTGTCTTTTGACTCATTCCCCACAACCCTTATCTCTGCTTGCTTAAACTGACAAATATTTCCTTGTTCAACCTTTATTCTTTATTTATATGGTGGCAGTTTAACCCATTATCACTTCTGTTGAATATGACAGCTGATAAGCCAAGACAGTAAATATTAGAGGCATGTCATTTGGTCCTTAACTACACATTTGTCTTTATATTGGGATAGGACTAGAATTACTTTCTGAGGAAAATTTAGCTTGCCTTCATCCAGGCCAAATCTCTTAGCCCATTTACACATACAGGTGTGTTGGTCTTCCATACAGGCCAAGTTCCTTATCTTCTTAAAAAATATCGCTGTACCTCCAATTCTGCTGGCTGAAAGCATGTACAAGTTGCCGTCAGGTAGTAACAAAACTACACTCCAAGTGGTAGTCAAGATAATTATCCTAAATTTCTCTGCTGTCCAGTATAATTACAAGAAATAATATATTTGAACATAGCTAAACTATGTGTGGCTCAGGTATTTTTCTAACTCAAGGGCCAAAAAATGTCTTTGAAAAAGTAAGGACTAGGAGGTAACAGAGTAGTGTGGAAGACAAACACTATGTAAAACCTGTATCACCCATTCACCAATTCATCCAAATTTTCCAGTAAAGGAAGAAATCTAAATTTGTATATATTCACACAAATTTTTTTTTTAAAAAAAATACTTATTAGGCCAAACAAAAGCTATAGGCCAAATCTGGAACTTGACCTACTAATTGGACACTGCTGCTCTAGACACTTCATGTGCTGTCTTAATTTTAAGCAAAACAATCAGTAAGTTGTAACATGTAGGCCAGGGGCTGGCCAATCTTTTCAGTAAAGGGTCAGATAGGAAATATACTAGGCTTTGTGGAACATATGGGCCCTGTCACAACAACAGTTGTGCATTGCTTACTGGTAGGGATAAATTCTGAGAGATGAATCCTTACACAATTTTGTTGTTGTGCAAACATAATAGGGTGTTCTTAAACAAAGTAAAATATAATGTCAGTAGGAGATACAATCGTATGGGACCACCATTGTATATCTGGTCCATCATTAACCTAAACATCACATTACTATACTTGCTGCTGTTGCTGTAACATGAAAGCAGCCATAGACTATTATAAACAAATGGGTATGTCTGTCTTCCAGTAAAAAAAAAAAGTATCTATAAAAATAGCAGCAGGCCAAATTTTCCCCATGGGGCACTGATTGTCAACCCCTGACCTAGTCTGTTATTTTGTGCCACAAATAATAGCTACAACTGTGTTGTAGCCATTATGCTACATATCTATATTAACGGAACTTTTAAGAACTTCAGAGCATTCCTGAATTAACTTTTAAGAGTTTTATTTACTACAAAACCCCCAAGACATCTTTATATGTCATCTTTTTATGAGCTTCCTTAAGAGAAATTTCACTAGATCCTGATATTAGTGAGAGCCACAGTTCTCTTTAGTACCAAATATATATTTACATCAAGAACTCTATAAATCTAATATCTAATCAGTTTAACCTCTTTGCACTGGCCAATAGAAAGCTCAGGGTCAAATAAGTAGTCAATCTCCTGCAAAAACTACAGCACTTGTGGTATGTATTTCAAATACGAATATTAATACTAGCTTCACTATTTTCCTTACTATATTCTTTCTCTCTGTCCTTGATTTCCCAATGCACTTTTTAAACCTTAATATAATAAATGTATCCTTGTGAACTGCCTCAACTGAATTTTATAAATCAACACAAATTTAGAAAAAATAATAAAAATAAAAAGCAGGTCTATTCAGGACAAATTATATTCAAATATAAAAATCTAATTTTATTTATCACTAATCTACATAATTCTACCTTTTCATATTTGTGGCAAAAATTAAAAACAACTGGTTTATCTATTTAATCTTTTCTACCTATACACTGATAAGGGAAAATTCTGAGAAATGACTATGATAGCCAAACAGCAAACAATTCAAATTAAAAAACCAAAAACTTTTGATAGCTTGAAAATCAGCCCTTAAAATTTGAAGATTTAATAAAAATAGAGCTGAAGATGTAACTCAGTGTTACAGTCCTTGTCTCACATGCATAAGGCTCTGGGTTCAATCTCTCAGCATAAATAAATAAGTAAGCCAGTCTGCACTATTAGCCTCAACTTTTTTTCTTCTGGCCTACAGCTCTCTATAAATCAGTTCCAAATTCAGCATTCTAAATAATGATTTCAACTCATTGCTGTATAGCCATTATTTTCCTTTAATGAACTTGAAATATCCATTGCTGGCTGGATAGCTAAAACTACTATCTAAAACTACTACCATTTATCTTTCTTCTCTCTCTAAACAGATGTTTTAGAAAATCTAAGCTTAGTCACTCTGATAACCTGCCTTGTAATAGATACCTAGCTTGGCCTGCTCTCAACTTCCTGTTCTTCAAGAGTACCTCAACTTTCCTTTAGAGAACGGTACCATCCCTAGTCTCCATGTAATTAAGATGAGGTTAAAATTATCCTCACCCTTGCACTCTTTTAGGAGCACTGATCCAGTCCAGGCCACTTGGGACAACACACACAAACACACACCTCAAAGTGATTGATTTAGAATGAACACATGACCCAAGCCAAGGACTTCTACTGCAACTATGGAGAAATCTGTTTCCACAGAGTTGCTAAGCTGGTAGCAAATATCACAGAAGCTGCTGGTGGCTAGTGGAAGTCATCTTTGCCACAGCCATCCTATAGGAACAATCACTCAAGGGAAGATACATATTGAAACACAGGGGGTGAGAATACTCACTGCAGCGCAAGCAACCACCTGAACTACATAAGCATGAAGCAAGATGCCAACTTCATACTCCTCTCTTAGGTCAGCACATGGTTTTTCTTTCTGGTTTTTAGTTACACTTGTTTAAATTGGGTGTTGTTGGTTTTGGGTGTTGTTGTTGTTGTCGTTATTGTTTTCTTGTCCCATGCATTGAAAGTGTCTCCTGACTAATACATCCCTTTACCAGGCTATTTCTTGAATATGAAACACTGCTATTCTATGTTCCCTATATCAGAAAGTGCATTCTCCCAGACCTGGCTCAAATGACTGTCTGCATTCCAATTATAATTACTGTCTTCTTTCTACATCTATATTTTTTGTAGTAATAACTCCACCAATCTGCCTTAGAGTTGATATTTACATTTCTTTCCTCTACTAATTTATAACATCTTTAAGGCAGTGACATATTAATCATTTTACTCCCATATTCTAACATAACAGCAAAACCTTTTGAATTAAACTTTTACTTGATCTAGCACTCTACCTAAAACATACATTTTTATTTTAAAAATCAATTCTTCATTTCCTCAAAGACATATTTTCTTTCATCAAAACAATCTTATTCTAAATATATTAGAGGTTGATAGCATACATATATTCCATAACACAGATTCCAGGATACCAATACTTAAGTAAGTCCTATTCAATGAAAGAAATATGTGTATTTTTTTCTCCACATTAAGACATTTTTTATACTAACCTCCTTAGTGTTCAAAAGTGATGAGCATGTTCAAGATAGAACAGTTTACAAGTGGTATTAAAAAATGAAGTGAATCACTTAAAGACATTTACATAAAATGAAGGAAATATATACCTCCGAGATGAAATTACTTTTCTGATAGTCTTTAAGTATGCCACTAAACATATCTTCTTTTTAAGCATGAAAAAGAACTAGATGACATTCAAATTGCATTACCCTTTTCTAGATATTCCAAATGAAAAGCTTTGAGACTGCTCCATCGCTTGACTTTTATATGAAAACTATAATTAAATATGTGATTATGACATAAGAACTTGAAAGAATATTTGACAAGAAATGTGGAATTCAAATCTCTAAAGTTTCTCCATGGTGAAAAACTTAATATTTAAATTAAAACAATATGATTATGACTACAGAGGGAGACACAGATAAAGATACAAGACTCCAAGGTGAGAAAAAGAAAAAAGAAAAAACCCAGTTAGTAGTTGTGGGTATACTGTAATAATTCGCTCTCATCTTACATCAATGCTCATATCTCTGGTAAAGGACCAGAAGTTGCCCTCACCCCACTTCACTTGACTCAAGATACCAAAAATCAGTATTTTTATAAAATAAATAAACATGAATTAGTAGGGAAAAGGACTATGTACTTGGATAAAGCAGGAATGTCAGGTTGCTATAAATGTTTCTAAACGCTTACTCCCAGCTTTTGTACCTTGGTTGCAACAGATAGATGACAGATCAGTCCCAGTCCCCTCACACTAAATAGCAGTGCTTAGCTAATTCATGAGACACTTTTTTATGTCTCAGTTCCCATATTTGGCAAAATGGCTCAAGTGGATAACTGATGCACAGGGAGAAAGATGTCCTTACCAAGGAAAAAAGACCAAAGCAAAGTAAATTTCTTTTTGAAAGCTAAAGGCAGCAACCATTTTTCCCAGACCAAGATTCTAGCACCCCTTAGATCACATTATCGTATCTATGCACTGACAATGCTTCACCCAGAAAAGCCAGAAAGCTAACAAAGTAATCCTACTTGGATATGTTTTATATGAAACGTAATCTATATATTGTCAGAAATAACTTATTAAAGTAAAACTAACATGAAACAATTATGTATTTACATCTAATGACAGTAATAACCCATCTTGCCACAAGAAAAAGTAAGAATTATTTTCTTAAATTATATTAAAGGTGACAGATTTTAAGAGTTCAACTTAGCTGAAAATACACAGAAAGAAAATTAAATTTTACCATTTGCAGAATGTGAAAATACACACTAAGCAATAACAATATTAAAGGTAAACTACAATGTGTCTGTGCTTCGATTGGTATATTAAGCTTATAACTTCCTAGAATAAAAAATTCAATATTTTGAGAAATCACCTATCTTTGAGTTAAGAAAATCTTATTTTAAAAAAAAGACATTAAGAACTGTTAGTTAGGCTAAAGCTTACCAGACATGACACCAAAAGCACAAATGACAAAAGAAAACATACCTAAATTAAACTGCACCAAATTTAAAATTTTTGTACTTCAAGTATACCAATAAGAAAGTGAAGAGCTAGGGATTTAGCTCAGCAGCATAAATGTCTGCCTGGCAAGCTCTAGGTCGTGAGTTCAATCCCTGGTACAAAAAAAAAAAAATAGGAAGAAAGTGAAATGACAACCCACAGATTGGAGAAAATATTTGTAGACCATGTATCTGATAAGGGAGTAGTATCTAGAATACACAAATTACTCAGGATTTAACAATAAAAACACAACTCAATTGATAAATGAGAAAAGGATTTGAATAGGCATTCTCCAAAACGTATAAATGGCCAATAAGCACATGAAAAGATTATTAATCCTCACACTCTGGGAGGCTGAGGCAAGAGGATCACAAATACAAGCCCAATCTGGGTAACTTAGTAACTTGGTGAGACCCTGCTTCAAAATGACACATTTTTAAAAGTCTGCAGATACAGCTCAAATCTCTAAAGTTTCTCCATGGTGAAAAACTTAATATTTAAATTAAAACAATATGATTATGACTACAGAGAGAGACACAGATTCAATCTCCAGCACTATTTTAAAGGGGCAGGGGCTGATCAGTAGTCTGTCATTAGAAAAATGCCAATCAAAAAGATAACAAGATACAACTTTACATTCAGTAGGATGCCTAAAAGAATGTCCAAATAGGGCTGGGGATTTAGCTCAGTGGCATAAGTGCCTGCCTGGCAAGCGCAAGGTCTTGAGTTCGATCCCCAGTACAAAAAAAAAAAAAGTCCAAATAGTAACAAGTCTTGAAGAGTATGTGAGAAATTAAGGCTTATATATTGCTAGTGGGAACATAAAGTGGTACAGTCATTTGGAAAACATTTGGCAACTTTTCAAAAAGTTGTATCTACATCTATGACATGACCTCATAATTCTATTCCATAGGCATACACTCAAGAGAAATAAATATATATATTCACACAAAAACTTGTACACTAATGTTCACAATAGTTAAAAAGAGGAAACAACACAAATTTCCGCCAACTGAAGAATAAACAAAATACAGCACATGATATATACAATGAAATATTATTGGGCTGTAAAAGGAAATGAAAAACTGATGCATACTACAACACATATGAACTGTGAAAAGGTTATGCTAAATAAATGAAGCCAAACATAAAATGTGATTCTGTTCATAGGAAATATTCAGATTAGGCAAATGCATTGAGGAAAAAAAGTAGATTCCTAATTGACTAGGTCCTTGAGGGAGATGGAGGAGGGGACAGGACAGAAAGAAAACAAAGAGGATTTCTTACAGTATGTATGAGGTTTCTTTCTTGTGGTAATGACAACGTTCTAAATGAAAAATAATGCATAACTTTGTGACTGTGAAAAACCACTGAATTTTATACTTTAAATGGATAAATTCTATGATTAAATATATATGAATAAAGCAATAATAAAAAAGACTTAAAGAATCCTAGACTCAGCCTGGGGTTTAGCTCAGTGGCTCAAGTACTTGCCTGGAAAGCACAGTCATGAGTTCCATCCTTGGTAAAAAAAAAAAAACAACTAAGAATCCTAGACACTAGCCCAAATTTCTGAGAACTCTGTAAAATTAAAGTTACCTCCTTTAACCAAGTTTACATGTTCTCAAGAGCAATAATTTTAGGGTTTCATTTAAAATTTCTTTGGTCTTACCCCCATTCTGTAATGCAAGATGCTATCCAAATATAGGAAAAGAGTTACTCAAGAAAATAAGTTACCTGAGTTGATTATTTGACCTTCCAAAGACATTTTCTTTATTAATACCTATATTAATTTTTAAATCTACAGCTTACTGAATTTTTCCTCAAGTACTGATGCAATACACCAAATATCAATTGAAAGTCTGAGGGAAAAAATGCTTTGGTAAGCAAATATAAAAGACTGTATTATGTGTTTAACCTTTGTAAAAATACAGACCAATATTGCTTTAATCTTCTCTGAGGGTATTCATTCATAAGACATTTATTTGCTACCACTGACTTTCTAGCCCTGCATTTCAGTGTACTACTCTTTCCCTTTGGATCTGTTACTCTCTTTAACATTATCTCATTTGGCTCTTGAGTGAGAACAATGAGGTACTGACTGGTGTCCTTGTTTCCAAATTGTTTGAGGTATTGTTTTCTTATATAATATAACCTCATAATAGAATCTTCTACATAGTTTAAATTCATTCAAGTGTTTTCAAAAGTGTATAAAGTTTCAGTCACTAGTCATCGAGCTCAGGTGTAAAACAGGGTGCTTCCTGAAGGTTATGATGCCTATGAACAGATTTTTCTAGATATAAAACTTATTCATTCTCATATGTCCATTCTCATCTTTCACAAAGCTAAGTCACAGATAGAATGGTTCTGGGAAAGGCACAATATTTGCTAAAGAAAATCTAATCACTGAGTTTTCAACAAAGAACTTTTAAAATGATCAGGTATTTGGAAACCCTAAAACTTCTACCAGCAAATCTTATAAAATCCACCTTAGCCAGTAAAGCATATGAACTCTATAAAGATGATGGACAAAGCCGTGTTAAATACAGAGGAGGAGAATCTAAATCAATCTCCAAAAGGCTGGGTAACAGTAATAATTTGCATTTAACATGTCTTTACTATGGGTCAGGAAATAGTCTAAGCACTTTATGTGCCTTATCCAATTTAAAACTAGTTAAAAGCCATGGCATATGAGTACTATTATTACCTTCATTTGATAAATGAGAAAACTCATAAAAGTTAGGCAACTTGCCAGAGTAACAAAGATAAGTATCAAGAAACCAGAATTTGAAAACAACCAATTATAATTCAAGATTCTATTCTTGATCACCATGTTTTATTTTTGGAATGGCTCAGGTAGGTCCTATTCTGTATCTGCCCTAGAAGGAATGAAACTAAAAAGAGAAGTACCAGCTAAAATCCAATTAAGCTCTGCTCCCATATTTTTAGTTATTAGGCATTCTGGATGTTCATTGTTAGCTCAACTCAGCTGTCCAAATCCAAACTCATTTTCAGTTCCATTTTCCTCCAAACTTATTCTCCTCCTAATTTTATATATATATATATATATATATATATATATATCCTACGTATTCTTCCTCAGGTGTAGCCTTTCCTTTCTAGTTACACTGTTCCTGTCCTGGTCTAGTCTCTGATCACTATGCATACAGAATAGCCCTTTATCTCAAGGCTAAATTCTCTTCAATCTACAACTAGCTACATCTATTTAAAATTCTATTTCTCATCACATTTTCTTAAACAAAAAAAGAAACATAGGTCATCATATTGCAGTGATATATGCATACCTATGCTTATGGCAGCACAATTTATAATAAATAAATCTTGTAAATGGCTGATATGCCCGTCAACAGACAAATGAAGAAAATGTGGCATTTATACACAATAGAGTACTACTCTGCCATAAAAAACAATAAACTTGAGGCATTCATAGGTAAATGGATGCACCTTGAGGCCATAAAATTAAGTAAAATAAATCGGCACACAAGCTTAAATACCACATGATTTCTCTTACATGAAAATAGAAATAAAGAGCAAACTAAAAGATAAAAAGAAGTAGGGAGATCTTTTTCAGATGAGAAGGAAAATAAGAGATAGGGGAAACAGAAGGGAAGGGAAAGGACATGGGAAAATTGAAGGAAACAATGAAAATATAGCTTTTAAATGAGAAGAGGACAAGATTTGGAAGGATTAGGGAGAAGTGAGAAGGATAAGGAATGAAAAAAATTAAGATGCATTATATACATGTATCAAGTTCCCACAATAAATGTAATCATTATGTATACAAACATGTACTAATAAAAAATTTAAATCTAAAACGAATACTCATTCTGCAGAATCAATTCCTTACAAGACCATTTAAAGTCCTTAATACTTGGATTTTACCTTCCCCCAAAAAAAGAAAATTATGTTTAGAGAAGCAGAAACCAATTCTGAAGGTAGTTTCTTAAACTAAGTAACTCAGTGGTTAAATCAGTACCTGAAGCTAGAGCCAAAGCTTTTTATCCATCACTCCGGTCATCCCTCATCTTCGGTCTTCTCCAACCTTTCTCACTCATATTAGTCTTTCCATATTTCCTCAAACTGCTCTTGCCAGTTGCATTTGTTCTTGTCCTCTACTCCCTCAGTTATCTCAAAAGCACTCTTCCTTCTACACTCTACTAATTAAAATTCTATCTGTCCTTATGAAGTTCTAGTACACACTGCAGCTTCTTCCATAAAGCATCCACTGATACCAGTTTGCAGTAGCTTCTTTCTCTAACCTCTTGGAGTATTTGTCAATACCACACATTTCTGTATTTGAGCAAAGTTAACAAAAAACAGAAAAAAACAACTAAACAAACAAACAAACAAAAAAACCCAACTATTACGTATGCATCCATCTTACCCACAGAAAGACTGCAATTCTTTTAGGGAAAAGGATAGTTCTTTACTATTGTTTCTAGAACCTAGATTCCTCTAGAAAGTTAGCATTCACTTTAAGTGACTATATCTAAGGCTAGATTAACGTATTTATTTGGACTACCTCCTCCTGGAGGGAAAGAAGAAATTCTTACTCAAGAAATTATTTTAATATATCAGTTGAGAAAATGCTTTAATGATGCCTCTTGGTGAGACCCTGCCTGAAAATAGTAAAAGAGCTGGACTATAGCTCAATAGTACTGCACTTGCCTAGGATGCCTAGGACCTGGACCAAGACCCCAGTTCAAGCAAAAGATGAACAGCAGGGAAGGGCTGGGGTTAAAGGGAAGGAGGAAGTTGTTTTCAGTAGATCAACAAGTCTGCACCAGGTATGCTGGTGTATGCCTGTAATCTCATGAAATAGAAGGATTACCTCAAATTTGAGGCCAGCCTGGGCTTCATAATGACTTCAAAGCCAGCCTGAACTGCATAGAGAGACCTTGTCTCAAAAAAGAAAAACAAAACTCTGAGTAACTCGTAGCAACCAGAAAGCAATAAAGACTGAAATAATGAGTATTCTACAGAAGACATCAAAGCCTGGAGGAAATCAAAGACAAAAAATGCTAATTTTTGTGAAGGAACATTAGAGATATGCTACAAGCAGAGTTACGAGATGATGAGGAGGGTCACTCATTACAAAACTATAATCAAAGCCTCAAAAATCAATGGGTCCATTCTCAGAAGTAACTGGCAGCAAAGGCTTTGGTGCCTCTGGGCTAAATCCTGAATTCTACGCTCTAAACAAGTGCACTACCTTCTGTGGAGGCTCCCAGGTAAGATACTGAGACCCAGAGAAAAGCTGAGCAGATGTCAGTTCCAGGTGACCCCACTCCAACACCAAAAAAAGCATGGGAATGGTAAAAAATGTATAATTATGAATGAAATTTGTGCATTTCACATTTCCTGGGTAATGTGCTATTTAGGGCCATTTTTTTGCTACTAAATGGGGGGGCTCTAGTCTGCCTTTTTGGTCCTCTTTAAAAGGCCCTGGAGACAAACAACCTCTAGGAAAGCTCAGCGCCTTACTTAAGGGCCTGCCTGGTCAGACCTCGATTTCAAAAGAAAAATCTTTCACAACAATGGATACACAAGGTACCTCACTACTCAGCCTGGTCTTCTCTGATAACAGGACTGTAGACATCACCTGAAATAAAACCATCAGAATCCTAGCTGAAGAAGAAGAAAAATGCAATGGCTATGAAAGCAGTACATGATCACCAGAGTCCAGACATAAATTCAAATTCCAGTTCTGTTACTCAGTAGCTATATGTCTAAAGGCAACTCACATAATCTTTCTGTCCCTAAGTTTCCTCAACTGTCCCACAGTAATAACAGTATCTCCCTCACAGAGATGCTTTCAAAAAAAATCTTTTAAATAATGTAAAAAAGCATTCAACTTGCTGACTCCATAATCCAACCTACATTTAACTGCCAGGACAGTATCTATCAAATCTGTACTCATCACATCTGTATGTTGCTTCAGGAATCTCCTAGTGACTTCCAAATCAAAGGTGAACTCTAACTTATGCTGGCCCTCACCTCCCACTGCAAGGTGAATACCTGCCTCCAAACCCCCTCTACTTCTACCTATACAACCTCACCGTTGGTTATTACCCATAAACTCTTTATTTTAACCTCATTCCAACCATCAAATTTACTAATTCTGAAATGTACATGCAAGCATTTAGGGTTTTCAGGAACTTCTAAGCATCCTAGATCCAAACACTTCGCCACATAAATCAGAAAATAAAAATCCAGAGAGGTTAAGTGGATTCACGCTGGCCATGAAATTACCACGACTGAATGTGCAAACCTGGTTTCTGAACTTTTATTCCAATAGTTCTTTTCAGGATCTTTTCCCATTTTCTCCACTCAACTTCAGATCCCTACAAAATTCACATATCACTCAGAATTTAGACATAAAATTTATTCTTTAGTTTATTCATCATGATGCTAAAACATATGACCAACTCAGGAAACAAACTGAGGATTAAAAATCAATAAAAATCAATTATTTGCCTTGGTATGGATAAGATCAATGGAATAATATAACACATAGCATTTACTGTATTTAGAATCTGTCTTACTCTAGATTACTAGATTGCTAGTTACCTTATTTTAGGTAATTATTATCTCTTCCAATCATAAGTACATATTTTTTTAAGTAAGAGTTTTATCTTATTTGGATCCCTCAATGAGCTATCTAGCTATCTTTCTTCATTCCCCACATAAAATACTTATTAACTAAACTAAAGTTTTCAAGGCCAGGGATTTAGCTCAGCAGCCTAAGTGCCTGCCTGGCAAGCTCAAGGTCGTGAGTTCAATCCTTGGTACCAAAAAAAAAAAGATACACACATAAAGTTTTCATAATACTACCTTTGCAATCAAGATATGGAAGGAGGGCATGAGAAGGGAGGAAAAGGGGAAATAAAAAGAATTAAATTTGTTACACACATGTACCAATTCCCCCCAAGATAATGTAATCATTATGCACTGCAAATATGTACTAATAAAATTTTTTAATTATAAAAAATATTTTTAATTGTTACTTTTGCACTCTTTCCTATGTAGCCTATTTTTCTATAGTCTTTTTTGTGTACTTTGTTTTATTCTAATATAGTTATCCATTTAGTAGCAAAAAAACTTAGATTGTTCCTTTTGGAGGGCAGTTTATGAGACAGTCTCACTACGCAGCCAATTCATGATCCTCCTGTCTCAACCTTCCACAGGTTGAGAATACAGGTATGTGCCACCATTAAAAAGATTATCCTTAGGGCTGGGGATTTAGTTCAGTGGCATAAGCACTTGCTTGGCAAGCCCAGAGATTATCCTTAGTGGCTATGTGTTTTCATTTACTCATTTATATTTTTGTACTACACAAATATTTTACATCTGTATGCTCTATATTGCCAATTACATATATTTACTTTTTATCATTTTCCTAAATTGGTTAGTGCTAACTTTACAACAAAAAAAAATCATCCTCAAAAGTTTAGTATATTAGATTTACATGTGTGCATGCGAATGGGTTTATTCCTAAACCTGTATAGATGCATCATGAAGCTCATTATTTATAAATATATAAATATTTGGAGATAATCCTTTTTTAAGCAATCTTTTGGAATAAATGATTTTATGTGTTTCACTTATAAACTCAAATTTTTAAACACTGGAATTTCCCAAAGGAACACATACTAAAAAGGAGAAAAATTCATTTAATATCATAAATTATGATCAAAATAGTTTAGCCTTTTTCTTAATCCCTATGTTTTAACAACACAGTCTCATTCCTAAACAAGCATTGTTTCCTAACAACTTATATCCTTGCCAATGCCCATAGCTTTCAATGGCTGATTTTATTTGGGAATTTTTATTTAGGAAGATACCAAGACAATAAATGACTCTTCTAGATCTTCAGTTTCATTTTTGCCTTCCTGCATTCACACCTCAGAGGTACCAGATTCTTATCCACAAAGTGATTATGGTCTAAGACTGAATCAGATTTGTAACAAATGTCCACTGGGATCCTTCGACCTATCATTGATGAGCAGAGCCAATATATGTCTTCTAGCTCAGTGAATCCTTTCACCTTACCTCAGGGCCTTTCCACAATGCTATATAGTTAGAAGCTTCTTTCGTAGATGACAAGAAAGAATGAAAAATTATTTTCAGAATGAAAAAAATGAAAACTAAAGTCATTATACAATGTCTAAAAGCTACCCTACAATCACCACCTTAGTGCCTAAATATCATAACATTCGTACAATAAGGGAGATTCTTCTTTAATGCTTTAAGTCTCATCTCTAATTTTATCTGACTACTGACATGTATAAGCATGCTAACACTCCAATATATCTCCACTACACAGTAAGCATAAAACTTCTATAAGTGATCTGTGGCAGACTCTATTGATTTTTTTAATTTTCCAGAAAAATTAAACAAGGCTAATAAAGTGAAGCTTCTAATAAGTATAATTTCAATATTACCATATAAATTAATACTGATAGCTGACATGTGATCATTTATAAATAAAACATAGATTGTTATTTTTTCCTAAAAGATAATTAAGCACAGAATTTTCTCCCTTTTTGTAATTAGTCTTAAAATGTATTTTCTTTGAAAAATAAACAGAGAATGTTTCTAAAGAGAGAGATGAAAAAATTACAGTGTGGCACTTTTATGTTACAAGCTACCCAAAAATCTGTCACAATTTATGTTACAATTCTAGCCATCAATAAGGTACTTTTTTTCAATGTGCCACTCAAAAATCAATTATATCAACTCTTTTGTATAGAGAAGCAGCATACCTTTCAGGCAACTAGTATTAATGAGTAGACATGACTATAGAATCTCCATCTGTTTCTCTGACAAAGCTGTGGCTACTCGAGTCTCTCATTGAAATTCCATTAATCTGGTGTACCAAGGTCCAATGTGAAAATCAAAACTCCATCTAACCCTTTATCAGCTCACAATAACCTACAAGTGAACTCTGCCTGTTAGCATGCAGCAAGTTATGATTTTGCTATCAATCAGGCAGTTGGCCAATGAAAAAAAAAGGCAGGTTGGAAACAGCATGTCTGGCAGGGTTTGGAGATTTTGTTTTTGTTTTCTGTTTTCATTCCCATTCAATTTCTATAGGGTGTCTGGACCTTGTGAGATTATGCATTATTCTCCTTGGTTGTGATTTAATTGCTACCAGCAATCAAGTCGAAGCATCACTGAAGTGTGCTTGAATTTCATTAGAAGATATAACTTATGCTACTTTCCTACAGTACCTAATAAACCATAAAGAAACCAAAACACATATGGCTTGAGGGAATAACTGGAAAATTAGGTGGCCATTTGGGAACTGAGTGAACTTTTGAACCAGAGAAACAGAGAAAAAGAAATATTAAAGAGAAAGACAGTCTTAGAATGCACATAGAGACATGCAGGTTTGACCTTTTCAGTACCTTGAAAATTACATTATCATTATGAAAAATACATATCATGTTTAGAGTTTATAATCCATCAAAGTTCACATACTTTGTTAGTGCCTACCATAAGGTAAAAGTCAAAAGGACAAAACAACAATATGATTTGACAAAAGACCTTTGGGTGACCTGTGCTAAATTGGTTATACTTATTGTAAGTGCATTATCTTTTTTATAATTAATACATTATTAAACTGAGGTCACATAATGAAGGAAAACTTATTCAGGAAAGGAAAGCAAACACAGACAAAATTTAAATTGTAGGGAGAAAAGAATGATATGAAGGGATATATTTTACATTTAGAAATTAAAAAGTCCAAGCGGAGGCTTGAAAATTGACATATAATAATATTGTTAGAAGAAAATGTAAAACTATTAAAATATTATTTAAATCTCAAAAATGAATGATACTAACTGAAATTTTCAATCTACTTAAGTATTGCTTAATACTTAATAAAAATATATCAATGTTGAAATAAAATCTAGTCATATATAAATGTCATTAAATAGGATTCAGGTATTGATAAGCTAATCTAACAACAATTTTTTTTCATATTTTTGTGTTCCTGTATACTTGGTTATGAAAATATATGATGCTATCAGTAGAAGATTTTTGGCTCTCACAAAATGTAACTGCTGGATTTCTTTCTAGGTTGAAATTTTTTAAGAATGCACATAATACTTTCCTGTACATCAAAATATTTATTTTGAAAGTCTAAGTATATCAATTCTATTGAGTACATTTTGTGTTTATTCTCTTGAGTAAAGTCTCTCTATATGTGTGCACATGTATAAATATATATGCATACATACTCATAACATCTCCAACATTTTACAAAGATGCAAAAAATAATATGTCTGAAAAATAGTACAACTTAAATAATAATTCATTGTTGTGCCTGGAAATACTATTTCATCAATTATAAAACATTTTCTAGCAGAAATGCTTTTGAAGATGAGGCTATGAAGGGTAATGCTCTGTTTTGTATACTAAGCAAAATGAAGAGAAGTGTGTCTTTGTAAAATAAAGGGAATAAAAATGGGAAAAAAATTCCTGCCTTTAAAGGTAGAAATTAAATGTAAAAGTCAACATAAAATGGATATGATTATTATTGCTACACATTGTACAAAGTTCTGGATATAAAAAAAAGATTGTTTTGTTCTGAATCAGTGGTTAGAATGTTTATCACTTATGCATGTACTTGACTTATCCCTGTTCTGCAATAGACCTAATTTTATACCTCATAAAAGCAATTTATGTTTCCAAAGGGAATAATCTGGATAACATAAAATGTGGAGTGCTCTGTTGCAAGAAGCATATTTTCATTCAGCAATTGTATTTAGAGATGGAACTGCACAGTTTGATCATCATATAGTGGCAGAAAGCATTATTCATTTCTACCTTTACGTGAAACTTTGAGTGCCACAAATTAATATGCATGGCTAATTTATCGATACACATTCTTAATTTATAACTATATATCACTCTTATAAGGGCTCTACAGTGTAGATACACTCAAATGGCCATGAGAGAAAGCACATGCTATACTAAGTTTCATAACTTCAACAACATTCAGTGGTTTTTAGAAATTAAGAGATAAACAACTTCATTACTAATTCAATTAATACAAAATGCTATAATATTACTGCATAACACAAGGCATTTTAAGTGCCAATCAGAAAAATGAAAATGTGTATTAAAAGAAGCATTTGCTAAAAAAAGTCTCAATGTGAAAAAACAATGCAGGAATAATTAATTTAATATTTTATGAACTTCATCTTGTGCAAGATTTTTACAAAAATAGATCAGAAACCATTTTCATTATTTATAAAATAAATAATACAACAAACTATTAAACACAATAAAATTAAGCAAGAACTTGATAATATTAAATTAACCAACAAACTGTTATAATAATATTCATATAATTTTGCAAGCACTGTCCTAAAAATCCTGGTAAAGAAAATTTCCTAGAAAAATAAAGTACATACTAAGGAAAACCTCACCTAGGACCACTAGAGAGAGCTCTTCTGTTCCTTAAAAGGTGCTGGTAAAGGTAACTTAATCCAAGCCTCTGCCTTATGCTTTCAGATGAGACCTTCACCTGCCTTGTGTGAAAATGTCAAGAGGTATATATACACTATGGGAAAATGTCACATACCATCAGTGGGGGCATCATCATCTTTATCATATCGTTCTGAGGCTAAGGAAATTGTATCTGGCGGCCCAGCAAAAGGGTCATCATATTCTTCCCCCTCTTCTGCATCACCTGTAAAGAATCAGAAAAATGTATTTTATGATTTAGTCATTTAAAATTATGTTACTTTGTTCAAAGAGTTAAGTTTTACTATTAAACTCAGTCACTGTCATAAGAAACAAAGAAAACTTTCTGAATTATGTAAAAGCACATCCCATATTAGCTTATCTCCATTGTAATATACAAGGGGTGATCAAAAATATGAATATTAACTTTTTAAATTGTTATTAATGCCCCAAAACTATAAAAATAGGAATATTAACTTTTAAAAATGCTATCAAAACAACTAAACTACTAAAACTACTCTCCCTTACTTTGAATGCACTTATCCTATCATTTTTGTGACTTTCTGAAGCAGTTCTGGAAGTCCTCCTTCATATCTTCATGAGGTATGATCAAAATACAATGAATGCTGATGCCAAACGCCATCCAACCAAAAGGCAGGCTTATAAAAACATCACAGTGTGTCCCACTCCATCTTCCCCAAAGTCAAAATGACCATGAAAGGTAAAAGTTTTAAATTGTTTCAGGACATCAAAGCAGCCACAACAGCAAAACTAAAGACATTCACGAGAGAGAATTCCAGAACAGCTTTAGAAAGTGGCAAGAAGGATGGGATAAATGTGTTTGAAGCAAGGGGAAGTATTTTGATAGGGATTAATGGCAATGTGTCTTTTACTGTAATAATTTTTAAATTTTAAATACACACCACACTTTTATCACACCTTGTAGTAGTTTCTAAAGGTCAGTAAACAACTGCTTCTTTGTGACACAAAAGGATACAGTCACAAGATTGTGATATTCTCTATAAGGAATTCTAAAAGCAGAAAGATAAAATAAAATTCAAAATAACCCAAAAAAATCAAAGGAACAATAACCAAAAGAGAAAGCAAACACAGCACAGAAAATAATTCAAGTAATCCTATTTACTCATTTAATAATTTGAAAAGTTATGGTCAGAAATCGATATTTTCATTTTAAAAACACAGGATAGCATTAGAGCAGATTAAAAATACTCAGTACATTTTTAGAACAGAAATCCTTTATAGAAAAAACTGCTTGAAAACTTACAATATTTTTTAAAAATCCAAACAGATCTGAACACTTAAGTTTCATTTAGTAGAGTGCTATCATTTTTAATGTTCTTTCCAGTTTCCTGCTTGACTTCCAAATCCTAGGTTGGTTGGTTGGTTTGGGATTTTTAAAAAATCTGTTTCTTTCAGATTATTTATTCCCCATGAAAAAATCTTGTAGTTTCAGTTTTCTCCATACATTCAGTTGAAATAATTTTTTTAAAACACTGAATCAACTATTTGTCGGCCCCGTAATTTTCACAGGGATTCAACAATAAAGAAACAATGTACTATATAACTACCTTTTAACAACTGAAGAAAAAAAACAGCAGCCTCAGGAATTACACAAAAAGAATGGCAAAAATTCTCACAGGAACCCTGGATGGAGTACCTACAACATAACCTTTGGACATGGTGTTTGGGTAGATCTAGTTTAAAGTCACTAGTATTTTCATAATGATATCTAATCCTCTAACATCTATTTCTTGGAAGTCATCCTATTTTTTACTACATTTTTGGTAGAGGAAATAACCCCTCCAAACAGCACTGTCAAAATAATTTAAAAGTTAAATATTCATTTCCTTCTAATTTTGCTATTGCATGAACAATCATCTTTGTCTTGAAAATACATATAATAATGTCTTGTGGAGGCAACAGAGTACAGAGATGGTTATTTTGTCATTCTTAGTGATTCTATCACTAGGTACACTAAACATGGTGATGTTTCTTCCCCAACTAAAATCCCAAAGAATATAGATACATACTGTTCAGTCTTCAAGTCTTATCTTTTAATGTTCTACAAAATACTTTGTAGAACATTAAATGATTGCTTATAATACTTCTTCTATGAAAAGAAAACCACTCTAATTTCAAAAATAAGGCAAAATAAATCTCATAAAGAACCACTAAAACTATATTAAATATGTCATTATAGAATGTGAAACACAATTGTAAACATCACAAAACTCTCTGTTACTCTTAGTTACTAGAATCTTTACATACGAATTTTTATGGTATGAATTTTCCAAGGTTATCTGATACTGCACATCAAAAAAATCTCCTGATTTTAAAAAAGACATTAGGATATTTCAGAATTTAGCACTTATTCCGTTATGACTATAAAAAAGTAAAACCAAAGAATATATGGAAATCATTTTGAAACAATTCTGATGTGCAAACTTAAATCTCTTAAATTCTTAAGTAGACAGATAAAATGTAAAAGTTTTGAAACTTTGAGCGAGCTTATTTTCCTCAGATAACATCCATTATACATTTTTATGTGTATATATACACTATACACCCAAATACACAGAACATTTATCTACATTTGACATGTATATTCTATATCCACACATATAGCCAAAGGATTATTCAAGTTATAAACTCGATAATAATATAGCAATATTAGTTTTACACAAATGGGTTACTGACATATTGAAAAACATATGGGTCTTTGTTTCTTTTTAAATACTTTTTAGAGCTGAGTATTTAGCTTGGTAGTAGAGTACTTCCCTAGAATGCATAAACCCTGGGTTAAATCCCCAACATTTTTCCAAAGGGTTTTTTTTTTCAGATTTTTTATTAAAGTGAAAATGACAGTTGAACATAGTGGTGCACACCTGTAATTCCAGCACTCTATGAAGCTGAGACAGGAGGATCACAAGTCCAACCCTAACCTGGGCAATTAGTCAACTTAGCGAGACCCTGTGTTGAAATGAAAAAAATAAGAAAAAGCCAGGGAATATAGTTCAGCATGAAAGCCCTAGATTCAATCCCTAGTGTCACAAAAATAAGATAAGGTGAGATTGTCTTCAATTTATCCATTCTAAGAACTGCAGTTAACTGAATTTTTAAAAGTAGTATGATATTTATATTTTTATAATAAAAATAAATGCAGCACTGTTACTGGCTTGATTTTTCCCCTATTCATTGAAGGAATGTCCTTTGAATTTACTCAGAAACTAAAGGATCTATATGATATCTATACAATGGTATTCCCTTTTTATCCACTGCATTAAATGTAAAGAACACACTTTCAGCAAGGTTGTTATGCTACTGTTGTTACAGTGACAATCCATTCATTTTCCCCCTGCCTAATTTTGGTTTTCAATCCAACAAAGAATAAAAGCTCCTGCTTTATAGGGAGCTTTAATTGAACAGAGGGGTCGCTGTTGAGTAGGGCAAAGCATTTTTCCTCCCCAGGGGCCAAGTATTTTTAGCCATACCTGCAAAAGATTCCATAAACTAAAAAGAAAATGCTCAACTTGTGTTTATACAATAAAAAAAGAACTCCAAATCAACAATGGAGCATCAGGTAAATGCATCCAATACAATTTACAGACATAATTGAAAGCATTACAGACTAATCAGACATCTAAAAGAAAAGCATGCTCAAATGAAGTGTCTACAGAATCATTAGCTGCCAGCCATTCTATTACTATCACACATAATGTCAGTGGTGCCTTGAGCCTGTGCCAATGACAACAGCATAAATTTTGCATCTCATTTCAGTGGTCATAAAATTAATGATCAGTTTAAAAATACTTCTTTGTAAAAGTTATTGCACAAAGAAAAGACATGAATGTGTCCCTGTTATGTACTCACAAGGGTAATTATGGGGTTGTTGCTCATTAATACTGTTTCTTGTTTCCCCAGAAAAGCATTTGATTTATCCCACAACTTTCAAAAGTTTAATTAACGATACAAAGTTAACCATCTAAAAGACAATGATCCAAAGCTTCCCTTCCTATAATTTTAGAGGCAACTTAAATATCACAGCAAAATCCAGGTTTAATCATATCACAGCATATTTCTCGGATAACTATTGTAAAATTTATAATAGTTGTGTTCAGATGACTATTATTCATTCTTTTTTTATATGGCTCATCATCAATTAACATTTTCCTAGATGCCTAGAGACACAGCCCAACAGCCACTAGACTCACAAATTCCACTACCACCAAATGAAGTTTATCCAGTTTACTGTTGTTTTCCCATGTGTAGTTCTACTTTAAACACAGACAACATAAAACTAAATAATACACTTAAAATTTAATACTCATTTTACATTGATATCACTGTGCCTCATAAAAATATATATATAATTTTTAAATGTTAATTTAAAAGAAAATAATACATAAATAAAATATAATTTAGATGGCAGCCATTCCTCTACATAAGGCAGGAAGACAAATGTGGGAGTAAAGATGGAAACAAATTAATTTCTAATTCTCTAGTCAGTTTACTGGTCCATCCTAAGTTTTTAAGGAATAATATGCAGCTAAATATGAATGCAGGGCCAGGGATTTAGCTCAGTGGCTCAGGTGCTTGCCTGGTAAGCACAAGGTCATGAGTTCAATCCCTGGTAAAAAAAAAAAAATGAATGCAGAATTAACTATTTCCGTTGTAATTTCTTAAAGAAAATTTAATTTTTAAGACTTCAAAGAATACAGGTCACCAAAAACTAAGAAGATACTCTTCTTAATTTCTTTACAATAGGAAGGTTAATTTACATTTTGCAAATAATAAGGACATCTTTTTGAGTCACATTGAGCCCAAACTTTAAAATAAACATACCATTTTTCATATAAACCTCTCCACTATAAGCCCTGTAATTCTAAACATGCTTACCACATCTGCACAAGGGCAAGGGTAGAAGAAGACAGAAGGAGGAAAAAATGGTGAGTTATTTGCTCAGATGTCATTGTGCAGCTAACTTGCAACAGAAAATACACCATGTTAGGAACAGTAAAGGGAAGGAAATTAAATATCACCCAAGCTTCTGGTTTTTTTGCTATTCTTAAGGATTCCATCAGAACAAACAAAAATGGATCCCTTCCTAATAATCTTACTATTTTTTTACAAGTCCATTAATAAACTTAGGAATTACAAATGAGAAGATAAAAGAAAAGTTGCTTCCTACATAAATATGCATATTTTACAATATCAATAGTCTTAAGGACAAAATCTATTAAATATTTTTTAAATTATATTTAAACAGGGGAAGCAAAACAGAAAAAAGGGTAGAAACAATACAGAATTTCAAAAAAAATTTAAAATATATATATAATTTATAATTAACAGGAAAAGAGATTTTTAAAGAATAGAATAACTTTTTATCTGGAACATCTAAAACAATATAATAACATTTTAAAAACCATAAATAGTAATCTTTTACAAATTTGAAAAAGTTTCAAAATATTTATCTTTTATTACATATGCCCTTCTCTTAATTTATAATTACTTAAAGATTATTTGAAAACTAAATTTATGGATCTGAATTAACTATTCCTGACAAATGAAGTTGAACTGGGGAATATGTATTAATTTGGTGCTTACTGAATACCTACTAGAATCACACTGAAATCATCAGTGGAATAAAATGAGTCTAAAGTAAAGTCAAAACACAGTGTAAGTAAAACTTTCTTTATGATGCCCTAAAATATTAGAAAACACTAAGCAATATTGAGTCAATAATAGTTCTTTGCTCAAATAGTAACATATATTGACTTATTAGAAATTAACAAATCTGAATTAAATCATTTTAAGAATTCTCTACCTGTCCCCTCATGACAGTTCTTTTGTGGTTTTTGTTACTGTTGTTTGTTTTTGGTACTAGGAATCAAACTCAAGACCTCATGCTTGCCAAGAAGGCACTGTGCCACTGAGCTTTATCCCTGGCCACCCAATAATATTAAAATGGTATTCAACTGTTATTTTAATAAGATTAAGTATGTAAAACAAATAGGGGTGTAAAGACAAAATGAGGAAGTTCGTTTACTTCATTGTGACCCTACATTGACCAGAAACAAAAAGACTCTGTGTGTGTGTGTGTGTGTGTGTGTGTGTGTGTGTGTGTGTGTGTGTGTGTCTAAGAGAACAGAGACAGCCAGAGAGAGAGAGAGAGACAGCTCTGCAAAAAAAAAGACAGGGAGGCCAAGAAACACACAGAAAGGGAGACCAGAGAGTTGAACAGCCAAAAGGAATTCTTTACAGTTCTCCCAGGGTGCAGACAATCCAAAGCCCCTAGGGGAAAATATAGGGACAGTTGGGGCACCACTATCAAAACATAGGCAGGACTGAATTTACTCAAGGCAGAGATCTGATAATAAATTCCTAATATTAAAAAGATGTATCTTGGATAATTACTTAGCAGTTATTAAGTCTGAACTCTTTACTATTCCTAACAAACTATATAAAGTAGTCTTTACAGAACAAACCTGAATATACTTTGAGGGTACAATGGCATAAAATCACTTAGCTTCTTGTATTTCTCCAAGGTATATATCTAATTTATCCACAGGCTTACTTTTCAGCGGGCACTCTTGGTGATTAGTTAATTCAATATTGCAGTATTGAACTACAAATGAGCAATTCAGAGGAACGTGATTATAGGGAATCTCTGAATTCTGTGTTATTTGAACTCTTATTTTAGGATCATTTTTTAATTTCTATCAAATACTATATAAATTTCCATTCTCTTTGGAGACACAAGAATGCATCTCAGTAATGTAATTTTAATATCCACACACCTGAACAAGTTCTAAAGCAGAATTCCAAAGGGAAAGTTCCTACTCTATTACTAAACCATATGCAATTATACAATGCCTTTATGTTATTATACTTTCTTAGTTTAAAATTGTTTAGTGTACAAATAATTAAGCTACAATGAGAATTCAATAAATAATCACTGGAATAAAATACACCTTTTAAGAAGAAAGACATATAATACTGCCCCATAAATAGTACACTGTATAAAAGTTACCATAATTAAAATGCATGAATTCATCTCTGTATGTGACTCAGCAAAATGCAACAGCATTAAGCTCATAATTTAGGATTCACTGTAGTGTACAAAAAGTGGGCATATAGGAAAGGAAGCTTCCTGTTCTACTTTTTGTTTAACAGTGTTAAAAATCTTCATATAGAAAAAAATTTTTTCTCATCCCCATCAATTCCGCTATCTTGGTAATTCCATGTGAAAGAAACTGTGACTTCCTTTTAACTGGTTTTAGGTGTCTCTGGTTAAGCACTTGGTTTACTGTAACTGTCATTATCCTCTCACTTATCAGTTAGCATAAATATGAATTACCCTGTGGGCTCTGCTAATTCCAGTTACTACAAACCACACCATTTCTTCCCTAAAACTGAGAACCTAGCTCCATGTAAGTTAACTGACCTCATATTGTGACTCTCATACCAGCTTCCAAAAGCTGTAGGTCATGACCTATGAATTAGCCTCATCCAATAAGGGCCATACCCAGTTTCCCTTAGGAACTAAAGATATGAAGTAGCAAGAACTTAAAACCCCTTTCCTAATCTGGTTTCCAGCATGCTAAGCAGCTATCTCTCAAATTTACTAGCACTCTCATTGATATCAAAAACAAAATAAAACTGAACTTCTATCCCTAAAACTCTCTAAGACCCACATTTATTCAAAACAAAAGAGCCACTAGAAATAAAAACTAATGTTTGAGAAATATTTTATTCATGTTCTTCAACAAAATTTATATGGTTTTAAGGCATCCTTCAAAAATGTGAGCTATAAGCACTCAGGCACAAGCCCTTCTGCTCTTCCCATTCTATAAAATAACCTCTGCAATGTTAAATAGCATTGGGTTGATCTCATCACTACTGAACCAAATTATTCTATGTATAACTCAGGTATACCTGTCCTAACAAATTTCTGCCATAAAATACTCAAAGAAATGCAAAACCTAAGTGTCAAATTCATAACATTTCTGCATCAGAACACTGCAGAATAAAATCTGGATATGCCTTTTAATTTTTTCTCAGCAGGGGGAGCTAGCACTCTCATATTGAAGGTTTAAATACATACAAATATATAGCATAGAAATTTAAATTTTGGATCCAACTATCAAATTTCAAAATGTGTTAATTATCCTATTGAAAATCTTCACAGACAGAAAAAAAATTCAAGTTTGAAATTTACCTTTGTCTTGAAATTCCTGAAGATACCTGCAAAATAAAGAACATTATATTTTAAAATGAGGTTGAAAATCAAAACAATGTCTAATTAGTGGCAATAATTAAAATCCAAATCTATTTTACAAATACACATATAAAGAAGTATTTCTTGTCCTAAATAACAACTCTAACAGGTTTAAGAATTTATAATAAAATTATAAAGATCTATGTACAGTAGTCAAATGAGGGTATATCTTCCATACCTGTAATGTATATTTTATTTATTTAATAACAAAAGGACTCTCTTTTTCAGTGAGGCATTTTTAAAATTTACACAAAAATCCTCAATTAATCTCCATCTTATTTAAAACAAATAGTTCCTCAGATAATAAAAACAGTTATTGTTAGAATATTTATAATATATAATTGAGGGGGCTGGGGATTTAGCTCAGTGGCATAAGCGCCTGCCTTGCAAGCACGTGGTTGTGAGTTCGATCCCTGGTACTGATAAAAAAAAAATTGAGAATCTTTATAAAAGTGTATTATGATAAGCATGTCTGTTTAAAAAATACATTTTTGTCCTTTAAAAATATATAACAGCAATAAATTAGAATGTAAAAAATTTAACTCCATGATAATTCCGTATTATGATGTTAATTACAAAGTTACTTTAAAGTAAGAAATAAGTAATAAAAAGCAAGAGACTTACATAGGCTTTACATCTTTTATCTTCTTAATAAGGGATTCTCTCTTTTCCTTTGCTTTCTTGGATAAATTTTCCCCTTTCAGTGTATCTGTTACAAATGTTTCAACATCTAAACCATGAAATATAAGAAACGGGATACAAATTAGAAGAATCGTTTTTTGTGAAGACAAATAGGACAATGATTGTTTCTTTACATAAGTACTAATGCCTGTACAATTTGCTATAGTTGTTTACCAATTCAAAGCTAACAGCTGAAGTATGTTTCAAATTCTAAGCTGGTCAAATCTGTTCACTGCTTAGCTAATAAAATCTGTATGCTGACCTATGCTTAGCACAGCAGATCCTATTTGGATGTTTGGCATCATTAAACCAGAAGCTCACAAGTTTTAATAAACTGTGGCATCCCATAAAACAAAATCTTATGTAAAAGCCAGCACCAAGCTTTTATGCATGTGTCACTATCATTTTATAGTATTTTCTAACATCCTATATGAACAAGTCATTCATAATACTGTATCAATATACACTAATATCTCTGGCAAGGATCTGTTTTTCCTAGTGTAATACATTTAAGTATACATAATATTTAATGTTTTAAAAGAAAAAAATGCCTTTTCTTCTAGCCAAGATTCCCAAATCATGCCCTCCTTCTAGCTGTCTATCCCACCTGGGTAGTTCTATGAGCTCTTGGTTCCTGCCCTGTTATTACCATCTGAAATACTTCTCACATGAAGGAAGTAGAAAAATAGATTCTTCCACTATTTAAAAATACAATATGTATGCAAGCAATGAGATTTCTATAACTTCAAATCTCCTTTCCCCATTGCATATGTTTTAAAATTTTAGTAAACTAAATTATTTCATTATCCAGTTCTTTCTCATATAAAATTATAAGAAGTCCATGATGGTTTGATTCCTGTAACAATTCCATTCCTATTGTTCATCAAATACTGTACAATTTAAATTAATTTTATTTTCAGAATTTCAAAACTCATTTTGAACTATCTAATATAGAAGATGCTTTACATGTTTTAAAGTAGTCATGGCTATAAATCATCCATGTTCCACACTGAAGAGATTCATGTATATTTTACTGTCTTTTTTTAACTACTCTCTCCTAATTCACACTGACAAAAAGATAGTATCACAACATAATATTACATTTAGGTAATGCAAAGAAATGTAATAATCTCTCAATTATATTTAAATTAACTATTTAAAATCTAATATATGAGATGGATATTTGTAATCAAGTTTAAATTCTTGATTACAAAAGTATTTTGATCCAATGAGGAAAGGTGATCAAACTGTTATATATTCATTATAAATGTGTAAAGGTAATTTTTCCCTAAGTCAATGACAAATGAAAGAATCAAAATTAATTTGTAGTAATTTTCTAAAAGAGCCTCTGGTTTGAAGTCCATTAACAACTAATATGTTAGAAGTAAGTATCAAAGTGAGATGAAAGCCAAGCATCCTAGCTTCTCTTTCCTTCTGAGTTACCCATATTTTGGAGAGGGGACAGAGAGACATTATCCAGAACTAGTACAAATTAGACCCAGATTTCTCACGTGAGTTCAAAATAATGAAAGTTATGAAGAAGACTGCATCCAGAGGAGCAAGCTAGCAACCTCTGGACATTCACACAGCTGAAATGGAAAAAGATCATTTGCTTCCCTGAAAATTCATATAGTAACTTTCCTAAAAAAAAAAGAGTAAGGGAAGGAGTAGCAATCCTACTACTAATTGTTTCTTACAGGGGGACTCAATACTTGGGAGAATCACTGGCTCAACGACTGGTGAATAGTCTGCTTAATGTTATTTTCACTCAATGTTTGTCATTAATTCCCTCTTCCAGGAGTATTTAATTGCCTGTTTTACATTTTCATTATACAATCCAAGTTTAAACAAACAGGATCTATTTTCTAGCTCTGGAAGCAATAACAGAAAACAATTACAACCCAAGAGTTATTTCTTTAAAAAGTCATCTCAGTTCCATAAAATTTCAGAAAATTAAAAAGGCTGCTATACTCTATGATGCATTTTCCTAAAACCTCTTAAATATGTTTATAAAATACCGACGAATGCTTCTGTTTATTAAGAAATATTTGCTGAGTTTGGGACTGCAGGAAGAATTAGTATATTTCAAGGAGAGGAGATTCTGAGACAGTAAGGAAAAAGATCTACACTTTTAGAGCAGTATTTTTAGTTTATTTATTCTCAAACTTTTTTCAGGAAAGGGTTTACGGAAATTAAAAGTATTTAAGAAGTATTACCTTTTTTGGTAATTATCTCACAAAAGATATCTGGACTGTAGGAACTGCTTCGCTGCCTATATATTTTTAACAAATAAGAATTTAACTAGAAGCAGTCCTGCCATAATCTTAATTATTGATTGTCCACCGACTTAGTTGTTTTGACGATTCTGAGATCTAGGCTTTTTTATTTAATGTACACTTTGTACGTTAATTTTCAAATGAAATGAAACAGTTTCTATCTCCCTGGTGCAGGATGCGCCGCCGCGCCAGCCTTCGACCGGGTGCCTGTGCGAACTACAGATTGCTCTGTTCCCTGAAGCGCAAAGGCTGCACAAGCAGTGACGGGCTTTCCTGGGAAATGCCGCATCTCTGACCACTGAAAAAAACTAGATCCTCCGAGTGTTAAACCTTAGTTTCCTCTCTGAGGAGCGGGGAGCTGGGAGAGCTGAGTTTGGGGCAGCGCCAGACAAATGGGGCTGGATCTGAGGCTTTGTAACCCAAAGCCAGGGTAATATTTCAAAAGCGAGCAATAAAAGTCTTGGGTGAATCAAGTACTCCTCAGGCTCGTTGGAAAAGAGATTTGAAGCTTTTTATTGTGCTCTAAACAGCCCTGCAAATGGCAAAGTAGCTAGCGCGGTAAACTAGCAAATGCGCTGGTCCCTCTTCTATCTTTCTTTAGGGGTCGTGTTCCTCGGTTAGTATGTAGATTCGCTGACTCCTAACTGCCTGTATTTCGGGAAAGCATCGTAATTTGTTTACAAGAAAGGATCAGCCTGCCTTGTTTCGTTTGCCCCGTGGCCTGGTGAGTTCCAATTCCTCTTTCAGCAAGGGAGGGGTTCCATTCACGCTAGAGCATGAGGACGTCTGCTTAGGAAAGAAGCCGGGAGCCCAGGAGAAAGCACCGGAAAGGGGGTGCCCTAAGGCACCAAGTCCAACTGTCCCTGCCTCGCAGCCACGGGTCTGCAGATCTGTGCCGTCTACATTTAGCTCCAGAATTACCCCCATCTCCATCAGCCTCCACCCACCAAGTCATCATTAGGAAAAAAGTTATTCTGGCAAAATTAAACGTGGTGGTGATTTTTGCTGCTTTTACATCTTGGTTGTCAAGAGTAAGCCTTATCTCCAAGCACAGCTGTAAGGGATTGTGGGCACAGGCTGCTGAAAAGATCAGATTTATAACTTCTCTATAGATAAGTATTAAAGGTCCGAAAAAATTAAAAGATGAGATGTTCTGGCTCAGCAATCCTTGAGCAGTTTAAATTAGAAACCTCTCAGTAGCTACCTCCACCCTTAAGAGGTACATATGTGCACGCGCACGCGCGCGCGCGCGCGCGCACACAC
This sequence comes from Hydrochoerus hydrochaeris, assembly GCA_004027455.1. NCBI lineage: Eukaryota > Metazoa > Chordata > Mammalia > Rodentia > Hydrochaeridae > Hydrochoerus > Hydrochoerus hydrochaeris. The sequence continues at coordinate 64,441 of PVLA01002948.1, read as the reverse complement.
ACACACACACGCACGCACGCACACCGAGCCTGCTTTCTACCAACTTCCACATACATCATGCAGTGAAAATGCAGAACCACACAAGGACAAAACAGTTTAAAAATTCTTGCCAAGAATAAAATAAACCACCAACTTCTCTGAATTGTGTGCCTAGCATAGGTTCTCCTCCTTAAGGACCACTTCTCTTCACCATCCCCCCCACCAAACAGGTTGGGAGAAGACCTGGAGGCTTGAAGTTGTAAACAAGGCACAACAGGGTAAAACCCCTTGTCTTCTCCCTGGTCCCCAAGCCATCCAATACCTACCTCCCTGCCCATGCAGACATATACACACAGCCTCTGTGACGGCCTGAATTATACAGAGGAAGGGCGAGAACTGGGCTGAATTCACCATCCATCAATAAAATAAGTGTAAAAATCACACAGCACCCCAAATGACTTTACTATTCCATTTCTCTCTCTCTCCCTTTCTTGGATGCTGGAATTGAACTCAAGACCTTGCGCTTGCCAGGCAGGTGCTATACATTGAGCTATATCCCTAGTCCCTTCTTTTATTTTATTTGCTTTGTATACACTGACTTATGCTGTCCCCAAACTTGGTGTGGTAAGAATCCTAACCCAGGCTTTAAGCTACTTAGAACAAAAAGACATTTCTCCATACAGCAGAGAACGGTCTGACCAAATAGCTACTGGTGAAAACATAAAAAGCAATCAGAATAGGCATATGTAGATTAATGGAGTCAAATTCTCAAAGTTGGAAAATGGCTAATTGAAAAGTTATTGATTGTTCTGATCAATGTTTTTTCTTGATTATCTAGCCCTTTTATAGGTTATGGTACAACTGTGGACTTTTCAAACACAGACAGATACATGAGTAAACACAGTTCTTGCAGGCAATGGATAAAACATACCTGAGTCTTAATAATTCAATCATCCCACAAAATTTTCAATATTGGCTTTGGAAGATTAAATGGTTTACTCTGATAGAAAGCCAGGCTGTTGAAAGATATGGCTGACCATCTTTCAACCTCTAAAAGACAACTCTTGATAAACAGCATATTACAATAATCAAAATCTTTTTATCACACATTTTCAGAGATTTACACTACATTCACTGTTAGGCAGCATCCATCCTTATGTGTGCAGAATGTGATTGAAAAAGAAATGTTAACTCAAAGGAATGAAAAGGATAGACTTGGCTTTAATTGAAAAAGGCAAACTAGGTGAATAATGAGTATATAAAACTAGCCTATCCCATTTTTATCACCCACATATGACACTTAACTTTAAATTTATGACAGACAACTGAACTGTGTTTCAAATCTCCAGAGGCTTTTCATACTCTGTTGTTTCTATCTTCTTTCTATCAATACTTTAATGCTGACATCAGTAGACATAAACTAACTTGAAATTTTTTCATATATTGCTCACTTTTTAGTATGGTTAGATTTCTCTTTGCAAAAGAAACAAAAGATAATTTTAGAAAACAAAATTGTAGAAAACAGTAAGAACTTTACTTAATAATGAGAGATGAAAATATTATCAGTTGAAAATCATGCCAAAGTCTCCCTCCCAACAGAAAGCACATTACATGCTTAACATAATCAGGCCAATAATTTTTCTAATTTATCTACATTAACTTACTATAGTTTGACTATCTAACTATACTATACTATACTATTTGACTACATTATTTGATACCATAATCTTCTAGTACCTTTATTTACAAGTTCATATTTTTATTTCTAGAAGACAAAATTTTAAAGGAGTCATAGATTGATTTCATCTTGAGATTATATGTTCTCATATCAACTCTGTGCTCTTTGATTTGTTTCTCTACTGCTGCCAAAACAGGGCAGGCTTGTTCTTGCTCAGTTGGAAAATCCAGGTGCTAAGAAGGTGACTATTGGTGACTCAGTAGGTGGCACTCTTCCCTTTACATACTCAGCCAATACCCCAGAAGAAAGTTAGGGTACACTATAGATACACCACAATAAATGATTCTCATAGGAAAAATAAAACCAAAATGTTGACCAAATTATAAACAGGGCTTTGGAAAGGTGGAAAGCAAATGATATTATGCAAAGCACCAAAAATTTTTGCCTCTATTTCAACTGAATTCCATTCTTTTTCTAGTGCCCCTGAAGGGATTATCAATTATAATGTATGAAGGTTAAAAACAACACTCTGGAAATCCCCAACAGAGGAAAATGCAACATTTATAATCAAAATTACCATGTAAACAAAACCTCAAGGTCACTGTGCAGAACCCATTTATCCATTTTGTTTACTGTTTGTTTGGTTTGATTTTTCAGTGCAATGACAAATGTTTTTTTCTTTTAACATTGGTTTCATTTTCTAACTTATGAAAAAGAAGATAACCTCCCCTTGCAACTTTTCTTTTAAAATTTGCTAGCATGAAACGAAAGAATGAGAATGAATGAGAATATCTGCTTGTAAACTACTAACAAGCTATATGTGAAAGATGACTGCACAAATTAAGTGGGGTTTGTGGGCAGCGGTTCTAGTTCCTCACACTTTCTTGGCTGCCAGAAGGGAAAAACTCACACACATCAAGATTATTCTTGCTGGTAATACCAGTCAAAACATTTGGATATGTAAGAAAATTACATGAACAAAGTCCTCTGATTTTAATTATTCAAGGGAAATCTATTCTTCTATTGTTACAGGGGGAGAAACAAATCAAAGATTGCCTGTAGTGCATATGGTGGCTCATAACTTGTTTTTAACAACAAAATTCTGTAAACCCTTTTCTCTTTATGGAAACCAAAAGATTAATTCAACACTCTTTATAAAATAAAATCCTTCAAAATTTAATTTACTGATTCTACAGAAATATTACCACTTTTCAAAGAAACCATTAAATGAGCCTAAAAATGAAAACCTCAGAAAGCAAAAAAGACAAAGAAAAAGCATAAATGTAAGAATATATTGGAGCACATATCTCCATCAAGTGGTTAAATGTCACATACTTAACACATATGACATATAATGATTTGTATATTAGGTACATGAAATACGGAGGAAAATGTCTCAGCAATATTATATTCTGAAAGCTATTATCTGCTGACTTTGTATTTTCTCTAAAAGATTCTAAACTCTTGAAAGGCTTCATTCCTTGTCCTCTATCTTTGAATTCTAGCATTCTACCATGTATGCTAACAGCACTCAACTGTTTACAACCACTAGAATCAACATCTCCATTCTAGTTTTTAAAAATTGTACTAGGTAAGCAATACTCAAGCAATGCCTCCAAAGTTCAAATTAATAAAAACACTTCATCTATAGTTTCAGAATTCTAAATCTAATCATATACCATCACCCAATACACTTGAATTACACAAATCATGGTGTATTCCAAATATTCTTGAATGAAATATGTAAAATAGTACTAAGACCATCTATTCTTGAAGTCTTCTCATCCAAAACAACTTTAAATACAGTTAACACAACTTTTCTTGAGCACATAAAAAAAGTTTTAAACTCTGAACAACACTGGTTCATTTGTTTCATTTCTTTAGATATGTATCTATCCCCTAACTCAGATCCACACTTTTTGAAAACAACCTCTGTGGGCTGGGGATTTAGTTCAGTGGCATAAGTGTCTGCCTGGCAAGTGCAAGGTCATGAGTTCAATACCTGGTACCGCAAAAAAAAAAAAAAAAAAAAGTCTGAAAATAAAGTATAATCCAAATTTGTAATCTCAAAAGTTTGAATGTTTTAGTATTTCTTTTTAACATCTCATGTGTTCATTATGTGATATACTTTAGTATGAAACACTGGAAATATCAGTGAGTTATGAAAACCTGATTTCAGATGTTATGCTTGTATACTGTCCTACTTAAGAGAGATGGCAGAAATGTACAGAAAGTTAGCACTGGTAGATAATTTAAGTATGTAATTCTAAGATTTTGCTAAATTACACAGATAAGGGCCATATGAAAGTTATGATCTAATGGAAACCAGAATAAAGGTCTCATAATCCACATATCTATCATACTGTCTGAGAATATATGACTGTCAATCCACATAGTAAACTGCCTATGGTGAGAGCTGTCATCTTTTAAAACATTCAAAAATATACACCTAGAATAATCTTAAAACTGTGACATATTTCTGAAATAATGATAAAAACTTCTGTGATCTTATTGCAATAATTTTCTGAAGAAGTAAATCTAGCACTTAAGCAACAAAAATGTTAACTGTAGTAAAACAAAATTAATGCTCATGTAAACTCTCAAATAAATAGAATAAAAGTTCTGTTCTTTCAGTACTTCCCTTAGTGGTAATGAAAGCATTTCTTAGACTGAAATGCTATCCACTGTCCCACAGCAAATGCATTCATCACATATACCATGTTACAGGAACATAAGTCTACATTCACAGAGTTTTATTTTCTCAATCTTATTCATGATGCTAACCACCAAAATAGCATAAGAGCATATCTGAACCTCTGCTCTCACACTGCCAGAGTAGTAAGTTACTATATCAAATATGACATTTTAGATGACACTGTTTTTGACAGTTAAAACACGCAACTTACAACAGATATCTAAGAGAAGTTCTTTTAATCCAGTCATTCTTGATCAATATTAAAAGGTATTTTAGAGACAACTAAATTTCCAAAATCCTGGCATACCCAAGGTAAAGTGAATAATGCTAGGAATTTCCAAACATCAGGATATGCAAGATTTGTGGTACCCTAAAAAGGTAATTTTCTGCCTTGTGCAGAACCATAAAGTTTTCATTGGTCCTTAAGTGAAAATAAACACCTTCATATCCACCACACTATTGAACTAACAGCAGGTTCATAACAGCATTAAAGAATCACATTTTTAATTTTAAAAAAAGGTTCCTATCACTGGGATGTAAAACTGAAAAGAGGAAGATGAGGGTGCAACGATGAAGTGCTTTCTTCACACAACACAGGAAGTAAGACTTTCAACACATCCTTCCTTTTTTGTTTTAATTATTAAGGCTGAAAACAACTGGGCATTTGAGAATCAGGTTCTCTTTCAAAGTCTTAAATATAAGTGTTCTGAAAGTTGAAAAAAATGGGAGTTTTAGGTGTGACACACCTGTATCTCCAACTTCCATCTCTATTGGCCATGCCATCCAAGAACTATTTTACTTCTGTTTTCTCAGTTCTCACATATGCATTCATGAACATCCTCTTTCCCCCACCCTCCATATGCCGTCTTCATGGTGCCTACAGAACTGTCCTGGTCCTGTTAGTGCAGAAAATCGAGAAGGCTTCACCAGTATCCCCTCACCGAAGTTTCACACACACACGCCCACTCCCTTTCTTAGCCCAAAAAACCCGTTCCCCTCCTCGTCCCGCCCCCTCTGGTTAGAAGACCAGGTGGGGCGCGCACAGGCAGGGAAAGGACGCAAAGCTTCTGGTCCCCACCGGCTCGCCGTCCCCTCGCCCCCGCCCAAGCAGCGTTACCCGCCCCCTTCCCGCTCTTTACCTGCCAACAGATTCCTAATTTCCTCGGGGAGGGAGTAGAGAGAGGAGGTGATGCTGGGGCTGGGCATGTTAGCACTGAGCGCGCAGGGAAAGGACCTGTACTGAAAGGGTGACCGACGGGGATTGTGGCTGTGACCTATACTCGGGCTAGCAGTCCAACCAAGGACGGCAGGAATACAAGTCCGAACTCTGCCAGGCCGGGACTCACAACAAGGAAGTCACTGAATCACCCTCCAGCCAGTACCAGCTGGCCTTCCCTGGACTCGGGGAAAACTGGGCAGGGCGATAAGTGGGAGGCGGTGCCGAGGGCCTGAGAGGGCTAACTGCGCATGCCTATCTCGGTTTTCTCAGCCTTCTAGGTCTCAGGGAGAGCTACGCCCACCAGACGTCAGGAAGCGGGAGGAGGGGCGGCCATTGGAAAGGGGCTGAATCACCTGATGCGGCGTCTGAAGCGTCCTGGAGCCATTTTGAGTACTGGTACCACAACAAACGCTGACCGTTTCTCCTGGAACTCCGGAAAAAATGTATGTCCAGTGCCTAGAAGTTTTCTGACGAAGGAGCCTTCTAACTAAAGGATAGTCCCTCTGAAATTTAACACCTCGCCTGGGAATACTCACCGAAAACTTTGACCGCCCTAAACACTGGCCTTCTTTGTCTGAATGAATGAATGAATGAATGAATGAAGGTAATGAAGTTCCAACTTCCTCCAGTCCTCTCTGAGACGCCCGTCAAGAACTACTCCAGAGAGTGTTCTGATTGGCGTTTCCACTACTTTTCTACCCAGTTCTATTCTTGGAGTTACTGATTTCCCCCCACTCTTAAGAAAGAAAAGAGAGTTCTAGGCCCTATGCTTTGGAGAGAGAGAGAAAGGAGGAAAAGAAATAGAAAGCTAAACAGACATTTTAGGCACCACTAACCATCTACAAACAAAGATAAAAAAAATTGCTGATAGTAATTAAGATCAAATTATAATGTCTGGTTACTCTAAGTCTAAAAAGACGCATTCTGGCCCCTTTAAAACGTGTTATTGTCTAATGAAGATAGACACTACATTCAAGATTCTAAACTGTTAAATCCACTCAGAACCTAGTATACATTCTAGATTTAAAAAAATATTTCAGGGATGTCATATTTGTCATCGAGAAAAATAAAAACACCGGAGCCACTAAAGAATAAAGAGAGGCAGATAAAAGTCTTAAGATTGGAAGAGCAAGATCAAAGCATTTCAGAAGTGTTGAGTGTGTATTTATTGCTCTCGGTAAAAATGAATGGAAACAAGGTACATCATTTTCAGAACCACAAATGAATGGAAACAAGGTACATCATTTTCAGAGCCACAGGCTTTAGTCTGCTTCTAGTCTTTACGAACATTTCCCTTGGTAGAGGCAGGAACTATTAGCTATTATCTTTCCTAGATGCTACTGTTGTACTTTGAACATTGTATAAAGGCTCAATAGAAATGTAAATTGTTTATTCCTCTACCCTGTAACCTCTAAATCAATGGTCCTTATGCTTCATTTTGCATTACAATCACAGAACCTATTAGATTGTGGATGCTAGCCCTAGACATTCAGTCTTTCAAAATAATCCCTATGGTTGAATGCAAGATTCATTTTGAGAATCAATTTATTACTACTTACTAGCTCCTACAGAGCACAAAATTTGTCATACTTTATGTTTTATCCCCAACTGGAACCCTAAACCTAACATAGAGTAATGGCTCTATTAATATTTCATCAGCAAATTTCAGGTGCTAGAGATATAGCTCAGAGCTTGTGCTTTAGCCGTGCAAGGCCTTGGGTTCATTCCTCCTATATGTGGCACGCACACACATAGAAGCACACGCATACATATATTTTTTCAGATGCTACCAGTAAAAACTTACACACTCAAATACAGTGACATCTTTGTATAATTCTCTTAAGAGATAATACCAAACACTGTGAAAGGAAAATTTACTATTCTTAGATGTCGAGGTTTTACCCCACAAAATAATAAGACAAAACTTTACAATTGAAATAACATATGCAAAATAACATCCCAAAAACAAATTCATTCCCCTAAAATTCCTACTCAGAACTGTAATAAATTATAGAAAAAATTCTGAAAATGAGAATTCATGTTAGTGGAGTTAAAGAATTATAGTGATTTTACAAAATAAGTTCTTCCCACTTCAAAGAATTGAGAGCTATTATTCTCAAACTACAAAAATTATTTATTTTCCTAGATAAAGAAGAAACTATTCCATGGATGTTTTATATTAGGATTCTCGCTCCCTTTACAGTTAGTTTTCACATACAACTGTCTGACTTATCATGTTTTTTATTAAACCAGACCTCCAAATGTCCCAATCCTTTGTTGCCTTCTGTTACAACTGGACACTTTTTAATTCTTATCTCATTTATTTATTATACTCCATTCACTGGCCAAAAGAATTGAGATAATTTATTATATCAAATAGACAGCTTTCTGGGATGATGCAAATAGTGTCTACACTTCTCATTATGATAAGTCATTCTTGTTAGTGAAAAACAGGAAACTATTACAATTGCCTTAAAATACATACCGTCTAGTAGTCCAAATAAAAAAAGGCAATAACAGAAAATGGGCTTTTTATATGAAACACACTTCCCCTATTTAGGAAAACATTCTCAGACTTAGGTTCATGATGGGTTCACTTGAGCAATGTGTTTGTATACTCTGTCATTTCACTGTTTATTGTTAAAGTCACTTAAATTGCAAGACAGAAGAAGGCTAAAAAAGATATGTTTTATTTCTTTTCATTCCAAATGCTTTCAAAACAAAAACTAAGAAGGAAATCAAGTCATACTTTACATTATTTAATTGATTACATTAGGTTAAAAAAATAGTAAGTGTAACTTGAAATATAAACCAGAGACAGGTAGTGAGCTCCCTATCATTCCATAAAAAGGGAAACTAGATTTCAAGAAATTTTCTTGTTTTCTCTAAAGTAGATCTTCCAGTTCAGATGCATATGTATCCTTATAATTAAAGCTAAACTCTGTCCTATAACCTTAAAAATAGTTTCAAGCACTGAAAGAGTATTTGCCCACAGGACTAGTTTTAAAAGAATCTGGACAAGTATTGAAAAGTATGCAGTGCGCCAAAACACAGTTTACAGTATTCTCTCTTCATTTTTGCTTAGTTTTCATAGGCATATGAAAGACAGATTATACTTAGGTGTAGTATTAATATATATCACTGTATAACAAAATTTAGCACTTTAAAACAAGCCACTTAGTATGTCACACAAATCTGGCTAAGAGGCTCCCCCGAAGCTTCTGTCAATAGAAAGCTTCTGTAATCTAGAGACCTGATCATGGCCAGAAGTTCTGACTTGAAGAGAGCTCACTTTTAGAACTGGAGACCTTTATTCCTCTTCAGCTGTTTGAAAAAGGCTTCTTTAGTTTTTCGAAACATGAACTTATCTACAGGGCTGCATGAATGTCATCATTACATGACAACTGGCTTTTCTAGAGCAACTGACCTGAGAGAGAGCAACCAAGACAAGACTTGTAAGTAAAGAATAGCTTAAGTGAAAGAAACAATTAAGACAGCTTTTAGTTTACATTAAAAAAAATTTAAACCTTCTTTCAAGTCATCTAGTAATGCCTCCTTGAGAGTTTTTAGAAGGAAGAGTTTAGGACCGGAGGTTTAGCTCAGGGGTGCAAGTGCCTGCTTAGCAAACAAGTGAGTTCAGTCCCTAAACCAAAAAAAAAAAGGAAGCGTTTAGAAAAATTTTCTAAGTTTTTCTCTTTTTGATTTGAATTTTCCAGGCCTAGTAAGTATAAGTTTATCATTGTGTGGCAGTTACCAGGAAAAACTTATTTTCACTGGAATTTATTGATATGAAATCATTACCCTTAAGAGTGAACGCAACCAGAACCAAAAGGTTCTGATGAATGCAGCTGAAGTTTTAGGTCTTTTTTTTTTTTTTTCCTATGGTGCCAAGTGCTAAACTCAGAATTTTGCACATGCTAGGCAAGTACTCTAAGCAAGATGTAGTAAACTACATCTTCAGCCTAGATTATAATTATTAATTTTATTGGTATAATTTATTAGCTTTTTTTTTTTTTTTTGGTACTGGGGATTGAACTCATGACCTTGTGCTTGCAAGGCAGGCACTTAAGCCACTGAGCTAAATCCCTGGCTTAGTATAATTTATTAAGTTAGCAAGATAAATACATTCTTTCTTGCTGTCCATCTCATTTGCATATACAAAACATATACTCAGGCCCTTTGATGTTCTGGCCAGTCATTTTAATATAAGAAAACTAACACAGAGTAGCTTTGAGTTATTAACAAGATGTTATATGTCCTTAAGATTCTACAAATTAGGAATAAGGTGAGAGAACTATTCATGCCCGTCTGGACCTAGCAGCGAGTGTGCACCTACTCTTTTCTTCCTTTAGCTGAATTGAGTTACCTTTTCAGATTCCCAATACTCAGAGGCATTACCATGCAAACAGCTCTGCCACTGAGCCATATGCCAAGCCCTACCCTTAAGGTCAGCTTTGATGATAATCTGGCTTTCACCTTTTATACTGTTTCAAAGTGACTGAAATTCTTCTTGGCCTCTAGGACCAAGTCCTTACTTTGCCTACTTTTAATAAAGAGACATACGTATCTTGATGGCATCTAACCCTAAGTTCAGCTCTGCCTCATTCTTACTGTACCTATTTATAAGCTTGTGTTATATTCTGTGTGGATCTCCAAAGAAGAAAAGAACCCAAATCCCTGTCTTATCTCCTGTGAATCATCAAGCTTAGTCCCTGAAGTGTATGTTCACTAGGAACATGGTAAGAAATGCTTCTTCATTGTAGTCTAATATTTACATCAGAGCCCTTCCTCTCCATGAGTACTATTTACATCTCCTCTATAGTTTGGTGAGGTTACACAAAAAGTCAAGAATTTTTAATTTTTGCCTTTAATTGTTTTTATCAGAATAATATTTTCTACCTCAGACATACAAGGACCTTGAAAATTCCATTTTATTAGTGCTTTATAACAGAATTAGAGAGAGTTATTCTTTAGCTTATGTAAGGAATAACATGCAAATTTAGTCTCCCAAGCTTGAGTCAGACCTGCACACCCCAAAATCCCAACAATCACACTCAGAAGATGAGTGGGTAACTCTCTTGCACCTTGGTTTATGTTGGTTTAAGAAACTGTGTCTTCTCTAATACCTGCATTAAACACTCTGGAGCTTTGGATAATTCAGACATTATTTTAGAATTTATATATCCCAAGAGAAGGTAGGCTGCATGGGCTTAAAAAAAAAAAAAAAAAAAGATTGGAGGACTAGAAGTGTAAAGCAAGCAGGGTGTTCCTGGATGTATTATTATGTAGTATTCCCTGCTCTCTGTTATGATAACTCTGGTCCCTACAACATCCTTCCAACATTTAATAAAAAGATAATCTTCTAGAAAAATATAACTGAAATGTAGCTGCTTTATTTAACTTTGGAGGACTCAGATTTGACCTTTCAATAATAACTGGCTCAATATGCACTATTTACTGTTACGAATTATTTGTTATAGGAATGTTTTTGCTTTGTTATTGCAGCAGTTAAAACATGAAGTCAGATGAAACAAGATTTTTTTTAATACACTTCTAAAGATTTCTTTAGTGGTAGACTGGCAGAGGTTCTAAAACATTAAATATTTTAAAACAGGTCTGGGTTTGTTTTCCTATCTAAAGAAAAAATAGTAAATTGTGTTGAGAATTCTGCCTATTATTATAGTACACCTATTCTCACTAGGCAATTTCAAAATACCAAGCTGTCTTGAGCAACAATAATTTAGTGGGTTTGTGCTTAATATATTCATGAAGGGCTTTGATGGATTTGATAACCATAAGCAGCTGTTAACATTAAATTGCCATTTAACTTTTTTCAGTGACTTTCAGAGTTGTCAATATTAAACAGTAGTGTTTTACAAATGACTACTCTAATACCAATAAGAATAAAATTACATAAAATGTAAAAGGCTCAACCAAATTCTCCCTTTTTTCTATAGTATTACAGTACTGAGAAAACAGGAAACACATACACATTTTTACAGGACTTTAAGTACTGCCATGTGTATTTGCCTGTACTTTGCATTTTATATTACTATAGTACTCAGAAATTCCCCATCTCTTCCTCCTCTCCACCCTATTTAATTTTTAAACCATTTTCTGCCTCATCCTATAATGTGTCCAACCTCATTTCATAATATAATGCTATTTAACTTCATTCCCAACAGTATAATTTTAAGACACTTTTACTTAACTAACCTGGATTTTTATTTATTGTTAGATAACTACTTAATGTGGTTTTATATTCTAAATTTTGGTAAGCAGATAAAGTCAGTACTGTTGACAACTACCCAGGCTTCACAACTTGTGGATTGTCCCAGACATGTCTCTGGACACCAGGAAAAACATTATGTGATTTTCCATATGCATGTATTTTGCTACCTTTCAGTCCATTTGTTCAACACTCTAAAGGCACATTGCTATGCAGTACTGGGAACTTGACTTCCTTCTTGTTTAAGTTCTTTACTTTGGCTCTAAAGTCATATTTATCACTTCAAAGATTTTACTTCTTCCAGAAGCTATGTTAAAAAGAATAAAGGGCTGACAAACCTGATTCCTCTTCATCCAATTTGCTTTATTTTTCTGAGTTTTTTATTTTATTTTTTAAATAGTCATCTGAATTATTTTCAAAGAAGTAAAAAATTAGTTTTGTATTTTTCTGTCAAGTATATAATTATTTAACTTACTGGGACACAAAAAAAGGACTTGCTTAATCTTTTCCAAATAATATGATTTCTCATTGTATTTGACTGCTACATACTAGAATAAGGTAGTTTTCATTTTATATTTCCAGATAGAATACAGCTATGTACTTGCTGAGGAAAATAATTTTCAGACATATGGAACATTTTCAGGGAAAGTGGGAAAGCATGCTAACCAGCTTGAAGGTCACCTGAGGAAAATACTTTGATTTATACTTTTCTGTACAGAAAAGTATACATCTATAACGCCTGTACTATTACACCAGTACCTAAATGAATTAAGAGCTATTTATACCATATATCAATTTGGCAAGAATAAATGTTTTCAAAGTCATTCCAATAACATTTTTAAAAGTTTTACTATCGCAGCACAGTGGTATGTGCCTTGTAGTGCCAGCTACCAGAGGAGTTGAGGCAGCAAGGTAGTGAGATCAAGGCTAGCCTGGGTAGCATGGTGAGGAACACACTTGCCCCATTTCAGAAAAATAATTTTTGAAAGTGTTACTTAAACAAAATAGTACACATCTGAAGGTAAAAGTTTATTTCAAAATAATAGCCAAGAAAATTAAAACTTGTGTAGCACAGTGGTAGAAAAAGATATAAGCACTTAAATATAATCAGTCTTAATCAAATGAAGTTGACAAATTCAGCATATGATCTATAACAGGGCCAATCTTAGCTAATATTTTAAATAATTTCCACTGACAGGTAACAGAATAAAGTCTCCTATGTTTTTCTGGATATTGTATGTGTTTTGCTTTCACTCCGTGTTTTTGTTTTTATTTTCTCAATTGAAAATACGAAAAACTGCCAGGTGTGGTGGCACAAGCCTGCAGTCTGAGCACTCTGGAAGGCTGGGTGGGAGGAACTCAAGTTCAAGTCTAGCCTGGGCAACTTAGCAAGTTAGCAAGATCTTGTATCAAAATGAAAAATATAAAAAAGGGCTAGGGATATTGCTCCACAGAAAGGCCTAAGTTCAATCCCTAGTGCCAAAATAATGAAAGAGCTATATCTCATTTTTCACAATATAAACTTTTAATCACTTTGAAATTTTCTGTCATTATAGCCTTTCAGTCAAAAACATGATATGTAGGAGTAGGAATGTAGCTCAGAGGTAGGCTTGGCTAGAATGCCTGAGATCCTAGTTTGATCCTCAGCACTAAAAAATAAAAAATAAAAAAATATGTAAATACCGTAAGACAGGCCTAAAGAATACCTTTTCATTTTCATATGTCATTTCTTAATTGAAAAATAAAATTTATGAAAATAAGTTTGAAACATGGGTTTCTGACCAAATAAAAGTCTTCAAATTTTTTTCTGTTATTTACATCCTTCATTTGTAGTAAGAGGCAGTATCAGTGTTACTCAAAGTGTATTCTGTGGCTAGCTGCCAGATCACAGACTGTTACCAGTTAGTCCATGAAAAGATGAGTGTAAAAGCAAGAATATTTAAAGATGTTTATAAAAATTTGATACTGCTTCAGTATCTTGTATTTTATAAATGTATCAATCAGTGTAGATTAGACATTTAACAAAAAATAAATAGCCCATCAAAAATAGCTTGAGATGCCAAACTATGACTCCATGAGCCAGTGGCAGCCATAGGGAACGGGAAGAGAATCAAGAAGATAAACCATGCCCTCAAGTGAGTCAGCTGGTGCTCAGGCTGGGAGACAAGAAGAGTTATACACTGCCCACCTGCCCTAAGCAACTGGCTGATTCGGAGGAAGTCAGGCTGAGATGATACCAACTGAAGTGAAAAGAAAAAAAAACTTAATGCTTGTATTGTTTGATTGACTTTGTAGGCCTAAACCTGGTAGTCTGAGCATCTATTAGGAGAGTAACAGTATGCATTATAACAACCATGAGGGATTTCTTTCTGTCTTGTTTTTGAAATCCAATGTTTTGTTCCATTTTATTGTTTGGTTTTTTCCCTGTATCTGGTAACCTGAGCAACTATTTTGAAGATAACAATATACAATAAAACAGCCATTGTTGAATTGCTATTATCTTGTTTTGAAAATCTGTATTGCTATTGTTTTTTATTGTTGCTGCTGTTGTTTTGCTTTTGTTGTTTGTCAATTTGTTTTGGTTTGTTTGCTTATTGATTTTTCTGCAGTTTTTTCTCTTTAAAATTAAAAATAATTTTTAAAATAGCTTGAGAAGCAGTGACATAAATGACTAAAGTCAATAGCTATGCCTCACATTCTGTTAAAATAATATTTTTTGAATTTTTCCTACCAAATTATAGTTTTACTTAGAACTATATTACCTACTATGGATACACAAATTGAACCTAACAGAGTTGTCATTAACCTAGTGTCAACCTTTTACAACACTACAATCAGTAATATTTCTAGATACTAAAAATCTCCATCTTCTTCTGTGTATCCCTAAAACTATGGCACACTTAAAAATTAGGTACTCAATAAAAATTTATTCAACTAAAAGCCTATCAATGTAGGTTAGCTATGACTAAATCAAATCAATCAAATCTTTGCCATCCAACTCAACCACAGAATGATCTCAAGTTCTGTCTCTTTCCTTCTTCCTTTGTTAATGTCTGTGAGCTCCCTGTGACTGGAAAATGGAAATTTAGTTTCCAACTATCTGTCTGTTGACAGATAGTACTTTTGCATGTATGTAACTGTACACAGTAATTGTTAAATAGTTGTTGGCTATGTGATCTAGCAGTACTGTAACCATAGATGGAAGATAAGATCATGAGAGAAGAAAGAAAATCTAAGAACTGAACTGTATCACTTAGCTATTGCCACAAAAATGAAGCATAACAAACTCAAAATTCACTGCCTTGACATCTTTAATGGTGGGACCAGCTGGAAGACAGTGAGTTCATGATCCAGAACTCCTACACTGCATCCCAGAGGGTGTGTTGGCTGGAAGACAGTGAATTCATGCTCTGAACCCCTCCCTTACATCCCTGATGGTGGGGCTAGCTGGAAAACAGTGAGTTTGCAATTTGGGCCTCCTTCATTGCAGCCCAGAGGGTGGGCCAGCTGGAAGCCAGTGAGTTCACACTCTGTGCCCCTCCATTATCTCATGGAGTGTGGGGCTGGCTGGAAGACTGAGTTCATGCTTTGGACCTCCTTCATTACCCTCCCAGATGGCAGAGCTGGATGTAAGAGTATAAGACCCCAAGACCCAGGATAACAGCCTGGCACACAGATATACACACTCCTTTGGAGGGCAAAGTAATCAATGAGTCCAGTAACATGGAAGCATCTGAAGCAGCAGTGAGGAGACATCAATTGAAATCTGGAGAACTCCACTGATAGAAGACCAGTCCCAGCCCCTACATCCATTGGCCAAGATTGGATCATACTCAGCACATCTCTGGGTTGTAATGTGGATATTACCACAGAACAGTAAACACCAGAAGAAGTCAGGTTCTTGGGATAGCTATAAAGAACCAACTAGATTTGGAGGACATCTCCTTTCTTCCATGAGATAAGCCTCAATGCTACTATATATATGGGAGGTTGGTGGGCATCAACATAGAAGACAAGATAAATGAAAAAGAAGGTGGAGAATGGCAAGATGCAGAGGCAAGGTGTGGCCCCAGTCCCCCCAGCCCATCTAGGATAGGCCTGAAACTCAGTGAGATGGATGAAATTGGAAGTCAAACACTGGAACTTTCTGAAACATTAACAACAGAAGTGAAAACAATAAGTGGAAAAGACTACACAATGATCTCTCAGGTACAAAAAGAAATGATGCTGAAAATCAGAGAAGACAACAGAATAGATAAGCTTACAAAAAAAATGGAAATAAAAAGTGCCCAACATAGGAGAGAAATGGAATCTATGAAACAGAGGTCAGGAAATTAAAACCTCCATTGAAAAATATATGCAACAGGTTGAATAAAGGAAAAGATAGAATTTCAGATTTTGAAGACAGAAATATGGTTAGTGATCATGAAAACAAAAATATCTTAAAAATAGTAAGGGACCATGAGAAATCCAATAGCTACAAGATGAAGCAAAGAAGAATAACAGAAAATTAATTGGGGTCAATGAGAAAGTTGTAGACTGCATAAATGCCATAATAATCACAAATATATATGCACCTAATACAGGAGCAGCCAAGTATGTAAAACAGTTATTGGTAGACATGGAAAATCAAATGAGCAATAACACAGTTGTAACAGGAGACCTCAATACCCCATTGTCACAGAGAAACAGATCAACTAGAAAGAAAATAAGTAAAGAAATACCAGAACTAAACCATACCTGTGAACAAATGGATTTAATAGGAAGAAGCCACACTCCAAATCTCTGTGCCAGTGGCTCTGGTGACATCCAATGAGCCCAGTGCAGGCCCAAAGAAGAAACCACCAGAGGCAACACACCAGTGGCCCAGAGGGATCCAGTGATCCCAGTGTGGGCCTAGAGAAGAAGCCACATCCTAAATCTCCACCACCATCAGTGGAGCATTGATGAACCACCACTCCATGCCTCTCCACCACTCCAGGAACCACAGATTGTATTAACCCAGGTACCTAGTCCAATCCAGACTACCAAGGGACTGGCAGCCAATTCAGGAAACACCTGGGATGCAACAGTGGGCTGCTTTGGAGAAACACAAAAATATCAAGACAAAGGAGCAAAATACAATCTCAGACCTCCAGCCCACACAGAACAAGTTTAGGAGACACAGACATAGTAGATATTAGAAGTTGCATACCTGAAATTTCTGAAGAGATATCAACTGAAGTAAAGAAGCAACTCAGTTCTTGTATTGTTTGATTAATTTTACGTGCCTATGTCTGATGGTCTGGACAACTATTTTGAAGATAACAGGCATTGTGGTAGCCATTGTTAATTTGCTGTTTTGTTTTGAAGTCTTGTATCATTTTCATTGTTTTATTTGGTTTGGTTTTATTCTGTTTTGTTTGATTTTATTATGTCTGATAGTTTGGGCGGCTATTTTGAAGATAAGATATAGTATGGTAGCTATTGTTGATTTCCTATCTTGTTTCAAGGTCCTGTATTGCTTTCATTGTTTTGTTTTGATTGGCTTTGTTCTGTTTTGTTTGGTTTGGTTTTCTTCTCTTTAAAATAAAAAATAAAGGTTTGAGATATCTAGTCATACAGAAAAAAAATTCACTGCCTTAACAATAATGTATTTGAAAAGATATGTGGATTGACAAGGGTTGACAGAGAATTAACTGATTGAGGGCAGATTCAGCTAGGGCATTCACCTATACACCACATAAATCTTCTCTCAGTCATGTTCTTATCACAACAGAAGTACAAGTGAACAGACAGAGTCAGAAGAACCTTCCAAATCTTTCAGTGTGTTGGAACTGGGTAGGGAGTAAAGAGTTGGAACAATTACTTGATCTATTTGCACTGGACTGGATAATGACCACGAAACTTTAAATATTCTAATGCCAGAACCAATTAATATGTTATCTTACATGTCGAAAGGGATTTTGTGGAAGTGATTAAAAATCTTGAGATAGGATAATTATCCTGCATTATCCCAGGTGGGCCCAGTGTAATGGGCAATGTCCTTACAGGAAGGAAACAGAGTCAGACTCAGAGGGGAAAAAAAAAGTGGTAAGAAACAGAGAAGGTGCATACCTGTAATCCCAGCACTGGAGAGACTGAGGCAGGAGGATCTGTAAATTAAGGCTAGCCTGGGCTACAGAGCAATACTCTGTCTCAACACAGAGAGGGAAAAAGGAGGGGTAGAGGGGGAGGGAGATTGATTCTGGGATTACAAGCATGAAGAAGAGAAAAAGAAACAGAGAAGCTTTAAGGTGCATGC
This sequence comes from Hydrochoerus hydrochaeris, assembly GCA_004027455.1. Classification (NCBI taxonomy): domain Eukaryota; kingdom Metazoa; phylum Chordata; class Mammalia; order Rodentia; family Hydrochaeridae; genus Hydrochoerus; species Hydrochoerus hydrochaeris. The sequence goes on along the minus strand of PVLA01002948.1, from coordinate 46,358 downwards.
TGATATTTTTTAAAACAGAAGGAGCCCAAAGCTATGGAATGTAAATGGCCTCCAGAAGCTAAAGACAGAAAGGGAGAATTCTCCCTTGGACTCTCCAGAAGAAACACAGCCATGCTGACACCTTGATTATAGCTCAGTGAAAACCATTTTGAACTCCTGATTTCCAGAATTGTAACATAATAAATGGTGTGCTGTTTTAAGCCACTGAATTTTTGGTTATCTGTATTTCTAGTCAACAGAAACAGCATATGTAATCATACTACTAAATGCCATTTTAGTTAATAGGCCTATTCATAGAAACAATATAAATGCCTATGATTTTAGTTTACTTATTAATGTATATAATTATTAGTTTCTTCACACATCAAACATGTTTCATCAACGAACGTTACTGAGACTCATTCCTGAACTTTTTTGACTTAACTAATGTTTATAATTTTTTGTTTGTTTGTTTCTTTTAAGATAGGGTCTCACTATGGGTTGCAGGCTACCCTTAAACTTATTATGTAGCCCAAGATGACCTGAAACTCATGTTGATACTCTTTGCTTTAGCATCTTGAGTTCTGGGATTACAAGCATGTGCCACCATGCCCAGTTTACAGTTTGAGAGCTCATATAAAAGATAGTGATTATGGTGGGTCCAGCTTTGATGAGTTCCCATAGAAATTATTGAAGTTCTTCCCAGCTGCCAAAATAGTTTCTTTTTTCCTTATTTATGCTTGGAATAAAATCTTTCTGGATGGAGTTCAGAAACATTTCAAACAAAAAATATATAATTTTAAAAACTGAATTACACAGTGCTTATTTGGGAAACTTTTAGAAATTATGTTGTGGTTTGATAAAATGTGTAACAGCAGCCTTGTGCTAGCTTCAGCAGCACATATACTAAAATTGGAACCATACAGAGATTAGCATGGCCGCTGCGCAAGGGTGACATGCAAATTCGTGAAGCATTCCATATTTTTTGAATCTGGAATTTATCTTGGGGACTGTAAAATCATTGGTATTTATAGAGCATTCAATGCTGAGATTGTGATACGTTAAATATAAAAAGGAAAAATGTGATAGAACCATTGTTGAAGAAGCTTATAATTTTCCTAACAATTTAATGTAATCCAGTATAAATATATCAATACTTTCATTATCTACAAAGAGCAATTCATTTTTAATGAATTCTTTGAAATCAAATTGTCTTTGTATTTTAACAAGTTTCCTATTACATATACCTTTTATATGTGTAAATTTTATACTAAGTTAAAAAAATGTATAACAGCAGCCTAAACTCCAATGTTTTAAGAGGCCTACCTTTTTTTTTTTGCATGTTCATATCCATTTTCACAAGATACTATTGTATTTTCATTGAAAATTATTTTCAGCTGTTTATTTTTACTAACAAAAGTCTTGGAATGCAGTACCTAGATTATGCTAATTCTCTGGGAAGAAATGCCCTTAGGAGTTACCTATGTGCTAGGTAAATGAAAACTAGTCAGTTTCATCATAGTGACCTCTGCTATCTCATCACACACTCAGAATCAGCCTTTATTATTTTACTACTTGTAAAGGAAAGTTTCATCTACAGGAACTTAATAGTGGAATTTTTCAAATGCAACATCTTCTATTGTTCAGGGAATTTGCTGCCCCTATGTGATTGCTTTAAGAAGCAACAAATCAGAAAGCCATCATAAAATCCAGCTGCCAGCAGCCATTCTTACTGCCTAGGTTACATTGTTCTCTGAAGATATGTAACTGAAAGTCTGCTCCTAAAATGTAGCCTCTGAACAGCTTAAGTCAGAAACGTATCCTTTTTTTTTTTTTCTCAATGCTTTAAGATCTTTTCTATGTGGGGCAAACATATTCAACTTCTTTTTAACTGATACACATAATCATAAGACATGTAATAAATATGAAGCACTTATTGTTTCCTTACAAATATTCACTTCTGTTTTATTAAATTGTATTAACTCCTATGGCAGTGGATGCCACATAAGTGACTAAATACTTTCAAAATAAGAAAAAAGATGTTTCTCCAGTATGGGGATAGAATTCCCCCCTTCCTTGCATGCCAGGCAAGTGCCCTACCACTGAGCCATATCCCCACCTCTGGTCAACTCTTGATATAAACAATTTTAATAAAATCTGTGAGAGTAATTTCATTTTTGCGCAGTGGAACCGCATACTTGATTAGCATTATACAGTATTTCTTGGTGAGTTTTCTTTTGCTTTTTAATTTTTTTCCAGTGTTGAGGATGAAACCCAGAGCCTCATGCAATCTAGGCAAGCATTCTAGCACTGAGCCATACCCCTAGACCTGCTGTGAATTTTTAAAATGAAGTTTGAAAACTATAAGTAGAAAAGACAAAAATCTATTACACAGATAGTGATGTACACTGATTACAAGGAATTATTTTATTTAGGAAAACACTATGGAAAGTAGTGTTGTGTATTTTGGAGCTACATTGAGTCATTTCTAGGAAAAAGGAAATTTGGGTAATAAAATTCTCCTCTGAGAATGAATAAGCCAAGAAATTCACATGTAAGAGGGTAAAGCAGATATATATGACCAATTGAAAGAATCAGAGTATCTATCCTCTTGGTCTATAAGATTTGACTCTAACCTGATTAATTAAATATGAGAACCTATGGTCTCAGCCATGTGGTCAGCTAAAAAACAGAAAGGTGAGAAGCATTGATAGAATTTATCTAAATACTACCTGGGAAGGAGAGATTATTAGCCAGGAACCTTTCTATAATTGGTAAAACAAGCTTGTTTAGAAGTTGTTGGGACTAATCCTGTTAAGAAAACATAAATATTTAAGATGCAGGAAAGAGAGGAGAAAATCTATAGCATAGATTTCCTGAAAAGACAATAAACACTGGAATTCAAATCACAGATAGAGAGATTGACCTTGGGTAGAGAGAAACATCCCTTCTATCCTGACACAGGCACTGTATGAGAATAGACATATGTGGGTTTGGCGAAAGTCAGAGAAACCTTTGCTGTTTTCTCAAATGCCAAGGTGCCACATTTTGATGTACCAATCCTAACACAGTCATTGTTACTGGATTGTCTTAGAAGGTCTCTGATATAAAGCTACTCTGTTAACTAAAAGCAGTGTATTATATGATCAACTGAAATAGCAAACTTTAAAGTTAACTGAAATTGAAGTGAGCCTTCACACATTCTTAATAAAATCTTTTCCCATTTGAATTTACTGTGTAGAATACTTGGATGAGGCAGTGTTTATAAAAAAAATTTTGAATAGAAAAATTGTAAAGTTTCTTACATGAAAAATTAAAAGTATACACTAATGAAGAATGACTGAAGCTATAAGTAAACTTGCAACAGACAAATATATTTTCAGAAGACAAAATGAAAGAGAAATTTAAGACATTTTATTAGTGCCATATTTCTAAGGCTGGTTCTCTTATAGGTTTCTTTTTTCTTCTCTTTTTAAAATCTCTTCAAGATTTTCCAGCACTTTCTATAGTAACAGAAACTTTAAGATTAATTATCATCTTCCTAGTGGAGATTTGGAAGCAGTTTGTGCCTGGTGCTTGTTCTTCTCCCTAAATTACTGGTTAGAGTGCAACTTGATAAATAAATGTAAGGTTAAAAGATACAACCATCCAAAGTTTTCTTGACAGTGCTTCAAAATTGGCCAGAAGCATTTTTATTTGCACTATTATGTCCTAGATGCAGAATTCAGAATATGCCTGTCCATGTTAAAATTGTTAGCATGGTACACTAAGCCATTAAATTAACATTCTAAAATTAAACCTGTACAGTATAGTTGGTCTACAAGTGCTGTGTGGAATAGATAAACTTAAGAACTTTGCCTTAGAACATACATACTTTTTTAAAGGTGCAAAACTATTTGTTTTTAATTATTTAATTTAGGAGAAAAGTCAGCACCTCCCAAGAATCAGCCATGTTGGGTCTGGGAGGATCCAACAAGAAGCCAACAAGCCAGCCTTTCTGGTAAGCCGTGCAAGCCTGCAGCTTCCAGGAAGAGAAAAATCCACACCTCCCAGTAAACCTACTGGCATGTGGCCTGAGAATCAAATCCTGCCCCCCATGGCCCCACCCCCCATAAGCAACCTGCTAGTTGGAAGGACAGGCTGAGTTGATAGCAACTAAGGTACATAAAGCAACTAAATGCTTGCATTATTGGTTGATTTTGCAGGCCCGGATGAGCAGTCTGAGCCTCTCTTGGGAGGATGACTGTATGCAATATAGCTTATATGGGGATTTTTTTCTATCTTGTCTTTGAAATCTAATATTGTTCTCACTGATGTGCTTTGTTCTGATTAATTGTTTTTCTCTATTCAGTTTTCTGTTTTGATTGGCTTTATACTGTTTTGTTTTTGGTTTGATTTTGCTATACCTGATGGAATGGACAGCTAATGTGAAGATAACAAGATATACTATGGTACCTATTGTTGTTTTCCCAGTATCCTGCTTTGAAGTTCTGTACCAGTTTCACTGCTTTATTTTGAATGGCTTTGTTCTGTTTTATTTTGTTGGATTTCACTATCTTTAAAATAAAAAAATAAAAATAAATATTTAATTTAAAATGTTACATAAAACAATCTCACAAAAAATCAAACTGATACAAAGTAAAAAGTAGAACTACCTTTTCCTTCCCCCAATATTATTTCTCTGAATTTTAATAGGTATTTTCAAAATATACTCTAAAAAGTTTATACTAATTTAAATTCCACTAGTCTTAGTTATAAGCAAATGCACTTAATAACTTACTCAGTTGCTCAGTTTCCATATTTACTGTTTATTAATCTAATCCAGCATCAATGCCTTATTATGAGTTCAAGACATTATTTCCAAATTCATAAACCTTAAAAAAAAAACACACTTTAAGGTGCTCAACAGGAACTTCAGTATGCTAGGAATCAAACTTGAATTTCCTGTCATATGGTAATATTCTCTAACCTGACATACTTTCAGGTTAATTAGTTCCAACTCAGTATATGTGCTACTGAAGTGGGCACTCAGACCAATTAGTTTATTGGTTCTTTTTAAATGATGCCTACAGAAAATTATTAGGACATTTTTGAATATTGATAAATTGAAAAGCATGGTATATCAGCTACTATTCTGGTTACCTCATTTGTTCTCTTAGAATAAAAGTCATATTTATAACCAATTTGTATCCTTTCTCAATTGGGCCTCATTAGCCAACAGTCATGGACACTAATGAAAGAATCCCATAACAAAAGTCACAGCACACTGAAAACAATGCAGTTCCTACACATTAGAGGTTATGGGAAATACTTCATTTTAGTCTCACATCTCATCCCAAAATCTTTGTGGCATATGGGTCGCCAGTGTCTAATTGTATATTATTACTTAAGAAACAAAAATATACTTCTGGTGTAGACTGTTCTGACTCTGAAAGGCCCAATCTTTGACTTCAGTTGGGACAGTCACTCAACAGAGTATCCAGAAACTAGATGAAGCTTCTATAAGAATTAATGTTATAGCTCTGCTCTCCCATAAAAATCTGATGGCCCAAACTGGCACTCCTAATGTCCCCAAGGCTGGCAAATGGTCCCTTCGGCCCATTATTCTCACTCACATATTTTAAAAGAGACTGTTCCCTGCTACTGTTACCTCTTATGTTCACATTTGGCTTTTACAAGACTGATGTAGGGTGGGGATTTATAGTACAGTCACACCTTTGAGTAAGAAAAATGAACGTCTTCTTCTCTGTTGTATGATAATGCTGTTCTTGTAACAGCTATAGAACCAGGTTGTAAAATACCCACTAAATTTAATTCTCTATGTATAAACACAGGACCAGAATTTTATTTGTTCAACTAATATTCATAGATTTCTGTTAAATTGTCAATGGATGAAACTGACAATGATGAAACTGTCTAGAAAGCTAAACACAAACCTGGTTATTTTGAGAATACCCATAGAGCAGTCAGGAAAAAAATTTTGAAACTGAAATTTGAGGCCAGGTAGGCATAATCTCTAATATCTTATAATATGTAAAAGGCAAAGAAGAAACTGAATATAGAGGCTGAAGTTTCATACTAATTTTGTTTACTCCAATTATACCTTATACTTTTCTTTCACAGTTTTGTATTCTCTGATTCTGATGTATCTCAATCCCTATTATTAAATCCTAGTGATTTCTGATGATTTCTACAGAATTAGATTCATTCAACAACCATAAGCATAGAGAAGAATGCAAAGATATCAGATGGCAGAAGGATGTAAAGATGAGCTAAACACAGATGGTTGTTGAATGGATGAACTTTCACTTCTAACTGACTTACAGGACCCCACTAAGTATTTCAGGCTGGCCCTAAACTCTTGATGATCCTCTTGCTTCAGCTTCCTAATGCTAGGTTTATGGGCACACACCACCATTCTCAGCTCTGCGTGTGTGTGTGTGTGTGTGTGTGTGTGTGTGTGTGTGTGTGTGAATGAAGTGGGGTATGAATGGAGTCTTTGGAAGGTGGAACCTTGAAGGAGGTCATTAGTCATTGGAAGCATGCCTTTAAGGAAATAATGGGACCTCTCTTTCTTCCTTTCTTTTGATTTGCGCCCTGGTGATGAGGTAAGCGGTTTTTCTCTGTCACTCACTTCCACTGTAAGGTGCTGCTGTTTTGCCCACAGCAAGGGGACCATGAAATCATAGTTTAAAACTTGTAAAACTATGAACCAAAATAAATATTTTCTTTTTACAAATTTATTATCTTCTTTATTATAGTAACAAAAAGCTGACTAACACAAATGATTAATTTCATTAGGCAAAAGGGAGACTAGTTAAAAGAGGATTTTGGAAGAGACATGTCACTGTAGACCTTTTAATATTTTTTCTGATCTGTGAACAATCAAAGTAAGGAGAGGGGAGGTAAAATTAAAGGTGAGAAACAGGAGAAGGCTGAGTTGGCTTTCCAGCCTAGAATATGTGAAGAATAGATACAACTCACAAATCTTACAATGAATAACTAGATGTTTTACAGGTGGCACAGCAGAATTCATAGTCATAACTCAGTAAAAGTTGTATGATTGTTTTCCAACTTGCTTCAGCTGCCACTTCAAACTAGATCTTATTCTTGAATTCCTCATTGCTAGAAACAGTGAAATTGGATACTAATAACAACAATGCTTATAGCTATCATTTATTGACTACTTATTATCTGCATCTCCTATAAAGTACATATTTCAGGGTCAAGCTAAACTAAGGTATTTATAGACCCTACCAGATTGTTTGGAAAATCAACTGAATCATTTAATAAACCCTATTTTTATGAGCATATTTTTTGGATAGATTTGTAAATCAAAGTACAGCAACACACTATAATCATATAAAACCACTAAAAATCTACAACTATGTTAACATATATAAGAATGTGTAACATACTAAGATTACATCAAAAAAAGCAGAATGTCAAATGCCATGTGAACCTATTACAATTATGTAAAACCATAAGTATGTGAATGAGACTCAAAAGATAATATGCACATTTTTAAATAGTTGTATTAGGAGAGTATGATTATAGGTGATTATTTTTTCTCTTCTGAAAATTTCATTGGATCATTTTGCTGCTCCATGTATTATAGTAACTTCTACTGGTCAACATCTAGGCTCAGGTAAATAGCAAGATCCAACATATTAGTAAATTAAACAAGGTTTCAATTTATTTATCATTTGACAAGAAACAAGCCATGCAGAGCAAATACAATGATTCTACTATGCTGAAACTCAAGCTTCTATCTTTTCATTTCCTTTTTTCTAATGATCTCAAATGACCGCCCACTGTGTCCGTATTCTGGCCAATGGGATGAGAGAAAAGGCAAGAAGCACCCACATTCCATTTCTAAGAAAACATGGTGCCTGACACACAGGAAAAAGAAAATGTTGAATGAATGAATGACTAAACTTACAGTAACTCTAGTTTTAAAGGTTTCCAGCATAGAATTTCCATAATAAAAGGCATTTAACAATCACCAAATATAGGTGATATTTTCTCATTGACCTCAGAGTTGCAGAGACAGGAATAAGATGCTTTGCAAGCTAATAGGAAATATCTGATTGTAACCTATACTCATTTAATTTTGGAGGACTAACTCAAGGTGCAGGCATATGCCTTTCACTCACCTCTGTAGGGAGGAATTCTTCTTCTACACTGTTGGACAGCTCATCTCTTCCAATCTTCAGCATTTAAAGCCCCTAGCTGATGATTAACTGGAACTATAATAATGAAAGCCTCAAAGAGTAGGAGAAGGAAGCCCAAACCAACATGCTGGATCCATGAGAAATAGATTCCCCATGTCCTTCCTTTATGATGAAAGGTGGTCACAACCTGTTAAAATATGGAGGCATGCAAAGACACACTTCACCTAAGGACATCAAGAAGGTATATCAGAACATGGCACTAAATTGGCATCCAGATAAAGTTCTGAGAAGAAGAGCAAATATTCAAACATGTAGCTAAGGTATATGAGACATTATCAGATGGTCAAAACAGGACATCTAGGACAAATATGGGCAAGAAGGATAAAACTGAGCAAGTAGAAGCCATTTTGACAGATCATTTGAATTTGGCTTCACATGCTGGACCCTAGATGATGTCTTCAGGGAATTTTTTTGTAGAAAGTACATGTTTCATTCAACTTATTCAAAGACCCATTTGAAAGCTCTTTTGAGCACCAAAGGGGTCTGCAAGGAAGCAGAAGCCACATTGCAGGCTTTTATTTGCCATCAGTGGATTTCCATCCTTTGCAGATGGATTTTCTTCATTTGATATAGAATTTACTTCATTTGGTTCACTTTACTTTTATACACATTTGGTGGCAGTGGGATAAGCAACTTGAAATCTACATCCACTTAAATTATTGTAGGAAAATCACTACAGAGAATTGTTGAGAATGGTCAAGAAAGAGTAGAAGTTGAAGAAGATGGACAGTTAAAGCCCTTAATGATAAGTGGTAAGGAGCAGCTGCTACATTTGGATAATGAGAAATTCAATACATGCATTTAAGAGATTTTAAAATTATAATGAGCATCACTTGAGGATTAATAGGAATATTTTTTGAAGATACCAAACCAAATTGTCAGTATAACTAAAGTCAGTTTGTACCTAAAGTATTTATAAACACCTCATCAAAACCTCTCTTTGTCATAGACTTTTGAGTATTGTTGGGACCATACAATAAGACAATTTTTTGTCCTTAAAATTCTTGTAGTCTCTATATGCACTTTGCTTTTTTATTCAACATCAAAGGCAGGTGACCCATGACTCACTGAGTAACACTAGGACAAGGTAAGTCTTTAATACCATCATAGATATGCTTTCCATTGTGTTTGAAACATAAGCCAAGCAATGTCAGCGAACACTGCCAGGATGAGTCCTCCATATAAATAATTTTCATTATTTCAGTATTTAGTAATGAAAGATATTAATGCATTAATAGTAATATGTTGGTTTAATATAAATTTAAGGCTATTTTTTTCTTGTGCATGGACACTGGCAACTACAAGTTTTGACAATTGTTTAAAAATGTATGGGCTGGGGATTTAGCTCAGCAGTGTAAGTGCCTACCTGGAAAGTGTGAGGTTGTGAGTTTGATCCCTGGTACCAAAATAAATAAATAAAATAAAAATGTAATGTTTAGCTTAGGTTTATAAAAATGGGTAAAATAGGTCTTTGACATTTTCTTAAAAAAATATGAATGTGAATGTATTTGGCACATTCTTATCAGAGTGAGATCTGCAGTCTTCTTGTATCTGTATATGGGTTTTGTGTCTAGGCTTCTAGTGGTGTCCTTTCACTTGCTTTTCATTTTTCCATTAAAGTAGGTGTTAAATGTAAGTTATAACTAGAGTATATGAAGACTTGCTTATTTATAAATAATGATTTAGCTTGTCTTGAACATTTTAGAATGATAACATCTCTGTGGGGAGGGAAGGAACCATTTCACACATTTGCATTCTTTTGGGGGGGCGCTACTGGGAATCAAATTCACAACCTCACACTTGCCAGGCAGGTGCTTGTGCCACTGAGCTAAATCCCCAGTCACATTTTCATTAAGAGTATGTTATAATTTTCCTGAATGTGTTCAATGTAAGATCATTTAAGGACAATGTGCATGATAAAAGTCATAGAATCATTAAGGAGTCAGTAAAAAGAAAAATGTTCCTTTTATTTTTTGATCTCTAGAAAAAGTTGTAAGGTGAATTGTTATTCTTGCTTGTAGTCTGAGACATGTAAAACATCCATTGAATTTAAAGGTATATCCCTGCATGAGTCCACACATGAGGAAAACAAAAGTGCTGCCACTCAAAAGAAAGATCTTGTTTTAAATTCAGTCTGCTGATTTTTCAACTAAATTGTGTGAATATTCTATAATGGCTGCTGATGTATCTTTATTGATAGACAAGGACAAATCCTTTAAATAGTCACTGGAGGTAATTTGAACAGGTACAAAATAAATCAACAAAAATCAGAAGAAATATTCTTTCTGATAAATTATTAGTAATCATTATCTTGCATACTGTGTTTCCTACTAAGAGAGCAAGGAGATACAGAAGGGCTGGAAAGAGTGTCTGCCATATTAACATTCCTAATGTATCATTTTGCTGAAAGCATATAGCATAATTCACTACATATTATATGACTTCCTGGCATGCCACACAGGAAGCCACTTGAAAGTCATATTATTCATAATATGGATGATATAAAACTTTAGCTTTCATATAATATCATCAATTTAAGAAATATTTTCATAAAATAACTTTTAAAAATAATCTTAAGACTAAAAACAATCACCAATTTTTAAAACGAAATTTGTTATTTTCCTTATAAGTAAGACTTTACTCTTGGGTTCCAATTTAGCTAAGGGCAATACGTTGGCCCCAGTTACTTGTTTTTGCCACATTCCCAGGGTCCAAGGAGGTGCTCATGAAGTATGCTTTTTATCTCCTCTCAATCCAGTAACAACTAATCATTTCCTAACTCTTCTTTGTACCAACAACACAAAATTTCAATTTCTTTGACATCTAAGCATATCCTAATTTGAATTTCTCATTTTTCAGTATTATTCCTTACTACTGCCCTGAAACAGATCTAACCCTTAAATAAGTCAAAAACATTCTTTCCATTTTGTGTTCATACCATTCCAAGTCTAAAATGCTGAAATACTGCCCTTCCTTCTTCAACAAATTAAAATCCTGTTCATCTTCTGGTGCTAAGCTCAATTATCACGTACAATCCCATCAGAAACAGCTCCTTCTATCTTAAAGTTTCTTCCACTACTTCCTCCAGTGACAGTAATATGCTATAGTTAAAATACATTACTTTTTAAGATTTTACTATGCCCCAGAAACTATAAGTCTCTACAATATTAGTAACTCATTTATGTATATATTGGTACCAGGAATTGAACTCAGAACCTTGCACTTACCAGGCAGGCGCTTATGGCACTGAGCTATATCCCCAGCCCAGTAACCCATTTATAACCATACAGTTGGTGGGGTGGAATTCAATTCACATACCCAGCTCTTCTATAGTCCAACACTAATAACTGTGAACTGTAAGCTCTCTGAGATAGGGAGCATGACTGCAGCTCTGTCATCCCACAATGTCTAATACTGTGTTTTGTGCATAACAGCTGCCCAGGATCTTTAAGGAATAAACAGAATAGAGAACTTGAAATTTGATGACTTTAATATAGTGCTTTTTGTTTTTTGTGTTTTTGTCTTTTTCAGACAGGGTCTCACTACACATTTCAGGCTGGCTTTGGGCTCACTTCATAGCCCAGACTGGTCTCAAACCTGCAAACAATTCTCCTGCCTCAGCTGGGATTACAGGAGCGCACCACCATGCCTGGCTTTTTCTCATATAGTTTTCTTACACTACTTTTTTCCTAGCAGCCACCTTCCCAACTCATTGGTACAGATTACAAACTGCATGAATCGACAAAGAAGTCATACCTGTCACAGAGCTCTGAGGCTTTGTTGCCTGAACTGTGGTGAACAGTGAACTGTGGTGTGGTGAACAGTGTTGTGTGGAAATGCCACAGTTCAAGCTCATTTCTACACAACCATAACAGTTTTGATTAAACTATGAGCCCTCCAACCATTACTACCCTAATATTTATTGGGCAATAACAACTGCTAGATGCAATTCAGAATGTTGAATTGAGTATCATCTTTACCCAGGAGATGTGTAATTTAAACTCTGCAGACCCACAGAAACATAAGGAGGAAAGAAAGCAACGACCTTCTCTCCTCTCTCCCCCTGAATGCATTCAATAAACAGTGCAATCTTCCTCTAGTGAGTCAAAGCACCCCTGGACACTGAATGAGGCACTCAGTGAAGATGCATTAACAGCTCGCAGGCTAATGGCACATAGCTGCTGAAGTAGTGACTTGCAAAATAGAATACATTAGCACAGCTTCTAAATGTGATTAATGCTCTAAGAGTTTATGATGTGAGATCAAAGGTGTAATCAAGGTTGGTCCTGGGAAAAAAAATTTTACAGAGCTGGAAATACAAATCTCACCTCTCTTAGCACCTTCTGCTCTCTGAAATATGCTCTCTTTACTCCACTGGGCTCCATCTCACTTTTGATTTCAGGTAATCTCTGCTCAACATTCAACTGGAAATGGACCAATTAATTTATTACATTTTAAAGTTATTTTTATGAACCCATCCTCAGGCTGCGCAACAAGCTGAGAGGTTGTAGCGGAAAAATTGGCTGCACCTCCCACAGTTACCTGGTTGAGCTCGATGTCACTGCCTTACCCTGCAGTCAGAGGTGAGGGGTGAAGGGATGAGGGATGAAGGGATGAGGGAGTCAGGGGGTGTTTCAGTCTGAGCATTTCCGTACTTGAATGCACACACTGTGGAATCCTCCGCTTGAGGGTTCTGAGTCACGTTTCCATAACAACCTCTGCTTCCTGACCAAATGGTACCCAATGCTTGGTTTTGGAGGAAGGTACAAAGAAACCAATAATTTCCCTGAATTGGATTCATCAATGCCTCTTCAAACAAGTATCGTTAGGAGAAATACAGATTTTGCTGACGGAGAAAAAGGCTATGGATCATCTCAGAGTATTGTTTGTGTTGTCAGGAAAATGCTCCCTTTGAAACCTTGCCAAAGACCTAATTTTGACTTGATTCCAAACTTCAGCTCTATAAATGATTGTGACTCTATGGTTCCATCTTTTGCTGATAGTTTGCCTATGGTATGTAAATGGCAACGAACCCAGTGGTCTTATATTTTGACATAGTACATGGAAGGAAAAAAAAAAGGACAAAGTGAAATTTTCCATCCTTTGTGAGTGGTTTGGGAACCATTGTTACCTGCTCAAAAACAAAAACCAATGAAAAAATAGCTGCCTGTAAATGAAGCTGCAATTTTAAAAATTAGTTTTCTTCACTCTCAGATTATGCCAACTGTGGAAATACATCAACTGAAAGTCTAAATTCTAAATTCTAAATCTAAATTCTAAACTCTAAATTCTGACTCTTTTGACTTGAATAATGTAGGACAAATATAACTGGGATGGCTCAAATGTGTGGGGTCAGATCCCTTTTTAAATTCTTTTTTTATTTTTAAGAGAATAAAACCAAACAACATAAAATGGAATAAAGCTGATCAAAACAAAACAGTGAAAGCAGAACTTCAAAACAAGGTAATAGGAAATCAACATTATGCCTCTTGTTACCTTCAAAATAGTTGCCTTTACCATCAGACCTAATAAAATTAAATAAAACAGAACAGAATAAAACCACTCAAAACAGAACAGTGAAAATGATACAAGACTTCAAAACAAGATAATAGGAAATCAAAAATGGCTACCATAATATACCTTGTTATTTTTGAAATAGCTGCCCATGCCATCAGCTATAATTAAAATCAAACCAAACAAAACAGAATAAAATCAATCAAAACAAAACAATGAAAATGATATAGGGTTTTAAAACAAAATAATAGGGCATTAACAATGGCTACCACCTTCCCTTTTAAACATTTCTTCCACTTTCACTTTCACAATATCTATTGTACATTTTGGATCCCACTAACTCCTTCAGTTTTTTATACGAGGGAGATAACATGATGTTCACCTATGTGAATCCGAATCATTTCACCCACAAGCATGATCACAAGTTGCATCCATTTACCTACAAGAGCCTCATAATTTCCTTCTTTATGGCTGAGTAACTTTCTATTGTATAAAAATGCCATATCTTCAGATCCCTTATGAAGTTCAATGCTTCCTCTTTCTCCACAACAATCAATTTACTGTTCAGTTTTCTCCTTTCTGTCCTCCATAGTTTCCTCTCATATAACCAGGATCTACTATTTGTGACTCAGACATTCCAGTTACTGAAATTAAAAAGCAGTACACAGACGTTAATAAGATGAATTATAGTTGTCACTCAAAAAACCAGAGAAATACAGATAATCCAATATGTTAGACGTTCTAAAGAATTCAACTAAGATTAAATTTCATGTCACCTGGTAATAGACTCATTCCAAAAAGGAAAAGACAAATTTTACATTGAAATTCGGTGTCTTTAATACCACATGTACTTAACCAGATATGTGCATTCCAAGATGATTCCTTGGACAAAGAAAATAGGTCCTTGGAGTCTTCTCCATTTTCCAGTCCAGAAACTTCAAGGTTTGGATATCACGTTTTGTAGTCAGGATAAACACAAAAACTCTTGGCCAAAGATACCAGTGACAAACACTGTGTCTACATTTAGAAGGAACAAGGCAAAAATATGCTGACCTAACTTTCACTAGCTTTCAAAGGATCATAACCTCTGTTAAATGAGGTTGAATGAAATCTACTGGCTGTGGTATATCCATGGCCAGATCTGAGGAAGACAGCTACAAATACCTGGTTTTGGAAGATCCAGCAGTTAACTGGCTGCTGAAAATTAGGTATAAGGAATTTCCTCTCAAGTACGTTAGTATTATTGAAACTAAATATGTACTTCAGTGATTTTCTTCCATAACTATAGCTTCCTAATTTAAGAATTTTTAAATATTTAAAAAACTAGTAGTGATTTGGTATACTTGGACTCCAGCAACTTGAAAATTTTCAAAGTTGATAAGATTATAATTTTTCAGTAAGATAGTAATTGTTTTAATCATGCATGGTTGTGTGTTCTAAAACTTCTTCCTGAAATAAGTTTTAGATTTTTACTCTTAAGCGCTATAAAAGTTTTCTCACATTGGCTATATAAATATGTGTGGTTTGGGCCAGGGATTTAGCTCAGTGGCATAAGTGCCAGTCTTGCAAGCGCTCGGTTATGAGTTTGATCCCTGGTAACAAACAAACAAACAAAGTATGTATGGTTGACATTTCTGTTTCTTTTGGTCTTTGTTAAATTTTTACTTTGCTGCTTTGTAAATAAATTGTGCAATAATTATGCCTCTTGAATTTGTAAAAAATAAAAATATTTCTATTTTAAAACAATGCATGTATGTAGTTTAAGAAATAAAATATGATGAAAAGTAGTCCATTCACCCATTCTATCCAAGCCCCAGTATTCTTAATTCCTTATGGTAATTTTTAATTCTTTGAGATATTTATTTTGGAGTTTAAATCCATTTTCTAAATAGTGGACTTATGCTTTCATTTCTTACTTTTTGAATTTTAAACATATTTTTTCTGTCCTACCATCCATTCCAGTTTTCTTTATTGTTTATCATTAATGAGTATTGGATTTTGTCAAATGCTTTTTCTGCATGTATTGAGATGATCATGGTTTTCGTCTTTAGTTCTGTTAATATGGTGTATTATATTTATTGATTTGCATATGTTGAACCATCCCTGCATCCCTGGAATGAATCCTACTTAGTCATGGTGTATAATCTTCTTAATGATTTGCTGAATTTTGTTTGCCTGAAGTTTGTTGAAGATTTTTGCAGATCCCCCAAATTTAAAGACCCAATCCCAAAATGGGCATCTGAAATAAACAGGCACTTCTCAGAAAAAAGAAGTACAAATGGCAAATAAATACATGAAAAAATGTTCAACATCAGTGATCATTTGAGTGATGCAAATTAAAACAATGCTAAGATTCCATCTCACTCAAGAAATAATGACCAGCATAAATGAATCAACTAATAACAAATGCTGGCAGGGCTGTAGAGGAAAAGAAACCCTTCTCTACTGTTGGTCAGAGTGTACACTGGTGCAGTTACTGTGTAAATCATTGTAGAGATTCCTCAAAAAACTAAGACTAGAGTTCTCATTTGACCCAGCTATTGTTCTTCTTGCTAACTTCCCAATAGAATTAAAAGCATTATAACATAGCAATATATGCATATATATATATATATGTATATATATATATATATATATATATAGCAGCACAGTTTGTAATAGCTAAATCTTAGAAACAACTCAAATGCCCACCAATGAACGAATGAATTAAAAAGAAGTGGTTTTTTATACAATGGAGTACTACTCCGCCATAAAGAAGGATAAACTTGAAACATTATTCCTAAATAGATGGATCTTGAGACTATACTTTTAAATTAAATACATATGATGCATATGTGTAAATATCACATTGTTTCTATGGTGTGAGAAATTGAAAGTGTAAATCAGAACCAAAATGTATAATAGATATTATGAAATAGAAGCAATTGTTCAAAGGAAAAGGGAAAGAGGGGTGGAAATAAAAAATGAGGAAAAAAGGGTAAAATGGAAACAAAACTCTGTAAATTGAGAGGGGAAGAGGAACTGAAGAGAGGGAGAAGAGATTGGGGGAAAAAAGAGGAACTAAGATATATCATATAAGGTACAAATTCTCTATGATTAATGTGATCATTATGTGTATCTAAATTGAATTAATAAACTTAATTATAAAAAATGAAGTAAAATAGTGATGCATATATATAAAACATTTTGGGAGGCATAGATTCAAAAGAGCTTCTTATTTAGATTTTTAAAAATTTTTTTGAAAATACAAAACTGCACTCACCCACAATCTGGAAGTGTAGAGTTTAAATGTTTTGAAATTTGGCTTCAGGAAGTTAAAGATTTTTGCACTATGCCTCCCATATATATTTGTTTTATTTTAATTCAGTGTTACTATGATTAAGCATTCTCTATTTTTGCAAATTTATTTGGGAAATTTTTACCCTCTAAAATATTGCAAGTATTATTTAGGAAGTAGCATGAGAGATTCTTTACAGTGAACTAAAGCTTTCAAGGGCTATCCCAATTTTCTTGTAGACTCAAAACACAATAGAAGGGCAGGGGATTTAGCTCAGTGGCATAAGTGCCTGCCTAGCAAGCGTGAGGTTATGAGTTTGATCCCTGGTACAAAAACAAACAAAAAAAGAAAAAACCAACCATAATGGAATATCTTAAATGTATTTAAAATCACTAAATAAAACCATAATAGCAGCAAATATTTTTTGAATATACAGCCTGTTTATCATTTCTGCTTTTGGCATCACTGGCAACACCACTGAATGAATTGAAAACTGTGACTGGAAAATGGTTTATGACTTTTTAAATTCTTTTATTTAAAAAGAATAAAATAAAACAAAACAAAATAAAGCCAATCAAAACAATGATACAAGTGATACAGGACTTCAAAATAAGACAACAGGAAATCAACAATGGCTACCATCATGTCTCTCATTTTCTTCAAAATAGCTGTCCATACCATCATACACAATAAAATCAAACAAAACAAAACAGAACAAAACCAATCAAAGAATGAAAGCTTTACAGGATTTTAAAACAAAATAATAGGAAATCAACAATGGTTACCATAATACATCCCATTATCTTCAAAATAGTTGCCCATACTATCAGACACAGTAGAATCTAACAAAACAAGACAGAATAAAACCAAACCTATAGGCCAAGGGTTTAGCTCACTGGCACAAGTGCCTGCCTGGCAAGTGAAAGGTCATGAATTCAATCTCCAGTACCAAAAAAAAAAACAAAACAAAAAGTCCAAATCTAACAAAATTATGAAAATGATACAAAAATTCAAAACAACATATAGGAAATTAATAATGGTTACCACTTTCCCTTTTGGGGTGTTTTCCTCCACTGTCTCTTTCATGTTGTGCTTTTTGGATCCCACTAACTCCTTCAGTTTTTTATGCTAGGGAGATAAGTCAGTGTTCACTTGTATGAGTCCAAACCATTTCACCCATGAGCATCATCTGTCACATCCATTTGCCTACAATAGCCTCAAGATTATCCTATTTGAGAGCTGGATAGCTTCCCATTGTATAAAAATACCAAATCTTGGGCTGGGGATTTAGCTTAGCGGCAAAGTGTCTGCCTGGCAAGCATGAGGTCATGAGTTTGATCCCTGGTACCAAAAAACAAACAAACAAAAATACAAAACAAAACCCCAACCATATCTTTCTTATCCATTCTGCAGTTGATGAGCAAGTTACTCTTCTTTTTTTCTGGTCTCTTGTCACATGGAACAATTGTCTTCTCTCCTTTGATTTTCAGTCTATGAATTTCCTTTTGAGTTAAATGTGTTTCATGTATACAATACATTGATGGATCTTCTTTCTTGACCCACTCTCCCTGTGTTTCTTTTTATTGCTGAATTGAGGTCATGTACATTAATGGTTACAACCAGCATACATTTGTTCATTTCTGCCCTGCTATCCTCCCGCTGTTGGCCCTCCACTTTTCCTATTCATTCATTTGCCTGTCTTGTTTGGCAATCCTTCTCTGCTGCTGTTCCTGGAATCATGGTTATCTTTATCTCTCTTTAGAATGTTCTTTAGCACTCTCTGTAGTGTTGGTTTGGAGGTCATGAATTCCTTCAGTTGCTCTTTATCAAGGAAGTATCTTATTTTTCCATCAATTTTGAAGGATAGCTTTGCAGGGTACATCGGTCTGGGTTGGAAGTCATTTTCCTTTAGGGTTTGAAACACTGCACTCCACACTCTTCTTGATTTGATGGTTTGTGTTGACAGGTCTGCTGGGATCTGATTGGTTTTGCTTTATATTTGATCTGTTTCTTTTCTCTTAACAACTTTTAATATTATGTTCATGTGCTGAATTTCTGGGATCTTGATTATTGTGTATCTGCCTGTAGATTTATTTTGGTCATGGCTAGTTGAGTTCTATATGCCTCACTTATCTGTGCGCCAGATCCTTTTCTCATGTTTGGGAAATTTTCTGCTGTTACTTCTGTAAACAGTCTTTTTATTTCATTTGTGTTGACCCCTGCTTCTTTGCTGATTTCTATAATTCTTATATTATTTTTCTTTGTGCCATCTTGCAGCCGTTAAATTGTTATTTCCTGGTTTCTTGTTATGTTTAAGAGATCTTCCTTTTCATGATAGCTACTCGTGATCCTGTCTTCAAGGTCTGAAAGTCTATCTTCAGTCTCTTTTAAGCAGTTTTGCCAGCTTTCAATCAATTTTTTAATTTCCTGAATATCTCTTTGAATCTGCTCCATACATTGTAAATCCTTCTTACATTGTTTATTCAAGGTTTCCATCATTTTCCTAACCTCCTCATTTTTATCTATTGTCTTCTTTAGATATGCTGAGCAATTCTTTCATTGTATTTGTGATTTCTTCTTTTATGTGAGACATTATTTCTGATCTGATTACTTTCCACAGTCTCATGAAATAGGTTTTTTTTACTTCAGTTGCTATCCTCTCAGAGATTTCAGGTGTATGACTTCCATTTTCTCCCATAACTGTATCTCCCAGACTTGTTCTGTGTGGCCTGGAGGTCTGACATTGCCTTTCTCCCAGCAAGCCAGTTGTGGGGTCCCAGGCAATTTCCACATTGGCTGACCCTTTTCAGTATAAGGGAATGGGACAGGCACCTGGATTTCTCTGAACCCAGGTTCCCAGGGAGGTAGCAGGGCATGAGGCAGGCTTCTCCAGATCTGTGTAACTACACTGAAGGTTCCCCAATGGCCAGGGGTGCATAGTGGTGGGGCTGCTGCTTCTCTCAGCCTGCATGTATATACTGGGACTCCCTTGATGGCAGCACTCACACAGAAGTGTGTTTTTCTGATTCTCTCAGTGGGCACTGGCTGCCCAAAGGGAACAAGGGTCTCCAATGGCGGCCTGCAGGCACACGGGGTCTATCTGGCTGTGTCTTCCTGCCCACACTGGCTGCCTGCAAGAAGTAAGCCTTCCATTGGCCAGTTTATGCTTAGTACTACTCATGTGCATCATCTCTGTCAGACTCTAAATACCCAGATGAAACAGTATCAAAAAGTACATGCCTCTTTGCCAGCATGTAACATAGTTTTGACCCAAAGAGAAAGGACAGTTCAGAGTCTAGCAACTACGAATTAGTCTCTGGAACACTGTAATTTAAGATTTGTTTATTGGGCTGTTACTCTTCAAGATCATCGTAATGCAGAAATCACCTAAGAAAATTAAAGGAATGTTCTGTGATGAACACCACCAAGAAAAAAATAGTCTGCTGAATTCATGCTACAGCTGTGGCACAGGTTATAAATTCAGGAAAATGTTATTTAATTTGAGGTCCATTCAGTCATGAAGTACTGGGCATTTTTTTTTTTTTTACCTTTTCTGAACTCAACCTCCATGTCTGAAAACTAGCTGTAATACTACCCAACAATACTATTTTGAAAACTACAAAGCAATCTTATACACAAAATGTTGACACATTTAAAAATTCCTAGTAAACATTTATTGAATCCAAATTTTAGAGAAGGAACAGGCCCTCCAGATTGAATTGATACAGAATCCTTGGACCCATTTAAAAAACTAACGTAACTGTCTGGTATGTAAAATCCTCAGCACCTTCAATAAAAAACCTCAGTCAACTCTAGCTAAAACAAGACACTTGGGAGCTGAGTTAGAGTTAATCTTACTCAGATTATTATATAAAGACTAAGTTGGAAAACGTGATACATATTTATTTATTAGATAGCCTTGAGGAAGGGAATTAGGGTTTTACTCTGTAGGAAAGGAGGAAATGATTGCTATGTCTAAACTAAGGAATGAGAGTTTAAGAGAAATTATTTGAGTAGCAATGCATAAAATGATTTAGTGATGCTCAAAGAGTGAAATAAGGATGATCAGTGAGAAGGCAGATAACTATTATAGACCAGAAACAGCAGACATTCAAGTAATCATCCTAGTATTGATGTATCTGATACACAGTGGGGGAAAAAAACACTCTTACTACCTATAAACTGTTCATGTTAAAGGAGAAAACAGTTTACCTACCCTTCAGATGAGAGAATGTTTATCATATATTAAACCCAGTATCCACTGTGCAAAATAATTCCTTGAAGCAGTTAGGTTGGCCTTTTTTTACATACCATTCTCAATAACATGGATACAAAGATGCACCTTGCTTTAAAACAGACAGGTGATGTTTACTTATTTATTCAAATACAAACGCTTCAGTTTTGAAGGTAAGGAAGAAAAATTATTTTGAAGCAAGATGTGAATTTAAAAGTTCAATGACACAAGCCAAAATTTGGCTTAAGCTTTTAGTTTACAAATATATTAAGTTTTGTTTAAATATGATTAGATTAGGAAATGTTTATTAACACTGACTATTCTAGGACGTGTGTGCACGAATGTGGAAGGCATGCTCACTTGCAGGAAACTGGCATTTTGGTTAGGCAGAGGAGAAAAAAAATTATCTCGTTATTTGTGTTCCATTTATTACTGAAAAGTTATCCTCCCAAATATTTCCATGGTTTTCAGCAAGCAAGACTATTTAGATTTGCCATCTCAGAGGCAATTAAGAAATGATGGGTGGACATTACTGGGTTTGTGTTCTTGTTTACTTCTTTCATTTTACTTTTTGCTGCCCAAAGAAAATTACAAACCATTATGTACAACTGTGCCATCATTACCAATTTATGAGACAAATAAATGATTCCTTTGAGGAATTTAAGAATGCAGAAGCATGAAAGAGATACTTTCCTCAAAACATAATTCCATTTTTCACTCCCCAAACTGATCTTTCAAAATCCTTCTCCTTTGGAAACACTAATCGCAACACAGAGAAAACAAAATCTTAAAAGTTTCAGAGGATCAACCACTACTATATTCAGTTCTTCAGACAAATTTATAATTTTAGACAATACCCATCTTAAGGACAAGGTAAATTTTATGGAAAATATTGTTTCCCCAGTGATAAATAAATGAGAATAAAAACTCAAGAGTAGTCACCCATGGTCCCCAATGCATGACAGTTTTAATTCAGCTAGATCTTGAATATGGCAAATAATTGCTGAGAAGAATTAAACTCATCAATAAGAGACAAAGAAACATAATGAAATATTAACCCATTATTATTCCAAATACATATTATTAGTAAATCTCTATATATTCTTGATTAGGTATCAAACCAAGAATTTGTTGAGACAACCAACTTAGCTACTAACGAAGTCAATTCTCCTCAGTACTAGAATAGGGAAGAAAAGATAAACTGAAATGAAAACAATTGTAGTAGATCACAAAAGGTGGCCCACAAATTGTTGTATATGTCCTCCTGTATACTATGACTTTGTTTCATGTAGATGAGCCTGGCATAGCCTCCTGGTGATGATAAGCACACAGCTGTCACTCCACCAGATGGAGCTGAGTCATCCTAGACAATCTAGCCCAAGTCAACTCACAAAACCATGAGAAATAATAATGATCATAATCTACAAAGTTTTCAACAATTCTTTTTGTAGCAAAGACTGAGAGAAAATGGACCAGAGTGCTGATGTAATAGCAACATAAAATATTTAGCACTAATCTTTGAGACAAAGTGATAGACAGAGACTAGAAAAATATCAGGAAAACTGTTCACCAAAATTGAGAAAACAGTGAATAAACTATCATCAGGCAATAGAAAATTGGTGAGAAAACTACTGTAGAACTCTGGGAAAATGGCAATATGTAAGATGTAGTAGTAAAACAATGACAAAAATATGACAATTTGAAAGATGGAAAATTTACCGGTGAACTTATAACATTAGATAAGGAGATTCCCAGGCTACATATTAAAAAAGTAGATTTTTAATTCTATGAGCAAGAAAGAAAGAAAGGGAGAAATGAGAGAGGGAGGGAGGAAGAAAGAGAGGGATAAGGAGTGCTTAAAGAGAAAACTGTGCAACTTTTTTGCAGAATTCATAGCCAATACAAAGGAGTCACAACTTGAGTTGAAAAAACAAAACATATTTATGACTTTGTAGCCATTAGACAATTCTTTTCTTTTTTATCCTTGTATTAGAACTTGAACTCAGGGCCTCATTTTTGCCAGGGCAGACAATTCTTAAAGTAAGAGCTGACTTCACAGCAAAGATTCACATCAAAGATGTGGTTGCAAGACCTTTTATTAAGCCACTGAACAAAGTTGTGTCACAGCACCTGAACTGCCCAAAGGAGAGAGTCACTAAGTTGTCCAGGCTGAGCTCTTAACTTGCAGTCCTTCTGCCTCAGCTTCCATAGTGCTGGGTGGCATGGGCTACCACATTGCAGCTACACTAAGTTTTTTAAAAGTTGGACTGATATTTAGTCCATATCAGTTTGGACTAAAACTGAGTGAGCACAAAATGAAAGGATTTCCTTAGGCTCTTAATTTACTACATGCAGGAAGCAGGCTAAGAACGCTACCCAGTTACACACATCAGGTTTTTTTTAGTGAAAAAGAAGAGTGCTTAGGGAATGGTGGAAAGAGCCCAAAAGGCAGTAAATTCCCTTCCTCCAAGAAGAATCTCAGAAGACAATAAGCCATGGAGTCAAAACTGGGGCTTAGTCATGAAACACTATTTCTTATGTAGACAAAACCTAGCAACATGTGCTTGGCTGGACTTGATTATTATGCACTGTGAGTGCTATTCTCACTACTGCCTTCTTTCAATAGGAACATTTATTGTGCTTACCCAGCCCTTGTCTCATTTTTTCATGTAGAAGATGGGACGTTGAGCTTCAAGAGAAACTATACGGGAGAAGCTGCACACGGCAGGTTCATTCACATCTGGGCTACTTGCATAACACAAGGTCTGACAGGCCTTAGATCCTGACAGATTAAATAACAGAATTTCCTAAAACCAGAGAGTTTTGTTTTGCTGATTGTTATATTCCAACACCAAGGACAATAATGGGCTTATGGTAGTCCCTCAGTAAGTATTCATTGAAGTAGTGAATAATTTTGTTTTATTTCACTGTTCTTTTGTGTTATATTAACAGTCACTGTGGTTTTCATGGTCAAAAACACAAAACAACAACAAAAAGTGACCTAAATGTAGTACCCTTTTCACAGTAAATGTCAGTACTTTTAAAAAAACATAAAGCCTCAATGTAAATCTGGCAACTTTCTCAGAGAATCATAAAAAAATAAAAGAACTCCTTCAAAGCTCTTATCAGCTTGTGCTCTGAAGCATAAGATCCTATTACCTTTATCTTAATTTTAATGTTCATAACTACAGTATTATGTCTGGTCATAAAATTATCTAGCCCTTTCTAATTCATCTGTTGACTAAATGTATGACTTTCCAGTGGTAAATTCCACAGTTTAGCCATACATATGTTGGGAGAAGTATTTCCCTTATTTTTTTACTCTAAATTTGTATCAACTATTAATTTTGCAGAATGAGTGATCTTTGACTTAATAGTTGGAAGACATAAAATTAAGTAAATTGGGCCTGCAATAAGGATGTCATTTTGGCACTTTGTAGGTGAATGTTCCATTTATCATGTGAATATGTGGCTGTGTTAGAAGAGTATGAATAGCTAATTATTCTTCCTTCTAGATTTTTGCCTTTGCAGGAAGATAGTAAAGAAATTTTAGGATAGAGAAAAGGGGAGAGGGCCATACAAAAACAAGAAATATATAAGACAATCCACATTGAGGAAGAATTATTCTAGTTGGATTCTTTAAAATTACATTGTCTAAGATGATAAGATAAGGGAAATTGATTCAATTAGTTTTAGAGCTGATGTTTTCCTGGCAAATCATAACAAGCATTTGACTACTTCTATCCCTCAGGTTAGAGGTAAATGAAAAAAGGATTTGCTCTTGACAGAATCTTATTCTTAAGGCTAAGATTGTCTTCAGAACCATAAACAAAGTATTTTCTAATATTGTTATTGAACAAGATTTGGAGGTGTGTCTCATTTTTCATGAGCTGTAGTCCATTTCATTGAAATGTGTAAAGTTAGCTGATAAGGGACAGTTTTCTGCCTACTGCATGATTAATTAGCCTGAGAGCCTCAATAGGATTAAGCCTTGGAATAAACAGGGATTATTTATTTATTTAGCTTTGGTGATTCAGAATAGCTTTACTCACAGCACTAATCACAATTTTTTGGTAAGAACACAAAATTTTCCATTATTTAGACTCAATGAATTCTTTTAGTGATGATTTAAGCCAAATACAGTGCCAGCAATAGTGAGACATCAGAGAGTGAAACAATGAAGGATTTTGCCACCTGAGATCTTCAGGGACTGAACAGCATACACACTGGTAAATGAAATGACTTATACAGCAAATTAAAATACATTGTTAATCAATACTTACATATGTTGCCACACATGCATTAGAAAAAAATAACTGGAAAGGATTTTGCAATCATATGGTACAACTAGAACAATTTATACAAAAGAAAACAAAAACCTAAGAAATTAAGTGATATGTTCAAGATAACATAACTTCTCAGTGCAAAGAGAAAAACGGGTAACTAGTATTGACTTTCATTAATGGTCATCCATTCTGCCTAGGTCAAAACATCTTGAAAGAGAAGAACCCTCTGACATCTGGCCAAAGTCTGGTCACTTTAAGATTTCATTTTGGGCTTTGTTTGCTCAGACCCTACAAAATCTCTTTCTCTTTCTTTTACCTTGGGCATGACCAGTGGGAAAAGTACCTTATAAATATATAAGGAAAATGTTACAATGTGATTCTTTCTCCTTGATAACCCTGCTGAAAGATGAATATAGTAACTAAAATCTTTTCAGTAGTTCAGCCTACAAGGCAATATGACAATACTCATGAGTATGTTGATCTAATATATTCTAAAGTATTATTTTCTGAAACATATGATTTCAGTTTTCTTTATATTATGACACAATTATATCTTTAGGTCACGTATTATGAGTCTGGCCAGAGGCATGGAATCATGTCATTGTTTCTACTTCTCCTAATTCTCTATTCTTTAGAGATATTTTTATGCTCTGTGTGTCATTCTGTCACATGGAGTATGTTATAATGAGTATAGTTATGAGTTTAGCCATTGGGAGTGGGAACTGATGTATCATGTGGCCTTGTACTTTATGCACAGCTGAATTATAACACAGATCTTAACAGCCAAGAAGTCTGTGAATAGAAAAAAATAAAAAGAATTTCAAAACATAAACCATGTTCTTGGCACCAGCCTTGAATACTGGACATACATAACCCACAAATACCCAGACTATAAATTTGCAAGTTGCATTAATATGGCAGTAAAAGTCACTCTTCTGAAAACTGCACTTGTAAAATATTTATAAATTCACATGGTTGTTCCTGGCAAATAGCTACATCTGTCAGTCCTGTCTTTTTACTCCCAAAGCAGAAGGGTTGTGTCTTGTGTAATTTGCAATATGTTCATGAAAAATTATTTTTGGAAAAGTCAAGATAGAAGATATTTTGTTCCAGGGGGAAATATATGTGCTCCTCCAATGGTTTGGTGTTACTATTTAATCTCCTGAGACCTTTTCTAATCAAGGCTTTTTCTCTGAACAAGTTTTCATCTTATTGGACTTATTTAGTTTCTAAATTAGCATAACAAGTCTTGTGGAGTTGTCTTTAAAAATCTTATAATAATTTGTACAACACAGTGAAGTTTTTCAATCCATATACTAATATCACATAGGGAAGGGATTTTCTTATAAGAACTTATTATCCCCCTATAGTATTCAGGAACTTTTCATACAGGGAGCCCTCAGGATAGTTCTTTTCCTAAGGTAAAAGAAAAATAAAAGGAAAAAAAAAGATGCCAGATTATATTTTCATACAGTTATTATTTTTAGTTCATTATTCAGGAACAGAGAAAGCCCTCCAAAATCAGACTTAATAACAAACTATTTGACAACAAAATGTGCCATTTTATATATCTTTATGACACTGTATGTGTGTGCATGTGTGTGTGTTGTGGATGGAACCTAGGACCTCACACATGCCACGCAAGTACTTTATCACTAAGCTACTCTTCCAACCCAAAGAGGTATGTGTTTTCATTGTCTTGGAGGGTTGTATTTATCTATATATTTTACCTGTATTCAGAATTTTTCCCTCCCCCTTTACAAAAAAGATTTAGATTATTTATAATTTAAATATAATTGTTAGAATAGTTATGGAAGACATAAAAGATCTAAAACACCATATAGAAATGTAAACTTTAACTTTTTCTGAGTAATGAGCCCTTTCTAAAATCTAATGAAAACTTTGAGCTCTTTCCCTAAAATATTCCAGTGAGTATATGCAGAAACACACATACATAAATGCATTCCATTGTACACAAACTCAAGCATTCACCAATACCACTCCACAGACCACCACAAAAGATGAGGGGACAATGTGCATCAGGAAACTAGAATAAAATTATCCATATCATTAAGCACAAAGTGTAGCCTTAATCTTTGTAGCCAAAGCAGGAAGAGTAGTTCAATGGATTGTATAGATCCCACTGTTTAACAAAGAAACAAATTTTTAAGAGACACATTTTAGGGGGAACTTGTCAAGTAGATGGATCTATGATTAATTATTAGATATTCAATCAACAATATCATTAGCAATGGTTTTGCAAAAGCCAAAACTGTTTTTCTTTTCTTTCTTTGTATCAGGCATCAAACTCACAACCTCATACTTCCCAAGCAAACGTTTATACCATTAAGCTGAATCCCCCAGCCCTAAAAATGCTTTTCATATGACTATTTGTGCATTTTCCCCTTAATAAATCTGGAAAGTGTTCTTATTAAATAGTAATTTTGTGAGTATTTGTATCAACCAAGCCTAGGTAATCTGGCTTCTGTATCTGACTTGATGTAATAAGAAATGGTTTGCCTCTCAGGAAAGCTCTGTATTCATAAAGCACAATACCTACAGAAGTCTTCCTTACATTACAGCTAAGAAGCTGCAGCATCAGCAAGACCATCCCGGGGCTGACTGACCCATATACCTGGTGAGCCTCACACGTCAAGAAGGTAATTCTGAGCAAGGCACTGAGTTTAAGAGGCAAAACTAGAAACTATAAATGGGTAAGAGTGACCTTGAAGTCTTGCACTACTTGGTTTCTGTACACTGTGGATTGACTCTTTTTCATCCGTAAAACCCTTCCAATTAGACACGTCACTTGGGGATGGTAACATTAATTCTATATGAAGTAACTCATCACTGAGGAACAGAGAACAAAGCTAGAGAAGAAAGACTAATTGTATAGTAAGCATACCTTTAGAAAGAAACAGACTGCCTGATTAGGTTGAATCACCAAGTACTTAGAATTCTGATTAGAACCTAAATCATATAGTGTATACTTTTTTCAAATAAGTTGTCATGTAAGCTTTCCTAAAGCATTATAGAATGTTGTCACACCAAAGTTTCTTAAGATACTTAAAACAGAAAAACCTGGAATCATCTGTCTAAATAATGTCAAAATAGCCATTGTTCCCCTCCACCTGTGGAAGAGTGGGTTTATGGGATTCAGTTAATTTTGCACTTGGCATAGTACATGAAAAGTTCCCAGCATTTTGGGATGGAGGCTCTGGGTTGAATATACCTATCATTGCCTAAGCCATAATCAGTGGCTAAAAAATTCTAAGTACAGAAGCTTTTCTCAGAACTTTCTTTTGAGTGACATCTGGGGTGAATTAAGTTTCTGTTCGGTCCCAGCATTAGCTACAGATGTGGAGGTGTAAATGTGCTTCCCAGGAACTGTAGATTATATGGTCATGATGTAGACCACTTTTATTAGGAGCTCAAGTACCACATTTCCAGAAATATAAAGAATGACAGCAAGGAAAAAGCCTTTAGAGCTTAAATTACAACCACATCTAATGAACTCAGAGGTGTTTTTTCACTTACAAGGGTATTGCTTTTCAACTCCTGTAGCTTAAATGAATCTAGTGATCATAACAGTAAATATGGGTTCCAAAGGTATCCCAAGAGGTATCATTAGTCACATATTACATCCTTTTCTAATTTGTACACTTTCCATGTTTCAGGTTTTCACAGTACTGCTGAAACCTCCAGAATTTCATGTTTTCCTCAGCAGTCTACAATAACCCTTAGTCTGAATGACATGTATTATTTCCTCAGCAAACATGTGATGTGGAAAGCTTAGTAAAAGATTTATT
Source organism: Hydrochoerus hydrochaeris (assembly GCA_004027455.1). Classification (NCBI taxonomy): domain Eukaryota; kingdom Metazoa; phylum Chordata; class Mammalia; order Rodentia; family Hydrochaeridae; genus Hydrochoerus; species Hydrochoerus hydrochaeris. The sequence goes on along the minus strand of PVLA01002948.1, from coordinate 17,025 downwards.
ATAAAGAAATGGCTCAATGTTTTATTTTTTCCCTTAATTGAATACATTATTGCTCTGTGCTTAGAAATGCTGTGTTGATGTATTACACCTCAGAACAAATATGCACATGCCATCTGCAGCAAGAAGGTTTATTAGACTACAAATCAGGATACAGATGTTAGAGGAAAAGCTACATATGCTAAGTCATAATACATCACAGCACATTTTAAATCTATAAATCATGGTGGTCCCATAGATTTTTATTTTATAAAAATTAAGATATTGGTACTTATGAAAATGCAGGAACTAGATGCCCTTTCATTATACATATAATGAGTAAAGTGATAAGTTGCTGAGGTGACAGGTACAACATTGTAGATGGCAGAAAGGACTAAGTAACTTCAAAAGAAAAGTCTCACATTCTTATTCCTTGATACTAGAATAAAAGATCCATATTTAAAGTCAGCATTCTGAAGCAAATGAGCAGATAGGTCTTATGGGAGTGTAAATGATCACATTTTTATTGATCTATTTCACAAATTTAGATTTTCATCCATTTATTATAAGAGAATTTATTGAGTACCTGTTTTCTAGGTGACACTGTGTGCTAAGGTGTTATTAAAATGAGACTAACTTGCATTATTTTGATGCAAGAAGAGTAGTTGAAGTTTTCTTTCTTTCCAATTCTCTGATCTTTAAAGATCACGCCTAAAAATGAATAAATTGTCTCCAGAAACATTATAAGAGTATACCAACAATTTCATTAGTGGAAAGCATTAACAGATGACGTTTGGCTAGAGCAGCTAAGACTACTTTCCTAAAGGATGATATGAGTATTTTCCATTAGATTCTCAAAATATAACTCAATTGTATCAATTTTAAATAAATAAAATCCAGGATGTTCACACTTTCAGGAAGAATTAATGTTCTGTAGCTCTATTGATCTTCAGCACTCTTCTTAAAGTATCTTGGGTAATCATTAACAACACTGTGTTCTGATCTACTTGCCTGTCTTCTCAAGCTCTCCCAACTCTGTACAAATATATTTGCCCGTTTTTCATCATGTTTATTCTATAGATAAAGCTGAATACTACTGATATTTACAACTGGGAGGTTTAAATTTTTTTTAAAAAAATCAGATTACACCTTTAAAATAGGGTGTAGAGTTGATCTTCAAGAAAAAAAAATCTCTTTTCCTGAAAATACTCAGAAAAGACTCTGCTGGTGGTTGCGCAGCACAGGCAAGAGCAACAGTTCAAGAAACCACTATAAAAATGCACAACTCATCCAGAAAACAAGAACATCTTACTTTCTTAAAAGCAGAGCCCATAGGTGATCATCACTAATTTTATGTTGTATTTGTGTAACTTCATGTTTTCAAGGCACCATCACACATGCCATCTCATTTACCATATGAACAAAATATGTATCAGTTCACTCCTTGAATAATTCATGAGTGCCTATTAAGAGCCAAACATCACGCTCCATACACTTCCACAAAGGTGAATAAGACAAATTCTCAGTGATCTTACTTTCTAGTTGAGAAATAAAATGAAAGCCGTTAGATAATTATAACATATTATATACAGGTATGATGAAACACGAAGGCAATGCAGGATTACCTGTGTAATTGCTTTATTTTACAGAAAAGGAAACTGATAAAATACATTAATATTACCGGGCAGTTTTAACAATGAAATTATAATCTGTATTAAATTACTTAGTGTAACACTGGTCTATAGTAAGGACTCCATAAATGTCATTATTTAAGTGGCAGCACAGAGTCATAGTTTGAAGCATGCGTCTGTAACAAATTTTTTGGATCCTAGCTACTTCTTAGTTTCTATGGCCTTAAGAAAGTTACATTATCAATGCAGATCAGTGAGGGAAAACCTTTTAGAGCTTTCAGTGATAACAAACAGAATAATGCAGCATGCCTGTCATTGATCTAGATCTTTGTTTCCCCAGGGCTAAGATGAGAGTAACAATTGTAACCACTAAGAATCAAAACTAGGAGGAACTCTGAAAACTGTATCACATCAAAAATCTAGTTGACCTCTTAGAGCTATTTTGGGGTAGGAAGAGTAAGATACCCTTAAGTTTCATCACAAGGAAGAAAGTCCTCTACCGAAGAGTTCAAGGTAGGAGAAGGCAGAAAAGCATATTTGGCATCTTAAGAAAATTCTAGTGAAAGGAGAGCCCAAAAGGGAGAAGGGAGCAAGGAAACTGGTTTGGGTAAGGGTAAGGGGTTTGGCTGAATTGGACAAGACACCGTATCATCTTGAATTTAACTCAGTTCCCTACAGATTACTGACTTATTTTCTGTGGGGTTAAAGAAAATGTTTATCAAGACAGAGGAAAATAACTTCCAAAAGAGAGGAGGGGCATATGATCCACACATCTTGTACTTGTTTCTATCATTAGGTGAGGCAGAATCTTTCCAATATGTCCCATCCATATTTTGCTAAGTCAGGACATTTTTTTTTTGCTACATAATTCCTAAAATGTTATTAATATATCTTAAGTAAGTTAGATCATATGAAATAGCCTAATAATTACCTTTGATGATACTTGAGGAAAGCATGCTTTTTTCTTTCAGTTGATCCTATAAGCAATTGTTGGACATGAAATATTATTGTATAAGATATTTCATGATACTGAGAAGGTTTTCAAGTTTGCCGATTTTTAAAAAATTCTTTCTTTTTTTGAATGGGTAATTTACATGGCTTTTTTTACGGCACACATGGGATAAACATTGTACATCCTTCATTGTTACCTAATGTTAACATTTTCAGAGAATGAAGAAGTTTTAATCTGTGGTCTAAGTGCTACCAATTCAGTGGATCTCTTGTCCCAGACAAGATCTAAAGCCTCTCCAGAAGTAAATGACCTAACCAAAGTCACCAAGGGGCTGATTAAAATGTGAGTACACTTCACTGTTCACATGGCTAGCTTCCTGTAAAAGAATGTAGATATTGCCTCTCTTCATTATCTTTCTGATAATGTTGATTATATTGTAGGTTAATTTATTACATTAGATAACACTTAGAGAAAAAAATTCCTTACATTAAAGTTAATTATGTATAATTACAAATTTCTGCTATACATCCTTATCACTAGAATGACTCAGAACTTGTGTAGCACATCTAGGCCAGTCCAGATCCTTGAAAGTGAGACACAATTTTTATAATAACAAAGGTCCAATGAGTACCCTTTGCAAAGATGTTTACTCTTTGTTCTGTTAGCTATTGAATCCAGTCTTTGCATATTTGGATGAATAGCATGCAAAATGGAAGTGGAAATTTTATTCCAAGTTATGTGCTTTGCATATAGAACAAAAAGTTGTTTAAATGTGTGTAGAAGACTCAAATGTACTTCCTATAGAAAATTAATCTGAGAACAAAGATCTAGTTTGAAATGAGATACAAAAGGCAAAAACATATCCACTGTTATACCGTTTAGTCATGTTCCCAGCCCACTCATCCCAATCCCCTCATTAACAAGTTGTCATAGTATTTAAACATGATAGATGATAGATAGATAGATAGATAGATAGATAAGAATGGTATTTCAGCAAAAGATCAAATACTTAGAAATTTCCCCCCAACAAACAGGTCATTCTTTCATTTCTGTATCAATAAACCAGCAAAACCAAGACAATATTTGAACTGACAAAGCCTTCTGTGTTTTTTGATTCTGTGAAAAAGGAAAAGGAAAAAATAATTCTTCCATATTCTTTCTTCAGTTTTCCATAAAAGCATTCATTAAGTGTTTATATTTAGTGATGACAGCATTTGGAGTGGTCATTGCTTGGTATTGGAAGGGTAGTGCCCTGAGGCATTTCTCTAGTTTAATCTTGAAAAACAACAGTTCTTTTAGTTTTCAATGTACTAATTTGGCTCAAGCCATGCCACGAATTACTTGCTAAACAGTTGATTGAGTTTACTGCATGAAAGCTGCCATAAAAAAAATTACTGCAGGATGCTCCACTGGCAGTGAGCATCAGCATAAGGTAATGTAAGCAAGTTATGCAAGTTAAAATAAACAGCAGAGAACTGGGTGTGAAAAAAATATTAATTAAGTGTGTCCATCTGACCACTACAACTGTAAAACTTCTGCAGAGTAAAGCCAGTTTTTGTCCAGGTTACTTGCTGCTTGAAAAAGTTTTTTCAGCTCCAACAAAAATACCCAAGAGTAAAGTCAGTTTTTGTCAAGGTTACTTGCTGCTTAAAAAATTTTTTTCACCTCCAACAATAATACCCCAGAAACAAAATAAGGGCAAAAAAGATATGTTTCATTTTCTGCCACCTTCAAGAGGTAGGATTTTCAGTCTAAACTGAGTTTACTAAGTTTTTATTCCCTGCTAAAGGCACTGTTCTGTTAAGTTCAAGAGCCTTAGACAAAGGAAATATCTTGGAAATGAATGATTCCCCCACATCATCAGTATTTCCTTGAGAACTTCTTCTTTGTGGCTTTTATTGAAAGAATTACAAGAACCTGCTTTTTCCCCAGTCAGTTGCCCCTCAAGTATTTCTCAGAATATGGAAACTCCTGTTAGCATGAAAAAGGAGCATTACATCTTCAGAAAGCCCCTGTTAAATATATACATATGCTGTCTGTAACAATTAATACCAGGTGCTAGACATTTAGATGAGCCCTCTCTGTCTCACTGAACTCTATTTGGAGAGCTTCAATAGCTCACTGCATTTCTTCAGAGCACAGACTTCAAAGTTAAGTCTTGGCCTCTTCACTTACTATGTGACTCCAATCAGCTTACATTTATACCGTGGCCTTTTTCAGAATAGTCTGAGAAACACAATAAAGTGACAGGGATGTAGAAACAGCTTATTGAAATGGAAAAACAAAATAGTGGGTAGTAGCTCACTACCAGAGATTTAGTGCACAGTTTCTGAGTGACTGTGCCAACTGCCTAGTAAGGTCAATTTATACTTTCTAAATTATGAAATAAGGATGATACTAAAAGTATTCAAGTGCTCAGCACAGTGCCTGACACATAGAAAGAGCCCAATAGATGTTAACTAATTTTTCCCTTGGCCCAAAACATGTTTGCTTTTTCCCTTTCCTTGGTCCTTATGAGGCTCTGGCAACAGAGTGATAAAAGGGATCGAGTTCATCAGTCAAGGGTATGGGGTTGTGCAAGACTGAAGTATTCTTTATCTTTAGTTTGCAGCAAGAAGATAAGAACCACAAAACACTGCAATGGAAGTCCAACAGCAGAGAATCACTCAGGGACCTTGCTTATGGCTTAATGTGGAAAGGTTCTCTGGATGCTATTGTGCTACATTTCCAGGAGTCCCCAAATCAAGGTTTGCAGCCATCTTTGGGTCTACTGGCATATGGCCAGACACTTCTTTTGTCTAGGCAACACTATTTCTCCATTGTTCCCTAATAAAACTCCCAATTGTGATTAAGCTGTTGGCAGAGATCCCCTGATATCAAGAAGGGTAGGTTTCTGCCTCAATAAGAATAAGCTGAAAAGTTAGTCTAAATCAGTCCTCATAAGTACTCTCCCTTCTTCTTTGATTAGCTAAAGAGGAAGCACACAATTCCATCGTGGCCAGTGAGATCTAGGAACTCAGGAAGGCTCTTTTCCTAAGTAAAAGTCAAGGCTGCACACAGAGAAAGCCTCCATCAATCTCCTTCCTGTTCTGAACTTGGACATGGTGACAAGAGCAACAGCAACTATAATACGACCAAGAAAATAACAACAAACTTGTCCCTAAAAATAATTAGACCTCTGAACCAGTTTAGGTGATTGTCTACCTCCACACTTCTTGTATAAGAAATATGAAGTCCCAAATGTTTAAACCTGTATGGATGAGTTTTCTATTTCTTTCAGTCAAAATGTATTCCAAAGCCCTGCTGAGAGATAGGTCCCAAGCCATTTTTCTTACTTGATTGTATTTGAATAGAGATTCTAATAATCAACCACAAGAAACCAGTTTATCAATCAGCTGCTCTAATGTCAAAGGAAACAGTCATGTTTTATAGCAAGTATTTTGCATTCGATTGGTTTATAAATTTAAAACACAGGCTAAGTGGAAAAGTGAAAATGAAATGCAGTTGCTTATTTACCTGCTCCCATCTCCTGCTCTGCTGCATTTGGTTCAAAGAGACATAAAGTGATACCACTCCATCATTTTTGACAGAGCCATATTAATGATGCACAATGTATGCTGAAATTTTATAACTAGTTGAGTTCCATGCACAGGAGAAGCATAAGCCAATTGTACATGGTCTTCGGTCTAATGCTCTCTCAAATGTCAGTTGCCACAAGCAATAATTATTCTAACACTTTATCTATCAGTGGTCTTTGACTTCACATGTTCAGTATGCTTTCACATCAGTTCTCTTCTTAAAGGCTCAAGTTTGCCAAGTACTAGCCATATCACCCCCACAGAAAACTGCCACTGAGCCTGAGGGAGGGAATCATCATTTTCCTTCTCTCCTAGGTCCAGCTCTGCCACAGGCACTAATGACCTCCTTCTTAGCACCATTGCTGAATTAATTATGACCCACTAGCAAATGAGCTGAGGTGACACTCTTGCTGCCTATACCAAACTAATACCAATCACAGGCCTGCAAACTGGCTGTCTGGTCTTCTGTCCTAGTGCTGCCTGACAACAATCAGGCTTGTGCTGTTCCTAATGTGATATCAAAATCTCTTGTTGGAAGAAGAGTTCTATTCATATCTCAGATCTGTTTCAAAAATTGCCAATCTCTTATATCCACAAATTGAATTCTGTCTTAAACTAGGTGGGTCTTATACTAAAACACAAGCAACAGGAAGTCAGAGAATTGTTCCTACTTGATGAAACTATCCCTAGCAAAGGCCAGTTTATATGATTTCATTCACATGAAATGTCCAGAATAGGCAAATCTGTAGAGACAGAAAGTAAATTAGTGGTTGTCAGAGGATACGGAAGGAAAAATGAGAAATTACAATGCTTCTTTTTGGAGAGTCAAAAACTTTCCAGAATTTAACAATGACCATCATTGCACAATCTTGTGAATATGCTAAAACCACTGACAGCATTTACTTCCCTTTACTATCCAAATACAATTTACTATCACTTCATTTTCCAAATACAATTTTCCCAATACTTTCTCAAATCTGACTTACAAACGCTTTATCTATACTTAGATAAACACATAGCTAAATTAATGACTTTCCCAAAATATCTTTAATTTAATAACCAACAATAATTTAAGTTAAAAGAAAAGATTTAACTTTAGTATTTCAGGAATTATTGAGGATGGAGGTTGCTCCCACATATGATTAACTGGATTTAGATGAAGTACTCTTATCTTAGAAAATATGAAAGACTCTTCAGCAAACTGAAACTTGTTTTCAGCAGCATATTGATATAAATAGAACTGTGGCTCAGAAAGAACTTTTTCCACGTTCCTAATTTAAGTCAGCAAATGAATAGTTTCAAGTCCCCACAATAGAGTCATTTGGTGGGACATTTTATCAACAGTATGAAAAATGATATTGTGATACTTCAAAAGGGGAGATTAAAAGAATGGTTGCTAACTAAAAGTCCTTTATTCTTGATTTAAAGAAGGAAAATGGGGGGTGCTGCTTTTTAAATTCTTCTCAGTCTAGTTTTCTGACAAACCTGTTTGATGGACATCAGGGACCTGAAGCAGAGCTTCCTCAGAACAAGTAGCCATCACTCATGCTTCATTGGATTTCTATGACAGAATGATCACATTCTGTAGAAACTGGCATAAGCATATCATTATTAAGCCTTTGCTTTAGCATTTTTTAACTGATCACGGATGCTGCAGTCCTTGGTGGCTCTTCTCTGCTGGCACTGTTTGTAGTTATTTGACCTTTTCTCAGTGGATAATCCACACAAAAAGCCCTAATTACTTCCCCAGCTTTGACCAGCCAGCAGTGTGAATAATCAATGACACTCATTTAGGTATTGCACAATCAGATGCTTATGGTGTTTAAAGAACATTTTTCCATTGACCTGCCACAGCTGTAGGACAATTACAAACAGTAAAGCTGCTGCTGTAATCACAAGATGACCAAGTGACCTTGTAGGTTTAAAGTTGATGACTGGGGCCTTGACTAGGGCATAGCCATGATACAGAACATATTTGGGGAGAGAAAGGAAGCTTCATTGTATACTAATGTGACATGCTCAGTCCCAAGAGCAATGTTCTGATATATTGACAAATCCACAAGACTTATATTGGCAGGTAAAATTCAGTATTTGTATCCATAGCTTCAGCTACTTAACACTGTACACAAAACAATAGATAAATAAGATTAGGAGAGAATTGATCAAGTCATACCCTTTCTAAACTTTTCTTAAGGTAAATGTGAAAATAAAACTGAAATAATATGACTTCCTATCAAAATAAATATTTAAACATTTCTAAGATGTTAAATTTTTAAACATTTAAATTGCAATAAATCCGTATCAACTCTGAAGTCAACTTTCCCTACAAAAATCACTATTACAAAGACATAAGATCTGTGGTCCTTTGAAATTATCAAATTACATTTAGAGCTGAATGATAACATAAGTTATAGGAAAATAGAATATGATAACATTACCAAGAATGTGTTTCTGAGGACAATACTGTATGGAAAATCCTTTTTGGAAACAAGGATTCATCATCTAAAGTTTGGGAAATGCAGCATATAATACCTGGTTTTTAGAAATTTATAATGTATCTTAAGGGTTCTGGAATGTGCTTTCAAAACAACTTGAGAAGTGCTTACATAAAGCCATATTGGCTTTTTTTTCTTGTTATTACCATCTTCTATGAAAACTGAATTTATAAAATTAGTTATTTTGTTAGAATGTGAATAAATAGACTTTCTACTTTATTTGAACTCCCACACATTTTTCATAATATTGTGTACGATATTGAGTAAAATCAGTAAAAACAAGCAAGAAAACAAATTAGTAGGACGATAGATACGACAATTATGTTCCTGGAAGGGAAAAAAAAAGTGAAGTAAGTTTCCTAATTGGGAGCACAACACGGGAAAGTTTGGCAGTAGAAAAAGTCCTAGATAAAAGAAAAGGATGGAAAGCACAGACCACTCTATCCTTAACTTCAGGGTTGTTCTGATTTAATCTGGCAAAGAAAGCAAACCAGCTCATCAGCATGCAATTGATGATTTATCCAGCCTGCTGTCAGGGGCAGCACTGTCTAAAGACACAGTTGAGAATGAGGAAAAACAGGCCAGTGAGTGAGCCAAGAAGGCAAATCACAAAAAATACATACAGCAAAAATATTGCACATTTGATGAAGTGATCTTGATTAATCTCAAGATAGCTAAATTTTTCATGTTGGGGGGCTCCTGGAATTTGTAACCCAAGTTTTTACTGATACTAGCAGAAACCAATATATTATATTTGTAACATGTGAGATGGGTTTTAAACATTACTTTTAGCTTCAGTGGGCATCTGTGTGTTTTCCTCCAGTTTAAGGAATGCTTGGGCGATATTTATAACTCTTTCCTTGTACAGTTCATTGTTCTGCTGGAAAATGAGGCCTACATTTTTCTGGATTCTGCAGCACCTCAAGATTAGGAAAGATCTTACTCTTCATTCCGCAGTACTATCTTTCAACAACTCAGTAACTCCATAGATCTGGTTCCAGCTAATAATGTGTCTGAGAAAATTTTTGGCTTTGGGATCTACTGATTTCCTCTATCAATATTATTACATAGTGTGGCTGAGGATTTAGCTCAGTGGTAAAGCACCTGCCTGGTGAACACCAGGTTGTGAGTGTGATTCCCGGTACCAAAAAAAAAAAAAAAAATTACATGTTGCCAAATCATCAAGAATATGGGATTATTATTAAGGTCAGTAATGATAGGCAGTTGGAAAGAAACATATGGGATAGGAAGATAAGAGCCACAGCATTACCACCGACATTTACTCATGTAAACTGCTGACTAAGTAATTTCATCAACCATCCTGAAAACCCACTCTTGTAATTTAGGCATACTGGTGAGGGTGGCAAGACTGTGTGGAATGCATGCAGTATTGCTAAGCCTAGTCATATATTTTGGCCCCTCAACCATATCATGGCTGTATATGGCCTTTGTGTAACTGATACCACTAAGAAACTGAAAGTCTGAACGTAGGTATATGGCATATGTATTATGTGGATATATGCTTATGTATTATATGCAGGCAATATCACTTTTAGTGCTTTATGAATGAGGAAACTGGAATATTGCAAAGTTAAATGACTTGACAAAGTTTGTAGCATATATATATATATATCAGAGTAGACCACAAAGAGCTAATCTTCTAAATGCAGTGTTTTTTTAATTTTCACTGCAACTCAATGTTTTTCTTTAAAAAAAAAAGATGACTCAGTATAGTATACATATTATACATGCAGGAAAGTATATATATATAGAAAAAAAGTAAGTTTGCAATAGAATAGGCAAAAGGAAGTTACAAGGGACCTAGGGTTAATTATCTGAATCCTCCTTACATACAATAAAACTTACTGTTAACCATATTGAGCTGAGGAAAAAAACATTCATTTATACCTTTCAAAATTCAAACCCAGAATCAAAAACAACGGGATATTTATGTTGAAAGTATTCACCCTGTATTTGTGTCTACTTAAGGTTACACATCCAAATATGCTGAGCATTATTTGAATAATCTTTATAAAGAACACCTAAGGGTTTTTTCTTCTTTGATTAAACTACTGTATACAAGAGAACTGTTTTTATATTCAGAATGAGTTCCGACATGATTGAGAAACCAATTCAAAGGAATGTGTTCTAAACTTGCAGCAACTTAGTGATTCATTACTGTTAATATTTTCATTAAGCCATTCAAAGCTTCCTCAATATAAACATAGTTTTCTTTTTCTAATCAGTCAGCATATCTGAACATTAAAGCTTGTTTGATTTTCTCAGCGTGTTGGCTGGTTGTTTGCTCTGAGGAATTTGGCTTCTTTTATACAGTCAAGAGAATTTAGAAAGGTGCCACAAGAAAGCTTTTGACAATGTGATGAGTTTACCAAGTATTTTCAGAAAAAGATCTTGGTCAGTCATTTGGGCATTTCACACACAGAAAGTAAAAAATCTAGTATTCTTGCACATCTGATAAATACTAAAAACTAGACTGGTTAAACTATATAAAATATTCACAGCATAGTCTGTATGAAAATTTATTTTGAGTTTCATTTTAGCTTGCCAGAACAAATCTCTGCTCACTCCCCTGGCTGAGACTCTATTTCATGACCCAGTAAGGCAGTTTCCTCAACAAAGGTAGATTTGTTTTAGTTATCGTTGGTTTTTGTTTTGTTTTGTTTTTTAGCATGAGGAATCTGAACTATACATGCTAGGCATGTGCTGTAACACTGAGCTGTACTTCCAGTAGAAGAGATAGATTTTCTTAGCCAGTAACCTAAGTCTAAATGGGAAAACAGGAAGAAAAGGGTTGGGACATGTGTTCCCCTCCTAAGATGCACTCCTATGTAAAAGTGGTTAGAACTAAATGACTCATATTCTTAGGAATATAAAGCAGTCTGCCACACTCTAGCTTTCTCTCCTACAACATTCAGGAGCAAGGGCATCAGCCCGTTAGCCATATTCCAGGAATGATTCTGGGGTTAGTACTGTCATAGGATCACATAATTTGGAAACATCTTAAAAACTATTTAGTCCAGAAGTGCCTATGATTCAGAGCAATATAAATGTCTTAGTAATTTTTTAGTAATTTTTAGTATACTCCTAGACCAACAGCAATAACTGAAGGTCACATTTATTAAGTAGCTTGATCTGAATGCTTAATAAGTATTTACAGTTAGATATGGTGGCAAACACCTATAATTCCAGCATTCTTTGATTGAGGCAGGAGGATTCTAAATTCGAGACCAACCTAGACACATGTTGACTTAGCAAGACTCTGTCTCAAAACAGGAAAATACAAAAGGGCTGGAAATGGGCCTCAGTGTGAAGGCCCAGTACCCCCCTAAAAAAAACTATATATATATATATATAAACTGCATGAATATTTAAGTGTGTAGGATTGATAACCATACTTCTAAGTTCTTGTTGGATTGTTGAACAGATCTGTTTGCAGTCTCACTGCCTGAATGTCTACTTTGTATGCTCTAATTTTGTAACTTGAAACAACTATTTCTAAAAGGACAATATGTAATTTATCCACCAGTGATCTCTTACTGTTTATCCTTTTTTTTGAAATTCTGTAACATTTCTACCTTTTTTCTGTTTTTTTCTCTTTAAATAAAAACATTTTTAAAAAACTATATCCATATATACACACATATATATAATATAAATATAATGTATAATATAAATATACAATATAAAATATATAGTTATAATATAAAATATATTTTATATAGAGAGTTAATGCTTTTAAAAACATAAAATTTTTAAGTCATATATTTACTTAATTCTTTTTTATTTTTATTTTTTATTTGTTTATTTACTTAGTTATTTCCTGACGTACATATACTTGCTTGACACTGTACATTTCAAACCGTGCAATCAAACTCATATTATGACTCTCCTTTCTTGTTCTGATTTTTATGTAGTACTTGGTTTTTATCATAGCAGTGGTCATAAAGAGATGGCATGAATGAATGTCTCACGAACTAATGATACAAAATTCTCTTAAACTATTATTTTGCCTCTGAAAAGCAGGTATCACTCTGTATTTGAAAAATATCCAATATTTTTCCTTTCCTTTGAAAATTCAAGGAATCAGTGTAGGGGCCCAGTACTAAGGGATTTTTTTTTTTTTTTTCAGAAAAGAAAAGGGGCCATCAACAGAAGATGTGTCGGAGTTTAGCAGTTATGAACTTTCTTCAGAGGCTCAATCTAATAGACTGGTAAAAAGAGTTCAGCACATTTATTGTTTGCTCTAACTGAATGGCCATTTAAAATTTAAAGTTTGACAGTCTTTAGGAAAGAAAAAATCAGTTTTATCAATACAGTAAGAATGTATGGCCCAAACATAAGAAACAATGAAAAGAGAGAGTGATTAAGAGGAGACAAGTTTAGGCACTGTTTTTAAGGGACTAGAGATTATAAACAGTGGGACCCTACACTTGTCTGTTTATGAAAGTTACCTACAAGTTTGATTTTTTATTTTACTTATTTTTGATTTTTTATTTTACTGTTTTAAGACTTTTTTTACCTCATGTGAATTATTTATCTAAATTTAATAGGTTTTATTTATGAGCATATAAGCTTTTTTTGGTTTTGATCCTTGATCTCAGTGGTTTAAATGATTATTTTAGTTAAGGAATTTAAAGACTTTTTTGTTTTGTCTTAACAGCTGTCAGTGTGGCTTTTTAGCTTTGTTGAATCATAATAATGAGATTAGGGCTGGTCTTTTTCATAAGGGAGTATCTATGAACCAAAAGAATGTCTTGGCAATTATGTATGGCTCATATCTGGACTCTTTAATGTCAGGTACACAATTAGATTCCAAAAAGCTAACTTCTAAACTAGCAGTGGAAATAGGTGAGAAGTAACTTATTTGAAAAATAATTTTTTTCCTAAATAGCGCAGGAATTAACACTACACATAAATCACTCTGGAAGTCACAGGCGAATATAGAACTATTGCTATTCTTTCCTCAATTCAAAGCAGCTAGAGGATAGCCCCTCCTCAATCTCAGTAGAGGGCAGAATGTTTATTTCTGTGGAGAAAATAAAGCTCAGAAACTCAGGATTGGTAGAAACCAAGCACAACTGAGATGAAAATATCATACTAGAAACAGGAAGCTAAAATAAAAGTTTACATATTAAACTTTAAAGTCCTCAGTCCTCTTTCCCTGTTCCACTCCTAAAATGTTAGCAGCCATATTTATATGTTCTAGACAGGAGTTCTTTTTGAGTAATATGATCAGCTAAGAAGACATACCTAAAAACTCTGATACTGGCACATTCCCTACAAACACCTCCACAGAGATCAACCTACAGTAAATTTCAAAGTCAACAAGCTCTATTCATATGTTCAGAGTTTCCACCTATTTAATCTATTATTGAATCTATCATTCTTAATCACAGACACCCTAGACATATAAAAAAAATATCTACTAACAAGTCAACTAACAAAAACAAGAGAGAAAAAAAAGCTTGGAAGAAATAGAAACTAAATATAAAACTTTGAAAACACAAAAAAAATACACTTTAAGAAGGCAGTAAAAGTTATTTATTATACCAAGGAAAACTATACAAAGGCTGAAGATGAGATAAAGTGTTTTCAAGCATGCATGAAGCCCTAAATTTGCACACACACACACACACACGCATGAATGCACACAAGAAAAAAATAACAAGAAATGAAAGGACAAGACATACAAGAAAAGAAAAATCAGAGAACAAGAAACCATGGAAATGAAGGGGGTGAAGCTTAGTGGCAGGTCACTGGGCCAGAATGTATAAAGTTCTGAGTTCAATCACCAGCAAAACAAAACAAAAAAATTGTAAAGGGGTTGTAGTCATCTCCAAGAAAGGAAAGCAAAAAAAAAGCACATATATTAGAAAAAAAGTGAAAGAAGATGCAAAATTATTAGAAGCAGTCCAGGACATCCATAACCTGCTAATAAGAATTCCAAAAAGCAACTGAAGAAATCAATGAAGAAATAATTCAAGAAAACATCTCAGCACTTGAAGATAAAAGTTTCCAGACTTGGGAAGCCTGCATCAGGCGTAGGCTGCCTGGAACCTCCACCGTGGGCCCGCCCTGCCACCGGGAACTTAGCAGAAGCCCACCTCAAGCACAGCCTGCCTGGAACCTCCCCTGAGGGCCTGCCCTGCCACCAGGGAACATCTAGGAGGCCCACCCAAGACTGAAAACTGCCCTGGACTGCTTCTGCTGGTCTGCCCTCCCACCTAGAACATCAGAAGACCTTAGCAGGCTCCAGTTAGTGTGAAAAAATTTGGAACTTTGCTCCCAGGAGGTGAACCTTGGACTACAGCAGATTAACTGTATCAGTGTGGTGAGTATGCCCCTAAAATAGAGGTATACAGGGGATAAATAGGGCCAGCAGTAAACCCCCCTCCAACTAACTGTAAGACTTTGGTGAGTCTGAAAAGAGTGTGTGTGATCCCCTCCTACACATAGAAAACACCAGGCAGAGTGAAAAGACAAAACGAAAAAGCAAAATGCAGTCTCAAACATATAGTTCACCAGAAGCAAGTATAGGAGACACTGAAATAGAGGACCCCAAAAGTAACACACTAGAAATCTCTGAAAAGATAGCCAGTGAAATAAAAAAAAAAAAAACAACTGCATCAGCCTATAGAGGAAATCAAGTTATAAGTACTCTCCCATGTAAAGACAAAAATAACAACTTTAGTAAAGGAGTTGTTGAATGCAGCTAAAGAAGAACTAGAGAAAAAAGTACTTGAGCATGGGAAACTGATTGAAATTTTGAATGAACAGTATAGAAAACAAGCAAAATTCATGAAAGAAACTCAAAGAGACACCCAAGAAACAAAAAATTCTATTTGAAAGCATGCAAAACCACCTAAAGGAAGCTGAGGATAGGATTTCGAACCTTGAGGACAGGATCACAGTTAGTGATCAGGAAAGGATAGAACTTTTAAAAATAACAAAGCAGCAAGAAATGACAATCCAGAAGCTTCACGATGATGCCAAGAGCAACAATATAAGAATAATGGGCATTAGTGAAGATACAGGAGTCCAGGCAAATGACATACATAAAGTATTTACAGAAATAATAGCAGAAAATTTCCCAAACATGGGGAAAGAATCTGATATGCAACTAAGTGAGGCATACAGAACACCAAACAGTCACAATCAACATAAATCCACACCCAGACACATAATAATTAAGATCTCAGACATACAGCATAAAAACAGAATACTAAAAGCTGTTAGAGAAAAGACACAACTCACCTATCAAAGAAAGCCCATGAGAATCACAGCACTTTTCAGCACAAACCCTCAAGTCAAGAAGAGCTTGGAGTGAGGTATTTCAAGCCCTGAAAGAAAACAACCTTCAACCCAGACTGATGTACCCAGCAAAACTTTCATTCAAATTTAATGGAGAAACAAGATACTTCCGTGACAAAGAACAACTGAAGAAATTCATGTCCACCAAACCAACCCTAGAAAGAGTACTGAAAGACATACTAGACAGAGATAAAAATGACCACAATCCCCAAAACAACAACAGAAAGAAACCACCAGGTAGGCTAAGAAATTAAATAAGAGGAAAAGCAGAAAGAAAAAACTGGAACATAACATGGCAAAAGTCAAGCCAGTACATATCAGTGATATCCATAAATATAAATGGCCTCAATTCACCTATAAAAAGAAATAGATTGACAGGATGGATCAAGAAACAAGATCACACAATATGCTGTATACAAGAAACACATCTGACCCAAAAGAAAACTCATAGATTAAAAGTCAAAGGATGGAAAACAGTATTCCATGCAACAGAAACCCAGAAAAAAGTAGGGGTAGCTATTCTATTTGCAGACAATGTGAACTTCAAACCTAAAATGATTAAAAGAAATAGAGAAGATCACTACATACTTGTTAGTGCAAAAATTCAAGAGGAAGAACTAAAATTATAAACATATATGCACCAAATACAGGAGCACCCAACTATGTAAGACAGATACTAATGGACATGAAAAACCAAATACACAAGAACACAATTATAACAGGAGATCTTAACAGCCCATTATCACAAAGGGATAGATCAACTAGACAAAAAGTCAGCAAACAAACAACAGAACTGAATCACACCTGTGAGCAATTGGATTTAGTAGACGTTTACAGAATGTTCCACCCACCACATCAGAAAACACATTCTTCTCAGCTGCACATGGGACATTCTCCAAAATAGACCATATATTATCCCATAAAACATTCTTAAGTAAATGCAAAGGTATTGAAATCATACCATGCATAATATCTGACCATAGTGCACTGAAATTGGAAATTAATGGCAAAAGAAATTGTAAAACCTGCATAAATACATGGAAATTAAATAACAGCCTTTT
>PVLA01002947.1:36512-237933 GCA_004027455.1 Hydrochoerus hydrochaeris | reverse complement strand
GATGCTCAATGTAAGGACCAGAGCTCCCCCAAAGTGAGCCACAGCCATTCTCAGCAGCAGGGTCCCGAGCTCCTCCGACAATGATGGCTGAATCCATATCAGGGATGCTAACCATGACAAGCTCCTCCAGGAGAACCAACGGCTCCAAACAACATCACTTAGAAGAACCCACAATGCCACACTCTTCCTCTCCACATCTCCTTTTTTGCTGGCAACAGTCCTCAGGTGGGCCATCTACACTCAGCACCATTCAGCTGGTGTTAAGTTGGCCCCCAGTTTTTAATCCATAACATACATTAAGAGAATAGCAATATGCAACGCAAAGTCAGACACACAGATCACGTAAGACTGCATTTATGTGAAGCCCTAGAAAGCCAATTTCAGTGACAGAAAATAGGTCCGCAGGTGGCAGGGCTGGGATGGAAGAAAGGAGCTGAATGTTTTGGGAATACGAAAGGTCTTTTTTGCAGTTTTGGAAACATTTTATAACTTGACCATAGTGGTGATTACACATGTACACACTTGTTAAAATTTGAAAAGTTGATCCAAGTGTGGTGGCACATGCCTTTAACCCCAGCATGTGGGAGACTGAGGCAGGAGGATTGCTGCAAATTGGAGGCCAGCCTAAACTACATAGTGAAACCCTATCTCAAAAAACAAAACAAAACTTGCCAAGTTGTATAATAAACGTTAGTGAATTTTACCTTATGTAAGTTGCACTTCTGTAAAGCTGAGGAAATCTTCTCAAAAGCAGCAGCAGAAGGGGCAGATCAGACCTAATTTGGGCACTGCTCAATGGTAAAGTGGGTTTCACCGTGCTCGAGTCTCCAGCACCAAAACAAAAAAGGAGGAAGTGAAAGCCCTACTAGCTATGTAACTGGACAAATTACATACCTGCTCCTTGCCTCTATTTCCACACTCACTCGGCTGGGAGGATAATCAGGAGATCTGAGTAAGAGCCAGGTTTCTGTGTTCTTTCCCCCTGTCTTTCAGACCATCCACTGGGCAGCTGTAAATCGGTAGGTGGAGTTGCAGGGTGCTTCCCCACCCTTCCCAGGGCCTCCAAGGAAGGGAGGGCTCTCTAAAGGCTGCAGGGGTATGTCGGGGGTCCACTCCTCTGCAGTGAAGAAAACAGCGACTCTCAGAAGCTGTTGGGGTGCACGCTTTGATGCAACACTTTCAGAGTGATACTTCCCAGTGTGCATCAAAATTTTAAGTGTGCAAATCTGTGCCCTTAGCAACTCGGCCATGGAGGGCCAGAGGGCATGAACACCTGCTAACTTCCTTTGGAAGGATGTGCTCTCTTAGTTGCTTGTACCTCCACTGCACAGCATGGTGTGCTACTAGCCAGACCTGGCTCACCACCGAGGCTGGGGCTGATGTCCCTCCAGCCCAGATGTCCACATTTACCCAGGCCAGTATATACCCGTCACCCACTTCAAATGGGGCTGGAGGGGCCAGACCTGTTACTCAGCAAAAGAGAGGAAACAGACACAGCTGGCGCTCTCTGCTGTGCACTTTCTGTACCTCTCACTCTGCCTGCACCTATCATTCTGCACGAATGACTCTTTGCCTGACAACACAGTGTTGGGAAATAGAGTAACTTAGCAAGACCCTGTCTCAAAACCAAACGACTTTAAAAAGCCTAGCTGTTTCAGTGAAAGATGAGATGCCATGGCTGGGGGGCCTTTCTCTGCACAGGACAGAGTAGAGAGGGCCTCAAGAGTACTTCATAGAACAGGTGGCCTTCTCGCTGCCCTGGTGAGCAGTTGGGGGCCTAGCAAGCCGCCGGCACACCAGGGCAAGAACTATCAGCGATTCCTGAGCTCTGCATCATGTTGGAACCTTTGGGTGCTGGGAGAACAGGCAGCCAACTTGCCGACCTGGTAAGCAGCTGGGGGTCCGCCGGTGAGTGGGCTAAGGATCAGACATTAATCCACCCCCGCCCCCATTAGCAAGCTGGTACCGGCAGTCTGAGTATCTCTTGGGAGGATGAATGTATGCATCGTGGCAAGAAAGGGGGATTTCCTTCTATCATCTCTTTGAAGGCAAATATTTTTATCACAGTTTTGCTCAGTTTTGATTAATGGTACTGCTCTATTCAATATTCTGTTTTTATTTATAAGTTCAATATTTCCTTCCATTTTCCTCTACCTGATTGAAAGGACAGCTAATGTGAACAGAATGGGATGTACTATTGTGCCCATTGCTTGTGTCCTGGTGACCTGCTATGAGGTTCTGTGGTAGTTTCACTGCACTGGGGTCGCATGGATTTGTTCTGTCTTGTTCTGCTGTATTTTGCAACCTTCAAAAAAAAAAAGTAGATAAAAAAGTAACAAAATACCTCCAAAAACCTCCCAACTCCACCAGAGCTGATCCATGGGGCATGGATGAGGAGAAACTCAAAAACAAGGCAACAGAATTATATAAGGTGATTCAAAAGTAAATAACAACAACAAAACAAGTCAGTAAGGTACTGAGCAACCTGAGACAGGATATAACTAAACAGATAATGGGCTTAAAAAATAAAAAGAAGAAAAGAAAGTGCTCTAGAGAATATGGCTGCATGTATGTTTGAGTGTGTAGGATTGATAACCACGTTGCTAAGTTGTTACTGGATCATTGAACTTCTTTGCAGCCTCACTGTTTGAATGTCCACTTTGTATTCTTTAATTTTGTAACTTTAACAACTCTATCTAAGAAGACAATATGCAATTTATCAACTAGTGATTTCTTACTGCTTATTTTTTTTCTGAAATTCTGTATTGTTTCTACCCCTTTTTCTGCTTCGCTTTTTTCCTCTTTAAATAAAATTTTAAAAAAGAGGAAAAAAAAGGCTGGTGGACTGGCTGCTGTCTCATCATCCAAACAACTAACTAGACACTTTTCTCATTTTTCACATTTGTTTTGCTAAATATATTTTCAGTGTAAACCCAGAGAGAGGAAAAGGTCTGCCAGCCACCACTTGTCCCTTGAGGAGGCGTCTGGCACACAGCCTGTCTTATATTTGTAAATGTTTAGGCCCCAGCTCCTGGAAGGACAGATGCACTTGGGGCCAGCACAGCACTGTATTTGGGCTGACGTAGGTGGGTTGCCGGCTGCTTTAGTCTCGGGTCTTCTGACTAGAACAGAGGCTGAAAGGCTGCTGGGTCACAAGAACTCAGGGATCGGGGGACTGTCCATTTCTGAGTCTGCACCGCTTCAGATTTCTGTCACCAAGAGAGAATCAGTCTACGGGAAGAAAAGGTTTAAGTTGGCTCAGTTTCAGAGATTTCAGCCCATGGTCAGCGAGCGCTGTTGTTTTGGACCCTAAACCAAGGCAGAAACATCGGGGAGGGGCACATCTTAAGGTGGAGGGGAACAAGAAGAGCAGGGCCCCTACATCCCTGCCAAGGCCATGCCCCAGTGACCTCACTTCCTCCTGAGAGGCTCCACCTCCTGCAGTCCTCCATCTCCCCAGTGGGCCCCAGCTGAGGACAAAATCTTCAACACACAAATCATTGGGGACATTTAAAATCCAAACTATGAGCCAGGCATGGTAGCGCAAGCCGGTAATCCCAGCACTAGAGAGGCCAAGGCAGGAGGATTGCTCTGAGTTCAGGGCCAACCTGAGCTACATAGTGAATTCAAGGCCAACCTGGACCACAGAGAAAGACCTTGTCTCAAAAAAGTAAAAAAAAAAAAAAAAAAACCCAAACCATAATATTTGTTGAGAAGAAGTGTATATGCATTGCACAGAAGTGTGTGTAAGGTATGTTTTAAACGGAAAGGACATGTTGCCTAAGACTAGACTAGTGAGAAAAAGATATTGGAACATGTTTTAGGTTTTAAAAGTTCACCAGCAATATAAAAATTTTTTTCCTAGGCCCTCGTTACTAGAGATGAAACCAAGGAACATGTGCATGCTAGACAAGTGTTCTATCGCTGAGGTACATCTCCAGCTTCTCTTTCTTGCTTCCTTTCTTTCTTTTTTGAGATAAGGCCTCACTAAACTACCCAGGTGTCCTCAGGCTTGCCATCATCCTGCCTCTGCATCCTGAGCAGCTGGGATCAAAGGCATGAGCCACCATGCCCAACAAGTATTCCCCTTGTAAAAATAGGAGATTAAGGCTAGGGATATAGGTCAGTGGCACCGCATCTGCCTGGCAAGCATGAGGTCCTGAGTTCGATTCTTAGTACAGAAAAAAAGGAGACTAAACTGGGCCTGGTGGAGCATACCTGTAATCCTATCGCTTGGGAGCAGAGGCAGGATTCAAAGTCAGACTGGGATACCTAGTGAGTTCAAGGCCAGCCTGAACTACATAGCGAGAACTTGTCTCAAAAAATAAGAGTAAAAAAATAAAAACAGGAGACTAGAAATGACAGAGTAGATACCAGTAGATTCTGGAACCTAGAATCAAGACACTCAGAAAACAATAAGTTGGTGAACAGAACAAACAAGCAGATCTTTGGGAATCCAGAGGAAACTTAACAGGAGGACCAGAAACTAGAGCAAAACAGGAGAAATGGAAAACAATGGAGAGAAAAGAATGAAGGAAGCAGTCTGGAAAGCTCGCTGAATCCCAAGGAAGGAGATCTGTCTCTACTAACACACGTAAGTCCAAACAGGGCCAGGAGCTCCAGGTAGAAACAACTGACCAAACCAGTAGCACTGGCCTCAAGAAAAGCTCAAGGCTATTTTAACTACAAAAATTGTATCATTTTACTCTGAAAGTGACTCTTTCTGTATGTGGAGCTAGAATTGGAGAATAAATCCGAGGAAGCCCCTGCCATATTTGAGGGTGTATAATCAGGACCCTATTTATGAAAGGGATAATTATTTAAGACTGAGCCACAGAACAACTATAGAATGACTATACTTCAATGTTTCTGGTGTCGTCCTTCCACAGTGACCGAGTGAGAGATGTCACAAAAGACAGTCACAGAGAGGAGGTAGGTTAGATACAGGGGCCCCTGAGAAGTTTAACCTCAGGCCTAGATGGACACAGAGGCCGTGACTTCCTTGGTGAGAGGCCAGGTGGAAGGTATGTGGCTTTCAGGGGTGCTGGATCTGCTGGCATGAAGTCCAGCAGTTTAACTGAACCTCTGCCTCGCTGCCTCAATGCAGCACAGAACTCAGCGGTCTGTTTGCTTTCCTCAGCTACCAACATGAGCAAGAACATGCCTCAGCCTGGACAGTTGCCACAGCCTGGGGTGTACAGACAGATGGGCCTCTGGAGCACTGGGCAGAGGGCACCTCACAAGCCCACAGGCATAAAGCTAGGTAGAGAAAGCTGTGAAGGGGGATTCACAGAAGGACTCAAAAACTGGAAGCTTCCAGAGTGACTACAGCTCCAACGGGGACAGCATTGACTGGCCACACCCAGAGAGAAAAGTTGGGCAGGATTCAGTATTCTCACACAAAAATGTGAATGTGTAAACAAAAGAGATCTTAGGTGACTCACCAGCCCTTTCCCCTCACTGGTAGATTCTAATATGGCAGATTCTGGACAGAAAACCACTCATGCAAAAACACAGAAAATTTTTTTTTTGTTTTCTCATTGTCTATTTGGGAGTTGAGGGTCTTCTTTTTTTCTTTCCTTTCTTTTTTTTTTTTTTATCTTTTCTTACTTATTCTTTCTTATTTTTCTGTTTTCTTCTTTTTCTTATTTTTTTCTGTTACTTTTATCTCATTCTATTAATTTTCTTTCACTCCTTAATAAGATCCTTAGGCTGGGGATTTAGCTCAGTAGTCTAAGTGTCTGCCTGGCAAGCACAAGGTCATGAGTTCAATCCCCAGTACCCCCCCCAAAAAAAAGTTGAACTTAATAAGATTCTTTATCTCATTTTTATCTCCTTTCTCATCTCCCTTTTATTATTTAAATTTTACTTCTTTCATTCTTCCATTTCCCACTCTCTCCACTTTAACTAGCATTATTACTAAATGTTATTAATCTTTAGATATTTACTTAACCTCATTATCCTTAAATTATTTTTGATTATTACTGGTGGTATGGTTGTTACATTTCATATATATTTACTATATGTCAATATTTGGTTTGTCTTTATATCTCTATCATAATTATAAATATCTTTTCTATGGTTAAAGATTGGATACTGGTAGCTTTTGTAGGTTCTTATGTATATCAATATCTAGCTTGTCTTGACACAATTATTGTTGCTGATTTTGTGGCTATTGCTGGGGTGGCACAGTTGTTGCTATCAATTGGATTTTACTATATGCTGATATCTGATTTGTCTTTATGTCATCAACAATACTGAAGTTCATTTCTGGAGAGCTGGATACTAAGCCAATTAATTACACCTCACACTCCTCTACCAAATTAATAGAGGTGGTGGATCCTAGTACAGAGGCAAAGTCCTATAGTTAGTCACTCCCACTGAAAAGCAGATACTGACTGGTGATCATTATACCAGCAATAAAATCTTTCTACTATAATTAACCTGCAAACCTCAGCATGAACAAATCAAACAAAACAATAGAAAGATGAAAAGATGAAGAAACAAAATGCCTCCAAAAATACTCAACTTCCCCAAAGCTGATCCATGGGGCACTGATGGTGAGAAAATTGAAAACCAAAAACCTGAATTATACAAAATGATGAAAGAGAGCACTTGGAAGGCTGAGGCAGGAGGATGGGTGTGAACTTGAGGCCAGCTTGGGTTACAAAGTGAGTTCTAGGCCAGCCTGAACTGCATAGCAAAACCCTGTCCTCAAAAGAGATAGATAAATAAATAAATAAATAAATAAAAGACAAAAAAGGAGGAAAAACACAGGTCAATAAGGTACTCAGCAAGCTCAAAAATGATGTAACTAAACAGACAATCGACTTAATAAACAAAATTACCAGTGAGGTTACAGAAGACAGGAATAAAAAGCTAGCTAAAATGAATAAAATGACACAAAACATGAATTACTAGTTTATCAAAGAATTAGAGTCCATGAAAAGGCACCAGAAAGAAATCTAGAAGATTAAAAATTCTGTTGAAAGTATGGGCATCAGAAGTGAGCAAGATAAGGACCAAGTATTAGAACTAAAAGATAAGGCAGATGCAAGTGACCATATACTCAGTGATACCTTAAAAACAATAAGACATGAAAAACAGATCCAACAGCTACTAGGTGACACAAAGAAGGGTAATCTAAGATTAGATGGAATTATTGAAAGATCAGAAGACAACAAAATGAACCAGGTATGGTTGCATATGTCTATAATCCCAGCATTAAGCAGTCTGAGACAGGAGGATCACCACGAGGCCAGTCTCAACTGCACTGTGAGTTCAAGGGCAGCCTGAGCAACCTAGCAAGGTCCTATTTCAAAAAAAAGGGAGGAGGAGGAAAAGGAAAAGAAGGAAAAGAATAGGAAGAGAAAGCAAAAAACACAAGTGGCATTTTAAAAAACTCTGTTTACAAAGAAAACTTTCCAAATATGGGGAAGAATTTAACATGCGGATAAATAAGGCATATACAACTCCAATAGGATCAGAAAAAAACTTCTCCACAACACATCATAGTCAAAATCCTAGAAGTCTAACACAAGGACAAAATCTTAAAAGCTGTTAGAGAAAGGCACCAAATCATTTATAAAGGTAGATTCATTAGAATTATAGCAGAGTTCTCAACAGAAAGCTTATAGGCCAGGAAAGCTTGGAATGAAGAAATTCAAGCTCTAAAAGAAAACAGACTGCTATATTCTGAAAAAGTATCTTTCAGAATTTAGGGAGGAATAAAGTCTTTGTATTAAAAAAAAAAAAGAGTACCTTAAGAAACTCAAGTACAAGGTCCTTAGTTCAACTTGTAGTGCTAAAAACAAAACAAAACAAAACAAACAAACAAACAAAAAAAAACAGAAAAAAAAACCCAAAACAAAACAAAAAGGGAAAGAAAGAAACTCAGTACCAACAAATTAGCACTCCAATAAATTCTCAAGGATACCCTAGAAAGAGAAAATGAAGCATAATGGAATGAATATACCATACATAAGCAGTTAAGCAGAAAGGAATAAAATGAATAAAAAAGGAATAAAAAAGAGTCCACAATAGTAAAATAATGCAATGACAAGTCATTAGGTCAACCCACTCAGGACCCCTTCTGTCTCTCTCTCTTAGACAGAAGCTTTCTTTCTCTCAATAAATATTTTGCTTTTAATCTCCATTGTTCTTAAAATTGATTATTTGATTTTGGAGGACACAAACTCATACTAGACATCTAGTAGATTGGGAGTTTCTTTCTCTTATATTATTTGGAGGTCTTCCATGAGATCATCAGACAGAGGACCAACATGGGAAGGACCATACACTGTGATCTCACACTCCTTCTGGTGTCAAGACAACAGGCCTGGACTCTTGGATACATCACACCAATCTCAAGCCCTGGAAACTAGAGACTGTCATTGAAGACGTAAAGCTCTAAGCCTACCCAAAATGAAAATGCCTGGCGTCTATCCAGGGCCTTTAGATAGACCCTCTGTAGAGTATCTCTAATTGCCAATCAACAACTATGACCCCCTTCAGCCTGAAGAAACCAGATGGTCATTGTTCATTTCTCCCTCATTGCAGTTTGGGATACTTCTTTGCAGGGGGAGATGTTACAGGCAGCTGAGTTAATTAGAAATATTATAGGCAAGTTACAGGTGTGATGGCACATGCCTGCAATCCCAACACTCAGGAGGCTGAGACAGGAGGATCATTACAAGATCAAGACCAACATGGACTACAAAGTGAGTTCAACACCAGACTGAATTGCATAGTGAGACCCTGTCTCAAAAAGACAAAAAAGAAGAAGAAGAAAAAGAAGAAGGAGAAGGAGAAGGGGAAGGGGAAGGAGAAGGAGAAGGAGAAGGAGAAGGAGAAGGAGAAGAAGAAGAAGAAGAAGAAGAAGAAGAAGAAGAAGAAGAAGAAGAAGAAGAAGAAGAAGAAGAAGAAGAAGAAGAAGAAGGAAGAAGAAGGAAGAAAGAAGAAAGAAGAAGAAGGAGAAAGGATATATTATAGGCAGTCAGATAGGAGCCAGTGCAGAAGACCAGATATCTGCTTCGGGCCAGATCTCAAGACAAAAAAAACAAAACAAATGCAACAACACCCTAAGTATAAGCATCAGGGATTGATATTCTAAAAAGGTATCCATCACCTTGAAGAAGCCAGAAGGAGCCACTAACCTAACCCCCTATAGGCAAAGGCCCTGTTCTGTATTCATGCCTGCTTGCTACCTGATTCATCTCCCCATTTGATCCTGATTTAATCAATTTTACCTGAGGGATTATACTCGTAATCTTATTAGTTGGCCATAGTTCTGTCCTACCTCATGACCACCTTGCAAGTTCCCATTTTTCCTCGCCTTGGACCTGCCTCACCTAGTGGTTTTGCTCTATAAAAATCCCTAGAAAAGCCAGCATCCTCACAACCCACTCAGGACCTCTCTGTCTCTTGGATAGAAACTTTGTTTCTCTAGGTATCGGTTTTTTGGTTTTTTTTTTTTGAAGTTTTTTTTCTCAATATTCTGCTCTTTAAAAAAAAAGAATAGAGAATTTAGCTCAGTGGCCTAAGTGCCTGCCTGGCCAGCACAAGATTGTGAGTTCCATCCCTGGTACCAAAAACCAAACCAAACCAAACAAAAAAAGAATGTCATTATCTTTCAGTAATAACTCTCAAAGTGAAAGGCCTTGATTTCCCAATCAAAAAACATAGATTAGCATATTGGATCAAAAAAACAAAATCCAAAAGTGTGCTATATATACGAAACATATTTACTAGAAAAAATAAATTCATAGACTAAAAACTAAAGGACAGAAAACAATATTCCACGCAGCAGGAATCCCAAAACAAGCAGAAGTAGTTATCTTATTTTCAGACAAAGTGAGCTTCAAGCAAAAATTGATCAGAAGAAGCAAACAGGTTGCTACAAATTGATTAAAGGAATAACTCAATAGGAAGAGATAACAATTATAAATATATATGTACTGAACATTGATGCAACCAACTTCATAAAACAAACACTAATGAACATAAAAGAGCAGATAAACGTCAACACAATTATAGAGGGGGACTTTAATATCCCACTATCACAAAGGACCAATGACAAAAAAAAATCAACAAAGAAATCTCAGAATCGAATAAAAGCTTTGAATAAATGGAGTTAATAGGTATCTACAAAGTGTTCCACCCAACAGCAGAATATACTTTCTTCTTAGCAGTACATGGAACTTATTCCAAAATAGTCTACATACTATCCTATGAAATATGCTTAAGTAAATACAAAAGAATTGAAATTATTCCAAATATATTATTAGATCATAGTGCAAGGAACCTAGAAACCAATGGCAAAAGAAACTACAGAAATTAAAAACCGGGTGGGGTGGCTCACACCTGTAATCCCAGCACTCAGGAGGCTGAGGCAGGAGGATTGTTGCGAGTTCGAGGCCAGCCTGGGCTACAAAGTGAGCTCATGGCCAGCCTGAACTGCATAGAGAGACCCTGTCTAAAAAAGACAAAAAAAAAAGAAAAGAAAAAAGAAAAGAAACTACAAAAATTATGCAAAATTAAACAATTTTTAAAATAATCAATGAGTAACAGAAGAAATCAAATAGTAATACCGGTATAACATACCAGCAGGCATGGTGGCATACTCCTGTAATCCCAGCACTCAGGAGGATCTTTGCAAGTTCAAAACCAAAGTGAGCCCAATTTCAGCCTGAAGTGCATAGTAAGACCCTGTCTCAAAAAGACAAAAAACAAAACAAAACAACAACAAAAAACCCCCCAAGAACCTATATGACAAATGAAAGCAGTCCTAAGAAGGTGATGACTATGAATACCCATATCACAAAAACAGAGAAAGTCCAAATAAATAACCCAATGATATATCTCAAGGTCCTAGCAAAACAAATAATCCAAACCCAAAGCCAGTACAAGGAAGGAATTTTTTAAGATAAGAGCAGAAATAATGAAGTGAAAACTTAAAAAAAAAATGAGAAAGTTGAAATCTAGAAAATTTGTTCAATAAATCAAGAATCTAGGGGAAATGGATAGATTCCTAGATATATATGAATTAAACCCTGTATAATCAAGTAATAGGCAATGAAATTGAAGCAATCATTTAAAAAACCTACCAACTAAGAAAAGTCCAGGATGTGAAGGATTCACCACTGAATTCTAAGAGAATTTTAGGGAATATCTAATACCAATATCCCTCAAACTCTTTAATGAAAATGAAAGGGAAGAAGTACTCTCAAAGCCACTTCTGCAAGCTAGCATTACCTTGATTTCAAAACCAGATAAAGACTCAACTAGAAAACAAAAATGAAAGCAAACTATAGTCCAGTCTCTGTAATAAATATTAATGCAAAAACAATCAAGATACTAGCAAACAAAATACAATAAATCATTAAAAAGATCATACATCATTGACCAAGGATTCAATCCAGGGATGCATCCCAGGGATGCAAGGATGGTTCAACATATGCAAATCAATAAATGTAACCTGTCACACAGACAGAAGTGAGGACCATCTCAACTGATGACAGAAAAAGCCTTTGATAAAATCCAACAGTCATTCATCGTAAAAACAAAAACAAAAAAACATCTGGAGAAAATAGGTGTAGAAGGATCAACTCAATAAAAGCCATTTATGACAAAGCTGCCAACATCATCTTGAATGGGGAAAACTGAAAGCACCCAGGCATAGTGGCACATGGCTACAATTCTACCTCTTGGGAGGCTGAGGCAGGATTGCCATGAGTTTGAGGCCAGCCTGGGTTACAAAGTGAATTCAAAATGAGCCTTGACTACACAGTGAGACCATGACTCAATAAAACCAAAAAGAAAAGAAATACAAGAAAACTGATAACGTTCTCTTTAAAATCAGGAATAAGACAAGGATGTCCTCTATTGCCACTCATGCTCAATATAGTACTTGAAACATTAGCCAAAGCAATCAGGCAGAAAATAAATAAAAGGGATATCTATATAAGAAGCAGTCACATTATTGTTATTTGCAAGTAACATGATTTTACATAGAGGACCCCCAAACAATTCCACCAAAAAGACAAGTAGAATTAATAACCAAAGTAACAATGGCAAGCCAGGCTTGGTGGCACACACCTGTAATCCCAGCACTTGAGAGGCTTAGGCAGGAGATTTGCCATGAGTTCAAGGCCAACCTGGGCTACATGGTAAATTCAAAGTTCAAGGCCAACCTACACTACATAGCAAGACTCTGTCTCGAAAAGAAAAAAAACTCAGCATGGCAGCAGGATACAAAATAAATGTACAAAGATCAAAATAGCATTCCTGCACACCAGTAATGAACTCATTGAGAAAGATATTAGAAAAACAATAAAAACAATACCATTCACAATAGTATTAAAATAATTAAATACTTAGGAATTAACCTAACCAAGGAAGCAAAAGACCTTTACAATGAAAATTATATTGCTCTGAAATAAAAAATCAAGGAGAACATCAGAAAATGAAAAGATATCCCCTGTTCCTGGATAGGTAGAACAAATACTGTCAAAATGATTGTACTTCCAAAATTGTATATAGATTTAATGCAATCCCAATTGTTATAGTTTGTATCTGGATGTTCACCCAAAGCCTCATGCAGTCATGGGGGGGGGGCAGGCTTCTCAGAGGGAGCTAAATCTAGAGTGTCTGATGGATTTGCAGTGCAATAATGAGATTAAGGGTGCTGGAATTAAGGCCGAGTGATTGCTGGATCAGTCCACTGACTGGATTTGCACTGCCCTAATCCCAGCAGTTTGGATAAAATAAAAGGGGCAGAAAGAGGCTTATTTCCCGCTGTTGTTCTTATTGATTTTTCTGTCTTCTGCCACCATCAACTGTTGCCCCTGTGCCATGTGCCACCCTGCCTTGGAACCAGCTAATATGGACTGAAACCTCTACTAACTGTGAGTTAAATAAATCTTTTTTCCTTTAATTTGTGAGGGTTGAGTATTTTGTCTCAGCAACGTGAGAAAAATAACTAAGACATCAATCAAAATCCCAACAGCATTCCTCACAGAACTCCAGAAAACAATCTAAAACTTCATATGGACCCAGAAGAAACCCAGAATAGCAAAAACAATGCTGGACAACAAGAGTAAAGCAGAAGACACCACAAATCCCAGATTTCAAAATTAGATCATAAAACTATAGTGATAAAAACAGAATGGTACTGGTATGAAAACAGACATGCAGATCAATAGACTAGAATGGAGGATGCGAATACAACCCAAGGCACATTCATATCTGATCTTTGACAAAGGGGCCAAAAATATATACTGAAAGAAAGATAGCCTCTTTACGAAATAGTACCAGGCCATGCGTAGTGGTGCATGACTATAATCCCAGCACTTGGGAGGCTGAGGTAGAAGGATTGTTGCAAGTTTGAGACCAGTCTGGGCTACAAAGTAAGCTCAAGACCAGCTCGAACTGCATAGCAAGACCTTGTCTCAAAAAGACAAAAATAAAAACAAATAAATAAAATAAAAATAAAAAATAGTTCTGGGAAAATGGGCTGTCCACATGTACAAGATTGATGTTTGACCCATATCACTCATCACATATGAAACTAAAATCAAAATAAATCAAAAATCTAAATATTAAAACAGAAACATTTAATCTTCTGGAAAATAAAATAAGTAAATCTCTTGAATTCATATGCACAAGCAAGGAGTTTCTGAAAAGAATCTCAATTGCACAAGAAACAACATTAAATATCAACAAATGGGATTATATCAAATTAAGAAACTTCTCCACAGCAAAAGAAAAAGACTGAAGAGACAGCTTACAGAATGGTAAAAAAGTTTTCCCAGTTACACCTCAAAACAGAAGACTAATATCTAGAACAAATAATAAACTCAAACAAATTAGACCTCTCCAACATAAAAGACATGAGCAGAAAATAGTCAACAGAAATGAATAGGTGTTTCTCAGAAAACAAAGTACAAATGGACAATAAATACACGAAAAAAAATATTCCACATTTCTGTCCAGAACTGCAGATTAAAATAATACTGAGATTCCATCTTACCCTAAAAAGAATGACTATCATCAAGAAATCAAACATTAACAAATACTGATGAGTCTGCAGGGAAAAAGGAGCACTTCCATATTTTAGTGGGAATGTAAACTAGTCTAGCCACTTTGGAAATTCCTCAAAAACTAAAACTAGAAATTTTTGACCCAGCTATTTCCCTTCTAGATAACTTGCCAAAAGAGTTAAAGACAAAAAATTATAGTGATACGTGGATGTCCATGTTTATAGCAGCACAATTTATTATAGCTAAGTCTTTAAAGCAGCCTACATGTTTATCAACAGATGAATGGGTAAAGAAAATGTGGTATTTATACAATTGAGTACTACTCTGCCATAAAGGATAAATTTGAGTATCTACAAATATCATTTCTATCTCAGAACCTCTCTGGACACTGAGACCAGTGACTTAGTTTCCCATGGAGTTCTTCGTGTTGACACTGCAGCAAGGTTGTTTTCATAAGTAGTTGGCTTATGGTTGAATCTTTCTCATTATGTTTACTTTCCCCATGCTTACCAGCTTGTAACCATTTAATCAACACTAGCTATTTGTTTAATGCTTTAGCCTGAGTAGATAGAAACTCAGGAGTTGTGAGAGAGGAAAGTTTTTACTAACACACAAATAAAAATATAAAGGTAGTACCATTGGCTATGATCTGAGTATACATCCCAGTTTCATATGTTAGAACATGATCCCTGAATTGGTCAGCTTTCCCACTACTGGGACGTAATACCCAGCACCCACAATTTAGGGGAGGGGAGATTTAATTTGGCTCATGGATTCAAGGGATTTAGTCCATGGTTAAGTGGCTCTAAGACAGAAACATCATGGTGGAAGACCATGTTGAAGCAAAGCTGCTCAGCTAATGGCAGTCAGGAAGCAGAGCAAGAAAACAGTGCTAGAAAGGAAAGCGTGAGAGACCAGTTGTGGACCTCAAGGTCACATCTCCATAACCTGCTCAGACACACCCCAAAGGGTGTTTTTTAAGCTCTTAGATGGCTCACAAGCCACACAAGTTGACATAGTTAGCTTAACCACCACAGTCCCCAATGCAAGGGCATTGAGCAGTGCAGCCTGGTGGGAAGAATTTGGATTTTGAGGGCTTTGCTCTCAGGAATGGATTGATGTCACTATAAAAAGAGCTATAGACATGGATTTGCTCCATCTGCTCCTCTGCCATGAAAGGACACATACAGAAGGTGCCTTGAGCTTGAACCTTCCAACCTGCATAACTGTGAGAAATAGTAGGCAGGCTACTACAGTGGCACAAAATGAACAGAGACACCTTCTAAGGCACGAGCATCACCACCTCTCTTCATGGGGGTGAGGCAGGACAAAGCAAATGAGGAGACTGATACATGAGTAGGGCTTGCAGGACAAGCAAGAGGTCATCTGAAGACTCAGGGGAGGAAAAGGGCATCCAGGTAGAAGCAGCAGGAGACACACAATAGCCCAAAGCTCAGGCCTCGGTGTGCAGTGTAGAACAGCAGGAGTGGAAGGGCTGGAGGTGGTCTTAGCCCCTGGTGAGGAAGAATCTTGGGTTCCTGCCCAGTCAGAGGCTCCTCCTAAGCAGTCAATACCAGTGCAGCCTCTAGCAAAACCCTCATTAGAAACAAACAAACAAACAAACAAACAAACATTCTCATTAGTCCATTTATAAAATAGTTTAAATTATATACATTAGAGCTGGACATGGCAGTGCATGCCTGTAATCTCAGCACTTGGGAAGCTGAGGCAGGTGTATCGCCATGAGTTTAAGGGCAGCCTGAGATACATAATGAGTTCAAGGTCAGTCTGAACTACATAGGGAGACATTGTCTCAAAAAAGAAATTACATAGATTAAAAAATAAAAAGTAAAGGCTGCGGATATAGCTCAGTGGTCTGGCAAGCATAAGGTTGTGAGTTCAATCTTCAGAACCAAAAATAAATAGATAAAATAAATGAATAAATAAATAATAAGACTCATTAAATTGTACATAATTACTTATTATCTCTATAGTATTTATTTATTTATTTATTTATCCTGGAGACTATCATACTGATCTTCATCCTCAGCACTTTTTAATTTTTTTATTTTGAGACAGAGTCTCACTCATTTGCTAGGTTGCCTACATTGGGCTCTAACTTGGGATCTTCCTTCCACAGTGCTGAGATTGCGAGTATACACCACCACACCTGTCTATATTATACATCTAAGTACTATACATCTATGTGTAACTTATATAAAGTGAATTTTTCATAGAGTTAACCATCTTCAGTCAAAAAGACTATCCTGACACCATTTCATTTCTCTATTTTAGTGTTTAAGTGTCCTGTTCTTAGTTAAATGATGACAATAAAAAGTAGGCAAATCTACTTTGGTTTCCTCATATTTTTTGCTTAAACTTTCATAGGTCTAGAGATTCCACATTTCTAGGAATACTAAAATAGACCATTGGGGCCAATTTTAGGGACTGACATGATTAGATTTTCATCACTGATGAGTCCCCCAACAGGGATTTGGAGGACAGGCAGGGACATGCAGGCAGTAAACAACTCTGAGCCATGAAAAGACCTCATAGGCCTGACTCCTGAGGTCCCTCTAATTATATTTCAGCACAGAAGTCTTCTCCAAAGTCTGCTTTACTCTTCCTCTGACGCCACTGCATCCTTTTCCTACTGACTGGTGTGGACTGGGGCTGTCTTTCCTTTCCCAGGAAGTTGTTCAATTTCCTGCCTCTCATAAAGGTTCTAAAAAACAACCATCAAAAAGTCTCCAGCTTTTCTCCACGTTGCTCTTCAAGCCTTGCATCTGTAATGGAAAGTCCTTCATCCTTCACTTCTTCCTGATTTCAAATCTGAGAGTTGCCCCAGTGTTCCAATGGTGCTTTATCTCTCTTAAAGCTGAGGACCCCCTAAATGACTTGTGCTCCCCACTTGGGCTTTTCCCTACTGGCAAGGAGCAGGGCCTAGCCTGAATCAAACCACAGCACCAAGCTCATAGGACCCAGGCTAGTGGCTGAGCTGGTCTTCCTGGTTTTCTAGGGAGGAGCAGTGTTATGGCTTGTGTCTAGATGTCCCCCAAAGCCTCATGAGGTCATAGGTGGGGTTTTCAGAGGTGGCTGAACCTAAGTCATGTGACACTGGGATTAAGGCTGTGTGATTACTAAATCAGTCCACTGATTGGTTTGGTACTGTGCTAGTCCTGGAAGCCCAGATACAATATAAGGGACAGGAAGAGTCTTGTCTCCACTGTTGTTGCTTTTGCTTACCTTGTGGGTGCCATGAACTGTCCTCCTCTGCACGTGTGTTACTCTGCCTTGAGTTACTCTGCCTTGGAGCCAGACTGAAGCCTCCATAAACCTTGAGCTAAGTAAATCTTTCCCCCTGTAAGTTTGGGTGTCATGTATTTTTGACTCAGCAATGAGAAAACTAAGAAAAGCAGAATGGAATCAGGTTTAGAAGTGTGAGGGTTCAGGAACCCAGAAATGTCCCCTCCAGATAGCCACTCTTCCCCACTTGTCAAACATCACACATATCACACACACATACATGCACGCACCCATCATACATGCACATACCATGTGCACCACATCTGTGCTTCTATAACAAAATACCAGAGATAAGTACTTAATGAAGAAAAGACCTAGCTTGGCTCGGTGCTGAAGGCTGAAATACCCAAGCTCAGGTGATCACATCTAGCAGTGCCTCATGCAAGGTCCCTGCCAAATCTGGGTCCACAACCTAATGAGCTCCCACCAGAGTCCACCTCTTAGATTTCACTGTCATCACTGTTACCTTAGGAACTGAGGCATGTAGCCTTGTAGGGACAAACTACATCCAAACCACAGCACCACACATACTGTGTATACCACATGTGCACATAAGCACATATACACAGGAACACACCACGCATACATAATATACCATACAACATGTACATAGTATACATACATGCACATATATCAAACACAGCCACACACATATGCAACATAGTGCACCCACATACACATACCTATGCCACATATGTACCATGTGTACACATAGCATGCACTATATACTGTACATGACACATCACACACATGCACATGTTTGAAGCTTGCACACACCACACAGATGCAACAAACACATGCACTATACACCATCTGCATACACATCGCCCATCTGTGCACACACATGTATCTCACACATATGCAAACATACACTGACCTCATCTACTCTCCTTTCTCACTCTTTCTCTAGCAATTCATACATCCTCAGGCCAGGCCTGCACTGGCCTCAAGGCATTTGCTTCGCCTGGAACATTCTTCCCGTGCAGAACCTCATGGCTCTCTCTCCCTCACCTCTTTTTTTTTTTTTTTTCCAATAATGTGAATTGAGCTCAAAGCCTTTGCACAGGATCTTGGCAAGTTGCTTATCCTGGGCTGAAACTAGTGATCCTCCCAGTTTGGGTTCCCAGAGTCCTGAAATTACAGGTGGCCCCACTGTGCCCAACAGGTCTGAAGACATTTATGCCATGAATTCATGTGCAGCCCCAAGCAGAGTGCACCATCCTTAGTGGCATCAACCTCATGGTGTGTTTGTCCCAACACACAGGGCTTCAGTCGCAGAAGCTCTGATTTGCCAGTCTGGAGTGGCCCAAGAATGTACATTTCATCGAGCTCCACAGATGCTGCCGGGGCCCTGCATTTTGAGAACCACAGGGCTCAGGGCTCTCCTCGGAGATTCTATCCATACAGCAGCGTCTCACTGGCAACCCACCCCCCACCCTCACCCCACCCCCACCCCCTACCCCCGCGCCCATTCTGCACCACGCCCATCACCACCAGCCCCAGGAGGCGCTTGGTGTTTCCCTACCTGTGGAACTGCAGCAGGAGGCTAGGGCACGGCTACATGGCTGCAGGGACGGGGCAAGACCTACCAGCTAAGGAGACTTACTAAGCCTGCTCCAAGGAAGAACAACAGCACCGAAGCCTAACGGGGGATGAGGCAGAGGCGCCCCCCCCCCCCCCCCCCCGCACCTAGCGCTAATCTTCTGTCAGTCTAACAGGAGATCAAGTGAGAGCACCTGGATCAGCTTTCAAAGCTAGCCTCTCGTTCTTGCAGGGGTCCATTGTACTTGCAGGACGTAGCTTCTCCTTTTCCTTCAAATCATCTTCTTCCCTTGGCACTCCTTGTGTACTACCTCTCCTTTTTTTCTTTTTTCTTTTTTCTTTTCTTTTCTTTTCTTTTCTTTCTTTCTTTCTTTTTTTAATATTGGCCCTAAAATCAGTGGTAATCAGGCCAGGCACAAGCACCTGCCTGGCAAACACAAAGTCATGAGTTTGATTCCCCAGTATAAAAAAAAAAAAAAAAATCAATGGTAATCTTTTGCATCTTAACTGATTCATTAATTGGGACAAATAAGAGCCTGGAACATACTGCACATCCCTATCCCAGCTGATAACAGACAGCCAGAGGAGGGACTTCGGTGTCCTGCTGTTTCCCTACAACCTGGAGCCTGCCCAATGTATAGTAGTCACTCAGTAAATATTTGCCCAGTGAGGAGGGCACACAGCATAGGACTGATACTGAACAAAGTCACAAAAAAAATGTAAAAGAGTCCTAGACCAGCCCAGGTGGTGAGGCATGTGTTGATTCCAGCACTCCAGAAGGCTGAGGCAGGAGGATCCAGTCCAGCTTGGGCAACTTGGTGATTTAGTGAGACCCTGTCTCAAAAATAAAATAAATGAATAAACAAATAAAAGGCTGGAAGATGCAGTACAGTGAGAATGTCCTGGGTTCAATCCCCAATACCAAAATCAACAAACAAAAACAGTCATGACAATCATGGAGATCAGGGAGAGCTGACTTGGATACGCAGCATTTGGCCAGGAGAACAGGGGGAACAGAGCTGAGAGACGATCAGACTGATCCAAGCCGCTGTTTCTATCAGATGGGTGGGTAGGGAGGAAAGCATTACAGTGCCGGAGTGGGTTTCTTATGAGGCATGAGGCTGAGGGTGTACCTTAGGGCAGAGCGCTTGTCCCATGTGTGCAAGGCCCTGGGTTCCACCCTCAGCGCTGCCAAAGGGTATAAAGAATAAAAAAGATTCTAAGAGTCATGCAGTTGGCAGCATTTCCCACTTAGTGGAGCGCATCTAGCCCTCCTAAACCACCCAAACATGGGCAATGCTAAAAGAATCTGCTTCTAGGCCCTCAAGTTCATGTTTTATTTTGTTTTATTTTATTTTATTTTGGAGACAGGATTTCTCTCAGTAGCCCAGGCTGGCCTTGAACTCATGCTGAGCCTCCTGCCTAAATCTCCCGAGTACTAGGATTACAGGAGTGTACCACCAACACCCCACCCAGAAATGTGTTTCTTCTTAAAATGAAGTGCCTACTTCTTGCAAGTCATAAGCTAGTTCAACATTAACAAGTTATTTTTTAAATGGGGAAAATAATTCAACTATGTCACATTCTTTTTAGATAGAAGAGATAAAAATTCTTTATAAAGGAAACATCCACCGGGGATATAGCTCAGCAGCACAAGCGCCTGCCTGGCAATAAGGAGGTCCTGAATTGAATTCCTGGTACCAAAAATTAAACTAATTAATTAATTAAAATAAAGGAAGCATCTGTGCATATCATTTTTAGTGCTTTGCAATTAGCCTTCTAGGTTCTCTGACCCTCAAACTGCTCTACATTGCCATAAACACAATTGCCCAGACTAAAGAGAGATCTGTCTCAGAAAGCTCAGAAAGCTGAGGAGTTACACTATATGTTAATTTGTCCAGGCTCCTGGAATAAAGTGCCATGAGTTGAGCTTAAACAGGAATTTATTGTCTCATAGGACTGGAAGCTAGAAGTCGGATCAGTTTTGAATATGTATTGTATAATAAGATAATGTGATTGTGTTGCTTTATAATTTTTAAATATGATGAGTGTGCTGTTGTTCCAAAGAGAAAACTTTTGTTCTTAGGACACTTATGCTAAAGTATTTAGGCAGAAAATGTCATAACACGATATCTACAATTGACTTTCAAACCGGACATGGTGGTGCACACTTGCAATTCCAGCACTTGGGAGGCTGAGGCAGAAGTGCTGTGAGGTTGAGGCCTGCCTTGGTTACATAGTGAGTTCAAAGCCTGCCTGCACTACACAATAAGACCCTGTCTCAAAAAAAAATCATCTAGCAAATGATTATGCAAATAACATACTAACAAATGGAAAGAGACAGATGTGGTAAACTGTTAAAAATTGGTGCATTTGGGTGGTGGTTTTTTTTTTTTTTTGTACCAGGGATTGAACTCAAGAGCTTGTGCTTGCCAGACATTGGGTGAATTTTTATTTTACCAGTTTTTCTTAAAGCTTGAAGTCTTTCAAAAAAAATATCACTAACACCAAAAAAGCAAATAAGTTCAAAGTGGGCAAAATCTTGAGTAGACATTTCTCTAAGGAAGATATGCAAATGACCAAAAACACGAAAAGATGCCAAATATCATAATTTATTAAGGAACTACAAATCAAAGTCATAATGAGGCCCACCTCACATCCATTAGGAGGGACACTCTAAGATACATAGATATGTGGATAGATACCCTGTCTCCATAAAAACGTAAATATTGTTCAAGATGTGTAGAAAATGCAACTCTTGAGCACTGCTGGTAGGAATGGAACGTGGTATTGCCACTGTGGAAAACAACATGGCAGCTTCTCAAAATATTAAGAATAAAATTACTGTATGATGCTGTAACTGGCACTGGAAATTAAAAAAAAAAATGGTCTCACTATGAAATTCAGGATGGTCTTAAACTCACTGTGTGGCCCAGGTTTCCCTCAAACATTCATTGTTCCTCCTGCCTCAGCCACCTGAGTGCTGGGATTACTGGTAAGTGCCAAGTCCCTGGCATGACCCTGGATTAATGGACAGAGTTTATAGATGAGGGCACCAGGAAGTCAAGTCTAACTTCATTCCTTTAGGCAAGGGAGAGAGAGGTCAGGTCCAGGAAGGGATGAAACGAGGCCTGAGTATGGTTATTGCTTCCTTGTATTCCCTTCCTCCCACTGTTGCTTGCTTCCCACCTGTGCATGGTGAGATGGTGATTTGAGGCAAGCTTTGAATAAATCCTTTTTCCTTTTTACCACAACAAATGGCCTGAGCATATGAGCTGGAATGGCTGGCGATAATGCTGCAACTCCCTTCTGGGATGTGCGCCAAAGAACTGTAAGCAGCATCTCAAAGAGATACTGCACAGCATTCCTCACAATAGTGAAAGCACAGGGTAGCCACATGCCACCCCAAGGTGGATGGATCAACCAAAAGTGACAGAGCAGACTCTGGAAGGAAATTCTGACATAGGCTACTTAAAGACACTGTGTTATGTGAAATAAGCCAGTCCCAGAGACACAAAGATTATGATCCCACTAATATGAGTTTCCTAAAGTAATCAAATTCATAGAGACAGATTGCTCCAGGTGGAGGGGATGGGAAAACTGAGTATAATGTGTAGAGTTTCTGTAAGAACTGAAAAGAGTTGTAGAGATAGACAGTGATGGTTGCACAACCATGTGAATATACTAATACCACTGAACTCGGCTCTTCATGATTGTGGTGGTAAATATCCTATATGTGTATTTTAGCAGAATAAAAAATGTAATGACCAAAGTGGGGTGAAAACAGCTGGCTGCCATCACAGTAGTCATGCATTCTGGCAAGAACCATCAATGAGGTAAAATTAGAGGGTAAAAGTTTAAAGAAGAACAAGATATTTACATAGTTTCACATTATCTCCCTCCAACATATTTATTAATTATAAATATTATAAAGTGACACAGTAACTTTATAGTAGAGAAATCCAGGAGCTGTGTGTGTACCTGTTGATTAAAGTTAACACCACCAGAATCAGGACAAAGCGATGCCATGAGTCTCCCGATAAGTCTAGCATGAAGGACTGGGCACTGCTTCTGTGTGTCACTGCTAAAGTTTACAAAAACTCTGGTATAATTATGAAAGAACCATTGAGCGAATCCACAGATGCTTCCATCAGTGGAGAAAACTGAAACAGATTGGTTCAGGCACAGGAAAGATTCATTAAGGACAAATGGAAAGTACACGTTCAAAAGTGGAGTCTAGCCGGTTAGAGAGAGAAAGGTGCCTTATTTCCTAGAACTGGGAACATTTATGCTTCTCTTAATGGGATAGAAATTCTGGGAAAAAGTGACCTACCACCTAGAAGAGAAATGAGGCTGAGGCAGGAAGATCGCTGTTTGAAACATAAGCGTGTTTGAGGCAAGCCCTCACAGCATAATGAGATCCTGTCTCAAAAAACAAACAAGTAAACAAAGTCAAACATAAGAAAACAAAACAGTAAGAACAACAACAAAAGGCAAGTGGAACCCAGGCAGCTTGTACCGGAGGTCTGATGATAGAGAGTCAGAAAGAGGTCTAGAAGAAAACACAATGCCAAAACACAGATGGGAGTTGAGTGGAACAGCACACACCTGTAATGATAGCATTTGAGAGGCTGAGGCAGGAGGATGATACACACACACACACACTCCACTTTTGAGGCCAGGCTGGGCTACATAGTGAATTCAAGGCCAATCTGAACAATAAAGTGAGACCTTGCCTCAAAAAACACAAAACAGAGACAAACAGACAGACAAAACCACACAGATTAGACTTTTCCCTGAATGGCTTGGTAGCATCCAAATCAAATTTGTAGTGGACATACTGGGTGGGACATCGCTGCACCTTCCAAGTCCCTTTCATCAAATTACCTCTAGGCTGAGTGTGGTTGCTCACACTTGTGATCCTCCTTAGGAGGCTAAGGCAGGAGGGATCACAGTGGGTTTAAAGCCAGCCTGGACTACACAGTGAGACTCTTCCTCAAAAACAAGACAAACAACCCCCCAACACTAAATCACATTTAGATCTAAAAAAAGATAGCACCAAACCCCATTCGGTCTCCCTCCTTTGTCATTTAAATATGTCATTAATTGTCTGAGATCAGAATTTAGCTTAGGTTTTTATTCATGAATTAGGTGAGTTTGTCTTAAGTTGAAACATTAACCCATTTAACTCTTTGTGAAGTCTAGAAAGTCAAGGAAACCTCCATGGCTGTACACTCCGTGGCCAGCTGTCCCTGCCAGGGAGACCTGAAAGAGGCCTCCTTCGGGGAATCTGGCCAGGGAGCTGTTTGCCCTCCCAAGTTGCCCAGGGCTATTGTCTGAATAGCCAGTTAAACAAGTTACCTTGGTTTCTTATCAACACAGTCTGAGACCTGCTTCCTAAATTTTGTCTTCCTGCCACACCAAGATGACAGCAAAGAAGGAGCAAAGTATCAAAAAGGCAGGCTTTCCCTTTTTAATTAAATTACTTAATTAAAGTAATTTAAGTGCTAGGTAAGTGCTCTACCGCTGAGGCATTAACCCCCCAACACACACACACTTTTTTTTTTCCCAATTGGTATATCATAGAATCACCGGTGCAATTGCTACTGCAGATATCAAATGTAGAACTCACTATGTTGTCCAGGCTGGCCTTCAACTCATGGGGATCCTTCTGCCTCACCCTCTCAAGTGCTGGGATTACAGGCATGCGTCACCACTCCCAGCTTCACATCTTAAAGTGTTACTGAGGTTTTAAATAGTTAATTTTTACTCATGTGCACACAGCATTGGGCTGGCTCTGTGAATTTAGGAACACCAATGGAACACATAGTCCTTGCCCCGAAGAGTCTATATCTGGGAAAACATGTAGAATGGCTAGAGAAAGGAGCACATTATTACAGGCACTTCGAATATGTACAGGGCACAACGAGAAACCAAGTATTCTCTGATGCAGGTTATGATTACACATGAGACATATTGGGACCATCACTCTAAAGAAGTGACAGGGACACAGGTCACACTGTCCTGGTAGGAGACAGAGGATCAACATCACATCCCACAAGGACTGAGTTATGTGAAGTGAGGTCAGGGTTATTAATAATAAGTGACAACGAGCTTACAGTATATACTGAACTTACACAGGCAAGGCACTGATGAAATAAGGAAACCAGCAGAGGGACATGGAGCCTCAGAACTGGGTATAAACAGTGGAGCAAGTGCACCTCGTAGGTGGAAATCACAGCAGAAACCGTGTCTACCCTAGCAAAGCAGGATAATGTGTCGGGAAGGGTATTCGTCTTGGCTTAAAGGCTCAATTCAGGTCCTAGCTCTGCCATTCCGTGTGAAACTGAGAGGGTCACCCAGTCGCTAGGGGTCTTCTGGCTTGTGCGTGTGCTATGGTGATTAGCATTAAATTCAGGGTTGCCAAGGCATCTGGCAGAGCCATCAAGCACACACCCTACAGTATCTCTCCCCTCTCTTTGTGCACCAGTTAAGGCTGGCGCTTATGTTATCATCTTGTCTCTCCCAGTACACTGCAAGCTTCTCACCAGAGGGATAATACAGTAATGGGCGTGGTATTTCAAAATTCTAGTGCAGCCTTTGACTCACGGTACATTCTCAGTAGATACAGAGACAATAAGAATCATGAAAACTCTCCATTGAGATAATACCACCGCCTGGTGAGTACATCCTCTGTGCTGACTCCGTGCTGGGAGAATTTCACAGATCTCCTTATCTAGTCCTCACCACAATGCTTATCGCATATGGATGACGAAGATGAGGAGGATCTGGAACCCGTCCACTCCGTAAGCCTGGCAAAAGGGGCCCAGCTCTTGGCCGCTGGACTCCAACAGTGAGGAAAACTCCCCTCCCGCATTTCCGGGGAAAACCACCGACCAATGGGAGCTTCCGGCAGCTGTCTGAGCACCAAAAACGGAGAGAATCTGCAGCAGGCACAGAGCATTCCAGGAGCTGGCAGCTATGCTGTGAGGAGGGCCGGGAGGGGTTGCAGGAGGACGGGGCGCGCAGGGGAAGCGCTGCGCTCCTGTTCCTGCGTGCACCGGGCGCCTCATGGCCTGTGCTGGACAGGTGGACACAGGAAAGGCCTCCTGTGACCCGGAAGCCCAGGGATGCGCGGAGCAGCAGTCGTGGAGGAGGAGGGATGGGGATAGGAGAGTCGAAAGGCTGGGTGTGACAACGGGCTGCCGGTAGTATGTTTATCAGAGGTCATTCGATGTAGCAGTTAAAAGTGGGACCCTGAGAGGCTGGGGACATGGTACACTTGCCAGGCCCTGGATTCTGTCCCAAGCACTACACATAAATACATACCTACATAGCAAGTCCTTTTAGCCTGACCGCCTTGTGTCACTGCAGGCTTCTACCTGAGTAACCTCGAAATGATTTAACTGGTCTAGGCCTCCTCACCCCTGCTTTGTAAAATAGATGAGTTTAAGATTAATTGGTACCAGCCGGGTGTGTTGGCTCACGCTTGTAATCCCAGCACTAGGGAGGCTGAGGCAGGAGGATTGTTGCAAGTTCAAGACCAGCCTGAGCTACAAAGTGAGCTCAAGGCCAGCCTGAACTGCATAGCGAGACTCTGTCTCAAAAAGACAAAAAAAAAAAAAAAAAAAAAAAAGATTAATTGGTACCTATAGAACATTGAGCACCTGGAAAGCACTTGGTAAATTTTGTCTCTAATGGATAAGGAGATTAAAAGAAAAACAAGCAGGGCACACTGACTCTTGCCTGTATTCCCAGCACTCTGGGAGGCTGAGGCAGAAGGATCATATGTTCCAGTCCAGCCCAGTCAATTTAGTAATTTAGCAAGACCCTGTTTCAGAATACAAAACTGAGAAGAGACTGTGGCTGAGGCTTAGTGTGAAAGCTCTGGGTTTGCTCCTGGGCAGGGTTTGAGGCTAAGGACCCTAACCCACCCATAGAATAAGGTTTGCTGACTTACATGAGGGGAAAAAGAATTTTCAAGACTGGTCAGAAAGAGGAAAGGGCAGGAGTTATTAGGCAGAAATTTAAAAGCTCACATCCCAGACTGGAGTGGTGTTCAGAGAGACAGGGGCACATTATTTCCTGGAACTGGGAACATTTATATTTCTTTTGATGATGTGGAAACCCCAAGAAAAAGTATCCCCACCCCAAGGGTCTGCTTTCCCAGTGTGAGCCCAGTTCTTTTTTTTTTTTTTCTTTTTAAGATGGATAACTTAAGTGTTCTTTCAATTCTCTTAACATGTGTCTAGCCAGATATGGTGCACCTGTAATTCCAGCACTCAGGAAGTTGAGGCAGAAGGAATCCTGTAAGTTTGAGGTCAGCCTGGGCTGCACAGTGAGACCTCATCTAAAACAAAACAAAACAAATCAGGTTCCTGCATTTTTTTTTTAAACTATACCAATTTATGGACTTATAGTATTCTTAAAGGAGTTTGGGCATGATGGATCTGAATCTGATTGTTTGTGTGTGTGTGTGTGTGTGTGTGTGTGTGTGTGTATGTTTGAGATAGGATTTTGCTATGCAGCCAGCAGAAACCTAACTTTTTAATTATAGCTATTTTAGTTACTTTTCTTTCATTGCTGAGACAAAATACCCAATACCCACAAGTTAAGGAAAGAAAGATTTATTTAGTTTATGGTTTATAGAGGTTTCAGTCCATAACTGGCTGACTCTAGG
Organism: Hydrochoerus hydrochaeris; assembly: GCA_004027455.1. Classification (NCBI taxonomy): domain Eukaryota; kingdom Metazoa; phylum Chordata; class Mammalia; order Rodentia; family Hydrochaeridae; genus Hydrochoerus; species Hydrochoerus hydrochaeris. The sequence continues at coordinate 210,366 of PVLA01002947.1, read as the reverse complement.
ACTGGGTGGCTTTGCAGAGGAGAACAGTTTATGGTGGGCAAAAGACAGCAAAATCAACAACCAAAATTTGTGTCTCTCTGCCCCTTTTACACACTATCTAGGCTCCTGGGATAAGGACAGTGCCAAACCAATCAGTGAACTGATCACACCTTAATCCCAGCATCACACACTCTAGATTCAGCCACTTCTGAAAAGCCCCCACCCCCATGACTGCATGAGGCTTTGGGGGGACATCTAGACACAAACCACAGCACCAGCTAATTTAATTATTGAAAGGTTTTTGCCTTAGTATAAATTACTGTACAATTATGGTAGTGGTCTAACTTGGCAGAAGGCCAAAGTGGGAATGCTTACCACTTCCTGCTTCTTCTTCAGCCCTAATTGCAACTCCCCTTCTTGTTTGCATGCACAGAGAATTCCAATCGGTTCCTTACACGTCATCAATATCTGCCCCATGTGCCACTTCCAATCAGAGGTCATATAACCCTCTGCCTCTGTTGAAGGAGACAGCTCAACCGCCATGGGTTGTGTGCTCCTTTCCACGTCCTCAACTCAATAGACCTGTTCATTTTGTACATTTTGCTTCTCTATTGTGCCAGAATACTCTAACAATTATATATAAAAATAAAACTTGAAAATAACATTTGCTGGAGTGGGCACAATAAGGAGGCAGGCAATTAGGGTAACATAAGGATAAATGGGTTTGACCTATCAATCAGGGAGATCTAGGACATGCACAGAAAAAGTTCTCAAAACCCTGCACCTGGGACCACTCAGAAAAAGCTATTTTCGGTTCTTCTGATCAAAAATCAAGAATGTTTTTGATAGGATGGCCTAGATTTGACCTCAGCCTTAAGAGTTGCCTTTAAGCTCTTGGCTGCTATGTTCTCGCTCTCTTTAGTGGCCCACTGTCACTCTAGATAGGCTACTTCTTTTCCTACCTGTAACTGGCCAGCACTCTGAATATTTCTTTTCCTACTCTTAATACTTTCTTTTGGTACCAAGGATTGAACTCACAACCTTGTGCTTATTAGGCAAGTGCTTGAGACTCTGAGCTAAATCCCCAGCCCCGATACTTTTAATAAATATAAAACCTCACTACCATTTGCACTTATCTTGACCAATTCTTTGTTCAGGACAAGAACCTAGAAAGCATATCTAGAAAGAGCCTACAGCACCCCAGACACCAGAAAAAGCTGGAGAAAACGGAGATGTGTCCCATCAGTGGAGAAAGCTGAAACAAATTGGTTCAGGCACAGGAAAGATTCATTAGGGACAAATGTAAAAACACACATTCAAAAGTGGAGTACAGCTGGTTAGAGAAAGGTGCATTATTTTTTAGAACTGGGAACACTTATGCTTCTAGGGATGGAAATTCTGGGAAAAGGTGACCTACCACCCAGAAGAGAACTGACCAGTTTTACCATTATGTGCTCACTTTTGGTTTTTTTGTTTTAAAGATGGATAATTAAAAACATTCTTGGAATTCTCTCAATCTATTCCTTTATCTTAGGATCAGGTTCATTCTCTCTCTTTTTTTAAAACTTCTCAGCTCCCGCTTCCCCCAAAAGTACAATTTTTAGTAAAACTTTTTTTGAGCTAGGCTCTATGTAGTTCAAACTGGCCTTGATGTCACTGTGCAGCCTGGACTGGCCTCAAACTCAGGCCAATCCTCCTGCTTCTGTCTCCTGAGTGTTGGGATTACGGGCTGCACCACCACGCCTGACAAAAGTGTCATTTTTAGTTATGATTTTCCATGTCTCCTTTCTACTTGTCTTAGTTATTAATTAATTAATTTTTTCTTTTTTTAGACAGGATCTCAGCCTAGGCTGGCCTCAGACTCCAGACTGCTACACTCCCAAGTGCTGGGATTATGAGGTTGTGTCACCGTGCCTGGCTATCTACTGATCTTTATTTCTTTTGTCCTACCTCTGATTCAATCCCCAGTATCAACAAATGAAATAGAATAAATAAAAATGAAAAGTATCATGAGTAGATCAAAAACTTTTATGCTCAGAAAGTGTTTCGTTGCTGTATGTGTCTTTTCTGCTGATTCAGGGTTATACCCCCTAAATGTTGCTGTTTACTGGGCAAAATGATTTCAAGCTAGTTTCCAGGTCCTTAATTTTAGCTGCTGGCAGGAAACAAGGATGTCCTGTTGACCCTGTGGAGTACATGAAACATGAAACACATATTCAACCCCAACGCCCTCTTTCCCTGATCTGAAAGCAGGTTTTCCAATCCCCTAGGCTTCACAGTTTATCTACATTTCTCTTTTGCCTCACTGTCAAATTCCTCATCAGGGCTGGGTTTTTTTTTTTTTTTTTTTTTTTTGTAGTACCTTTTAGGCCACTTGGATTTCTACCTCTTCTTCCTTTCTCACTCCATGTCTCCTCTGCTTTCAACTGCACTAGGATGACCTGTCTGCCTCTACTTTCAATTTAGAGCCAAATTTATGATCAACTATTTATTTGGTCAATATCACTTTTAAATCATTCATCTGCCATTGTCAAAAACTTTCAATACTTCTTTTTTAAGTGCTAGCACTGGGCGGGTTCAAATTCCTAGATCTTATACAAGGTTTTACCTTGAACGGTCCTTCCCCAAATTCTCTGGGGTGGGGGTAGGAGGTGAAGTCCCTTGAAACCATCCCTTTCACTCCCGCCGACTCCCAGAACGACCTTTGTTGCGCTCTTGTTTAAATTTCATTTCTTTCCGAAAAACTGGTTCGATTCCACCATCCCACACAAAGCTTCTGCAGGTCGGTTACTCCAGCCCCACTGTCTTATCACTTAGGGCCCCAACCCATCCTGACACTGAATTGCGTTACATCCTTGTCGCTTGTCTAAGATGGAGGTGGGACCCTACTCCTAGCAGAACCCCCCACATGAAGGTCCAGCACTCAGTTGTTGGCTGCACAGATGGAGGGGTTAATGGCGGTGCTGCCGGTCTGTCCTTCCTCGCTAATTCCTAGCACCCACCCTAGGCCTCCCCCCAGAGACGCGCCAAGCTCCTGAGGTGGCTCCTGAATCCACAACCTTCAGGCCTCCAGGCACCGCGCAGAGGCCAGCGCTTGGCTGCTGCTGCGGAGCCGGCGCAGGGTTCGAGGCGAGCCCACCCGGTTGGTTTGGAAAGGGGACCTTGGGCGCGGCGCCTGCCGCCGGGGACCCGTGCCGACCCCCGCCTTCCCCAGCGGCCATTGGGCCGCGTCAGGCGCGCGCGGGGTGTCCGGGGCGGGGACTCCCCATCTCCTCCGCTCCCCTCCCCTATTTCCCGGGGTGGGAACTCTGGGGCGGGAGGGAGGAGGGGCCGCCGGGGGCGGGGGCGTCGAGTTCGAGCTCCGCTTTATTCCGAGCGGCCGAGCTGCTGCGTTCCCGGAATCACAGTTCGCGATCATGCAGGTCGCGAGTGGCCGCAGCGGGGCTGCGTGGACTCGGGCGCTGCTCCTGCAACTCCTGCTCGCGGGGATCGGGGGCTGCCTGAGCCGCCAGGACCTCTTCCCCTTTGGCCCCTCACAGGGGGACCTGGAGCTGGAGGATGGGGACGACATCGTGTCGCCGGCCCTGGAGCTCAGCGAGGCGCTCCGCTTCTACGACCGTTCGGACATCGACTCCGTCTACGTGAGTGGACGGGCCGGGAGGGGGCGCCGGGCCGGGAGGGGCCGGCAGAGTGCGGCCAGGCCAGCTTGGGCGGGGTGAGCGCCCCGGGGTCTCCTCGCCTCACCCCGCCACCGGTCGCTGTCACCGGAGTGCGCGCGGGTCTGGGACGGCGCCGGGTCCGCCTCGCTCCGCGCGCTCTGCGCGCCGCTCCGGGCGGAGCTTCCTCTCGCGGCGGTGGGCTGCGTCGCCCCCGGGAGGTCGGTCAGCGTCGGGCCTTTGTCCTGCGCCTTTTTTTTTTTTTTTGAGAGTGAAGTTGTGAATTTAATGAAGAAATGACAATAACTTGTATACGTGTTAATTGAAAATATTTTAAAACCCACACCACCCCTTCCAAACTGGGGATGAACCTTTAGGGCCGTTCTGCCACTGAGCTACATCCTCAACTTTTGTTTTGAGACAGGGTTTAAGTATGCAGTTCAGGCTGGCCTTGAACTCATTGTATAGCCCAGGCTGGCCTCAAACTCACAGCAGTCCTCCTGCCTCAGCCTCCCAAGTGTTGGGATTACTGGTGTGTGCCACCACGCCCAGCCTTTATTTTTTATATGGAGACAGCCCTGGTAAATTGCCCAGGCTAGCCCTGAGTTTGTAGTCCACCTGCCTCAGCCTCCTAAATAGCTGGGATCAGCAGCTGGGTCAGCGCGTCCCAGTATCCAGTGCTGGGGCCAAGGCCAGCCGGGCGGGGCCGGTTGTAGTTCGGGGAGACCCACAGGGCAGTGGCCAGAGTGGATTGCGGCGTGTACCGGCCTGCAGTCTGAAAGGCGATCAAACCCCACTCTCTCCGACCAGGGAATTGAAGCGACTGCCCGGATGTGTCTTGGCAGTCAGCGCTTCTGCTCTCTCTACTGGGACTCAGTTCAGAGTTCAGAGGTCAGGGCTGGGAAGGCAGGGCGCCTGAGTGATCCAATTTCCTGTGCCCGATTTTTATCACCCCCGCGGGGGTCCCCAAATGAAGAGCGCACGCAGGTGACCTTTAGTTATCTGGAGTCTCTGCGGTGCTGGCCTGGGCTGGGGGCGCTGTCAACTTGATCAGGCCCTTTTGTGCTGCTGCCTTCCCCAACAGCGCGCCATGTGGATTTCATGTGAAGCTGTGTGCATTCCAGGGGGCCGGGGCGGTCGAATAGCGGCCGAGGCGCGCCCCAGATTACCAACACCGCGTGGAGCTTGTCGGCTTTGCCTAAAGGAATGAGTCTTTGGTGGCAACGCACTAAGAACTCTCTCCTCTCTAGGGAAGCTGGTGAAGTATAATGCTTTAATTTTTCCTTTTATTTTTTTGGTACTGGGTATTGGACCCTGGGTCATTGCACTGAGCTACATTTCCAACTCTTCTTTTTCAACTTTTTTGAGACTAGCTAAGTTACCCACGTTGGGCTGGAACATGGGAGCTTCCTGCTTCAGCCCCCAAGAGTGCCGGGGTTATGGGCTTATGCCAGCTCAGCCTGGCTAAGTATAGCTCTTTGAAATGCATAAAATGAAGTCCACGAGATTACCAAATATGTTGAAATACAGAAAACACACTATATGGAGTAGTATATGTAATGCCTTTTTTTTTTCTTTTCTTTTTTAAGTAATGCTGGACCTTGAACCCATGTTAAGCACTCTATTACTGGAGTACATCCCCAGACTTTTTGGAGACAGTCTTGCTAAGTTACAGTGTTTTGTTGCCTACATTTGTGTGGAAGGAAATGCTAAATATCAGTGGTTATTTACAAATGAAATTTCTTCTTATCTAAGTTAACCCCCTGGAATCAACTGGCGGTGGGCTGATGCAGGGTGGTCTTGTCAGTCAGGGAAACTGGTTCTCCACAGCTGCTTTTTCTAATGCACAGTCACTAGCCACAAGTTGCTATCTGAGTGAATGATCAGTAGATAAGACAAAAGTTTCAGCCTTCCGGTTACACTAGTCATTTCCAGTGCCAGGTTCCCTCTCCTGGCAGTGATTACTTTGTCCGACAGTGCTGCAATTGAGCATTTCTATGGTTGCTGAGAGTTCTTCTGGACAGTGCTGCTTCTGCCAGCCAGCTTGGGCTTGTCCTCCTCATAGGGATGTCAGAGAGCAAGTGCAGACCTATGTCTCCTCGAACCAGGGATTTAGCTCAGTGGCATAAGCGCCTGTCTGGCAAGTGTAAGGTCCTGAGTTCAATTTCCGGTACCAAAAAATGGGAAAAAAATGGACCTATGTCTCCTGTTTGATCTCTGTCTGGGTCATTCTGTTAACATCTCATGGACCAGAGTCAGTGGAGAAGCTGGCCACCACTACCCCACATGGTAGCAACTGGCAGGAATGCAGGGAGGAAGAAGACCTGGGCCAGATGACGTGGAGCTTGTGAAAGATGGCCAGGAGGTCTGTGATAGGTGGGTCACATGATCTATAACTGGTCTCTTGGTATGCCTGTTTTTAGTAGGGCAAGTGTGACAGTGGTTTGCACGATGGCCTAGACAGGTAAACAAAGGGAGTTAGGAAGCGGGAAATCAGTGCCATACTTGCTAATTCGCCCTGATGTGTGGGGATGAAGCTTACGTGGTGGTGGTGGTGGTGGGGGGATCTGAGAGGTGCTTTGAGATGCACCAACAGGATTTCTGCCAGGGCACATGTGGGCCATGAAAAAGGCAGACAGGGATGGGTGGTGGGGAAAAGATTAGCCCAGTTTGCACATACAGTGTTGGGGACCAGAGGTGGAGAGGTCCTGAGGCCAGCAGACCCTCAAACAAGCAGTCAGATGGGGGAGGAAGTGGAAGCCTGATTTGTAGGGGGAAAGAGGAGAGTAAGAAAATGCCAGGAGTTGACTGGGGAGTCCTAGAAAGTGACACTTGAAGATGACAGTTCCCAAAGAGTGCGCAGGCACTCTGACTGCCCTGGAGACTTGTAAGGGATTTCCAGGGTCAAAACTCTTCCTAATAATAGTACTGAGATTTGCTTTTTATGTTCTCATGCTCTCATGAACACACAGTGGAGTTCAGCAGAAGTAACATGCTACATGCATGATAGCTATCACCACAGATCAAATGTAGAGCCAGAGATGAGAAACTTAGCCTTTCACTAAACCAGACATCATATCCATTTGCAAAAATTTAAAATAATCACCCTTTGCTCCCTGAATATTTTTTGTTGGTTTACTTTCATTAAAAAAATAACGTTATTTATGTTAACATGGAATAGGTTCATTATTTAAATGTTAGAAATTGTCTTGTTACTTTTCTCATTGCTGAAACAAAATTACCAACACCCACAAGTTAAAGGAGGAAAGGTTTATTTAGCTCACAGTTTGTAGAGGTTTCAGTCCATAATTGGCTGGCTCCAAGGCAGGGTTGATTGGCAGTAGGGTATCAAAGAGGAGAACCAGTTCATGATAAACAAAAGGCAACAAAAGCAAGCAAGCAAAAGAAAAGACAAGCCTTTCTGTCCCTTATATTTTATCCAGGGTACCACGATTAGAGTGGCACAAAAACAATGGTGAATTGATTTAGTCACCACCCACCCTTAATACACCCTAGATTCAGCCACCTCTGAAAAAGCCCCACCTATGCTACATGAGGCTTTGGAGGGACATCTGGACCCAAACTATAACAGAAATGTTTAAATGTTGTTCAGCTTTAATTTTTCTGGTAAGCGTTGATTATAATAATCTATACAAGCGCAAACTTTGAAGCATCTTCTAAAGTCAGTAAGAGTGTAATGGATCCTGAGACCAGAGTGTTGGAAAGTTGCTGAGCTGATGAGCTCCAGACCTCTCTTGCCTAAACCTCCTTCTAACAGATGTTCGAAGGTGGGAGGAAAGTTTGTCTGGGAAATGTCCCATGGGAGAGGCAGGTGCCACCCTGGTTTCCAGACTTCTTCCTATGAGACACAGAAGGAGCTTTACATGAAGAGGTCTGATCTTTCCCTTGGGATGACCTCTTGTTTTGGGATAGTAAATCAGTACAGTTTCACCAATAAAACCAGCTGTTCTTTGGGCCCCATCTCAGACCTAATCAGACCTCTGGACATTTCACAGTTCTGCCACCTTGGCCAGTGAACCTTGAACTCTGGGACTAGAGTTCTTCAAAATTGTAATAAGGTTGTACAGAGTGGTAAAGCATGTTCTTCCTCCCACTGAAATTTGATCATGTTAGTTTATTTATGCTGGTTAGGAACTCTCATTGGGTAAAAAGAAAAATTTCCAGAACATGTCATATTATTGTCTTTGATTCTTAAAAATAGAGAAATGAATTAGTTATTATTTAAAATGTTTAGTTTTGGGCTGGGGATTTAGCTCAGTGCCATAAGTGCCTGCCTGGCAAGTGCAAGGTCATGAGTTCAATCCCTGGTACCAAAAAAAAAAAAAAAAAGTTTAGTTTTGTTTTAAACATGAAATTTTTATGCTATGGAAAAATAATAAAAAGATATTCTTGGTAGCAAAAAGATTGTTTGCCTCTATATTCATTCATCTTCCACCTGCCTCCCTTTTTCTCACACACAAATATACATTATATACACACACACCTCTGGTTCACATTTAGTGTGGCTGCACTTATGGACATGCAGGAAGTTTGTCCATTTACTAGTCAATTATGTTGACCAATTTATAAAGTCAAATTACTTCATTTCTTAGCCTTTGTTCTGGTCTTTTCATAAAGTGAAGAAGTTTGATAAAATTATTCCTAAGGCCCATTTTATCTTGTGTCTTTAGTATTCTTTGGTTGAATGACCTGATGCTGAGCAAGCACATTTACTTTTAAAGGACCCTGGAGTTTTTTTGTATATATGTGTAAAATGTTAAGCTCCATCATTTACTAGTTCTACACATATTTAATTTATTCACTAATATGCTAGGTGCCCTAATATGCCAGTGAGACTCTGGACATAGAGATGGAAAGTAAGATCAGTGTATTGGTCAACTTTTCATTGCTGTGACCAAATACTTGATAAATACAATTTAAAGTTTGGTTTATTTTGGCTTACCATTTCAGAGGGTTCAGTCCATGGTCAACTGTCTCCAAAGCACAAACATCTTGATGAAAGGGCATAGCAGGGAAAAGCTATTCATTTTGTGGCAGCCAGGAGGCAGAAAGTGAGAAAAGAGCCAAGGATGGAGGAAGAGGCCAGGGACATTTTGTGTTCTTCCAGGTCATGAACTGGTGACCTTCCTCCAACCAGCACAGTCAACTATGAACTCTTCATTGGATTAACCCATTGATAAGATTGATGCCCCATGGCCTAATCCCCTTCTGTGAACACACACATGACATTTTGGGAGTATTTTTGACCAATCCATAATAATACTCTGCCCTCCCTACGTACTGACAAGATGGCATTAGACAGTACTTACACTGACAACTGAAATGCTGCTGGCTATGCTGAGCACTCGAGAGAGGCCAAGGGTCAAGATCAGGTGGATCTGGATCAGAGTGGAGTGCAGGTGGTGCAGGGGTCTGCCCCCCACAGCAGGGGCTAAAGGATGGTAAAGGTTAGCTCTGAGGGAAGGGCAAGAGGCAAGAATGGGGTTCGTATAAAGTCACTGTACTGCGTGTGAGACCCTGGCCTATGCAGGGCACAGATCTTAAGAAACACTTGGCATGTGACAGATGTGCTTGGGAGCAGTGCTGCTGCAGGGCCCTCAATGCCTTAGCATGAGTACCACGTGCAGCCTCCTCACTCTCAAACCCAAGCCCTCCAAGTCTTTTCCTCTGTGCTTCATGAAAGCCAGATCTCTCCTGAGTGTCTGCACAACCTCCAATGGGTGGCCCGGCCTAGCTGGTCCATGTGCCCTCATGCCACTGTCAGTGCCTCTCAGATGGCCCCCAGCTGCCTGGCTTCCTTTCTCTTTCCTTCTGTGTAGGTCTTGGTGTTTCTCTTCCCTCTTCCAGGCTGTTTCTTCTGCTTCAGGTCCCAGCTCTCCAGGAATCTTCCCTGACCTCCCACATTGTTGACACTCTTCTTCATGGCACCTACATTTATTTATTTGTTTATTTATTTATTTACTTATTGCCTGTCTCCCCTGTGAGAGTCTGAGCCCCACGATGATAGGGCATGTGGGGTTTGCAGCTATCTCCTCAATTCTGGGATGATGTCTCTGGATGTAGTAAGCTCTGTTGAACAAGCAAATGAATGAATGGATGGATGGATGGATGGATGGATGGGTGGATGACTGTCAGTGTTGTTTAACTTTATTCTATGAAGCAGTTGGGAGCCCTTTGATATTTCTAACTGAGTGAGTGACATGATTTGATTTTTTTTTTTTTTACTGGGAATCAGGCTCATGACCTCATTCTTGCTGAGGCAGGCACTGTGCAATCATTGAGCTATATCCCTGGCCCTGACTTGATTTTAAAAGTTGACCATTTTCTTCAGATAAGCTGCATGGAGGACAAAGCTGGAGTGAGCTGGTAAAGGTGAAAAGAGATTTGAGACACAGCAGTCAAATGCAAGTGAAGCCCGATCAGGGTTTGATTAAAACCAGCTGGCTGTGAAAGACGACTTGGGGGAAACCACTTTTCTCCTCTCTGTGGTACTGGGGGTTGAACCGTTCTCACATTGCTTTTCTAGAAAAGGTGTGTGTGGAAATATTGACAGATAAAGTGCTTTGATGTCTGGGATTTCATTTAAATGCCTCCAAAAAAGAAGAAAACAGTGGTGGGCGTGTGGGGAAGGTGTAGATGAAAGAAGCAGAGTCTTTTGATAATTGTGAGAGCAAATTGACCAGCATGTGGGGGTTCATTGCACTATTTATATATGTTTGAAAATTTCCCTGAAATTAAAAAAAACTGATGCTGCCACCCCAGAGGAGGACTTTGCAGGGATGGGGAAGGGGTAGAGTGAATTCCAAGGCTGGACAATGTCACCAGGGTCTAGGTACCAGGTGCAGATGGAGGCAGGGATAAAGCTGAGGGTCCTGATCTTGTGTGAGGTGAAAACAGCAAGGTTTTTTTGGACTGTGTCTCCTTTGAGACATGGACAACCCTGGGAGATGGCTCAGGCGGGAGCTATGTCAGGCTCCATGCTGTAGGAAGAAGCAGTCATATACAACAACTCAGGTGCTTGTCAAAGTCCACTTGATGGTCAGTGCCAGAACTTGAGCTCATATCTTTGGACTCCTAGTTCAGTGCTCTCTATACTATCCCACACTGAGTGCATGTTTCCTCATTCCCTTGCTACTTCCATAATGACTTTCTTTTTTCTTCTACTATTGAGAATTGAACCCAGGGAGCACTGAGTCATACCCCAGGCCTTTTTTATTTTGTTTTGAGATAAGTCTCTCTAGTGGCCAAGGGTGGCCTCAAACTCAGCCTCCTGGGTAGCTGGGATTCCAGGCATGCACCATTGCACCTGGCTCATAATGCCTTATCAGCTCCTGTTCTTTGCAGACTCCTCAGCCTGGTGTGTTGGCCACAGAAAGGAGTGACGTCAGACATAGTCCAACTCTTGTAGCGGTCAATACTGTATTGCTTGTGAAAAAGCTTGGTTGTTCGGCCCTAAATAGCTTTTGAACTGCTTTATCTTTGGGTGAGTTTTTCCTTTCCTTTCATGTTTCAAACATAAATATTTTCAAGCATACATAAAGAGGAGAAAATTGTATCATGACACTCCTAGACACATTTCCAGTTACAATCATGTTAGCAACTATTAATATTTTCCATATTAATTTCCAGTGGGGACTGGAAAATTTTCATGTTTTTTATCAATTTTCCTTTGCTGCAGTATCCCAAATAAGCTATAATCTTGGACTGGGGATTTAGCTCAGTGGCATAAGTACCTGCCTGGCAAGTGTGAGGTTGTGAGTTAGATCCCCAGTACCAAAAAAAAAAAAAAAGGAAACCAAATAAACTATAAGCTTTATGGTATCGCATCACCAATTTTTTTTTTTTTTTTTTTTGAGCCAGGGTTTTGCTGTGTAGCTCAGCCTGGCTTCAAACTCATGGTGATCCTCTTGTCTCAGCCTCCTGAATTGCTGAGGTTACAGGAGTGTGCCACCACACCTGGTTTAAAAAAGTTTCCTTGCAGAGAGACACAGGAATTCTCAAGTGTAACAAACATCTTCCCTTCATTTTTCACACCTGTCTCAGCTCCTCAACTTTTAAAAAAATAAGTTTTATTTTATATAATTCGCATACAAAATTCATTGTTCTTTGCTATTGTTTTGGTTTTTAGAGACAGAGTCTCACTATGTAGCCCAGTCTACTCACTATGTAGCCCAGTCTGGTCTTGAACTTTCAGAGATGCTTCTGCCTCAGCATTCTAAGAGCTTGGGGTTACAGGCATGCACCATCATTTCTGGCTGGCTCAGTGTTTTTTCAGAGAGTTGTGTAACCATTGCCATGATCTAATTCTAGAATACAGTATTTTTATCACTCCCAAGTAAATCCCAATATCTATAGCCACTTTTCATTTCTCCCTCCCCCAGCCCCTGGCAGCCACTAGTCTATTTTCTGTTTTGATGGAGTTGCCTGTTCTGGACAGTTAATTGTATAAATGGAATATGTGGTCTTTTGTGACTGGCTTTTTTCACTTAACATAATGTTTTCAAGGGTCATCCAGGCTATAGCATGTATCAGAACTCATTGTTTTATGGCCTAATAAAAATCCTCTCTATGATTCTTCTACATTTTGTTTGTTCATTGATAGCTTAATGGACATCCAGTTTGTCTTTTTTTGGCTATTTGAATAATGCTGTCACGAGCATTCATGTAAGTCTTTGTGTGCATACTGTTTTGAACTCTTTAGTATTTGAGAATACCTAGGAGTAGAATTGCTGGACCATTGGATAACTATATAGTGTTTTGAGGAACTGTTAAACTGTTTGGCACCATTAACAGTGTTTGAGGGTTCCAGTTCTTCCACAGACTCATCAACTCTTGTTATTTCTGACTTTTTTGGGGGTACAGGGAATCAAACTCAGGACCTCGTGCTTGCCAGGCAGGTGCTGTGCCACTGAGCTACATCCTTGGCCCTCTGACATGTTTTGTTTGAGACAGGTTCTCATCATGTAGTTCAGCTTGATTCTGAATTTACTATGTAGCCCAAACTGGCCTTGAACTTGTGATCTTCCTGCCTGGGGCTCCCCAGTGCTGGATTACAGGGCTGCACCACACACCCAGCTCTATTTCTGGGGTTTTGATTTATAGCCACCTAGTGGTATGGTACCTCATGATTTTGATTTATATTTCCCTGATGGTTGATAAACATCTTGCTGTGTGCTAGATGACCATTTCTACACTATCTTTATTTTACTTTATTCATTTATTTTTTAGTACTAGGAATTGAACTCAGGACTTTTCGATTGCCAGGAAGGCACTTGTGCTGCTGAACTATATCCCTAACCCCTTATTTATTTATTGAGACAGGGTCTCTTTATGTAGTGCAGGCTGGCCTTGAACTCATTATCATTATGTAGCCTAGACTGGCTTCAAACTCGTAGTGACCTTCCTGCCTCACCCTTCTGAGAGCTGTGCCACTGTGCTCAGCCCACGCATTGTCTTTAGAGATAATTAAAATCCTTTAATTTTTAATTGGGTTATTTGCTTTTTTTTTTTTTTTTTTTTTTTTTTTAAGACAGGTCTCACTATGCAGTTCAGGCTGGTCTTGAGCTCACTGTGTACCCAGTCTGGTCTCGAACTGGCAACAGTCCTCTTGCCTTGGCCTCTTGAGTGCTGGAATTATTTGCCTTTTTATCCTTGGAGGTTGCATACTTTTTAACAAAATGTTTCATAAATAAAGCTGTATGTTTCACAGTGAATCACATCAGGAGGCAGCTTATGCAGTTATTGCTCTGCTGGCTCTGCTTAGTTAAATGGCACCAAGGAGGTGACAGCCAGGTAGTGTCTGTCAAATTATGTTTTAAACATATCACGCAAGCTCAGGTTGGTGCTCTGGCTTCTCAGCCGCAGGGGTGCCCCCAACTTTTCATAAATGGTTTAGCACCCTCTGATGATGTCTATCAGAATTGATTATTAAATTCAGAGTTGCAAAACAGTTCTTTATTTTCTTTTGTTGTTTGCTTATTTGGTTTTGTCACTTTCTGTACTTATTAACTGGCATATTTGGTAAAGTAGAGCTTTTCCTCATCCACTGTACCTTTCAGATTATACTGCAGTAGGGCTCCTTCTGGAAAGCCAGCAACAGAAAGCGTTAAATATTTAACTCTTTCTTTTTTTTTCCTTTCTTCCTTCCTTCCTTTTTTTTTTTTTTTTTTGTCTTTTTGAGACGGGGTTTCGCGATGCAGTTGAGGCTAGCCTTGAACTCACTCTACAGCCCAGGTAGGCTGGCCTCAAACTCTCAGTGATTCTGCCTTAGCCTCTAAAGTGCTGGAATTACAGGCATGTACCACCATGCCTGGTTTAACTCTTTCTCTGTTATTTTTGATGTTCAGATAAGGAATCAGAGCAATATGAGGCTCCCCTTGCCACAGGTCAGGTCCTACTGTCAGAATTCAAATTCCTAAGGAGGCACGCAGCCTTCTTTCCCCTGAGACTGAGGGATGGGACCAAGCCCTTCTTTGATCTTTCCCAGGTGGGCACCTCAAGGACAGGATTGCGACTTCTTGCTGAAGGATAAAGACTCCAGCTGTTTTTATTTTTATTTTTATTTAGTCTTTTTGAGAGAGTCTTGCTATGCAGTTCAGGCTGGCCTTGAGCTCACTTTGTAGCCGAGGCAGGTCTCAAACTCTCAACGATCCTCCTGCCTCAGCCTCCTGAGTGCTGGGATTATAGGCATGAGCCACCCCGCCCGGCTCCAGTTGTTTTTAAATGTGGAAAGGAAGGTCAGGTGGAACTTCCTGCAGAAGAGGTGGATGATGGACCCAACATCTCTCTCTAGATGTTAACTAGATGAAGTGGAAACCTGTGACCAGCCCTATGACCTTTGGGCTGTACCACATCTCATCTTTATTTGGTAATCCTCCTTTTCATTGTCTGATTCGAGCCAGACTCTTGCCAATCAGACTTGGAGTTCTGTTCTGTCACTTATTAGGCAAGTGAGATCCATGCACTAAAACTCATTTTTTCCTCTCAAACCCAAGAACGAAGGTGCTGTTACTCATTTCACATGGTTTGATGAGATAATTGGATTAAAATGGTCTGTATACTAAAGTACTGTGCAGAAGATGAGGCTCCAGGCCTGCCTCTGGGCCCTGGTCAGAAGTTAACCAACCTCCACCTCAATTATATCATAGGTTTGGTTCTTCCCTGGCTTGCTTTTCAAGTTTTTCCCTTCTTAGGCCCTTTTACTTTTCCGGCTTTCCCCAGAGCTACCCAGTGCATACACTGAAGGCACCCCCACATGTGTCTTCCTTGACTCTTGTCCCTGCTTTCTCTAAACAGAGCAGCCACATTGAACAGAAAGTGTCGGTTATGGGCTTCAGCAGCTATGTGTTTGGATCTTGGTTCTATCATTGTATGAACATTAAAATTAAGCCTCACCTTTTCTAGTCTTTCATCTGTGTGAAAAGTATGGTTGTATTAAACTTTTAAAAATGCACACAACCATAGTAAAGGACCTCCAAGTCAGCATGCACTCTGTGTTTGTTGCTTTTCCATTCCTTATTTTATTTATTTATTTATTTAGTACCAGGGATCGTACTTACAACCTTGCACTTGCCAGGCAGGTGCTTATGACACTAAGCTAAATCCCTGACCCCATTCTTTATTTTAAATGATTTTGTCTTTAGTTCCCACTGCCTCCCACTCAGGAAGTTTGCTTTCCTGCAAGTTGCATTGTCTTTTCAGCATGGCTTTTGCATTTCTGAAACCACTCTGTTGCCTTATTTGTGCTTGCGGCCAGCATTCCCTAACCACACGGGTTTGGAGCATGCTTTCCCAGCTCTTGCTAGCTGCCTTACGCCCTAGGGCTTTGGCTTCCAGGCCATTTAAGCCAACGGATGGCTGTCCTTTGATTTCTATGTTCATTTGAATATAAAGCATCTAATCTCTTTTGGATGTTTTGAGGGTGAGCATTTAGATTTTCTGCAGTGACTCTTTTAAGAGGGAAATGAGACAGGAAGTACTTTCAAAAAAAGGGGAAACACCCTTCCATTTTTAATTAGTTGTTCTATCCATCCCCTTTTTGTCTGTTGCACTGAAACAATTGTACCTAAGTGGTTCCAGCTGTTAACCTTGTGGTGCCTGGGCATTTTCTTCACTCCGTGGTCTTTGTGATATAATTGACATGTTCTGGCCTAGGGCAGCTGATGAAAAGCCAGTTTTGTTTGCTTTGTGATTTGGGGTGAGTGGGTGAACTAAAGGGGCCTGCTAGAAACACTGGGAGCTTTACTAAGGGAACTTTCTCCCAGTGTGAACTGAAATTGGAAGCAAAATTTCAGGGCAGTGTCTGTACTGGTTGACATGCAGGCAGTGTTTTTCAGTAAATACATTTTTACTCTTTAATGCAAAGTCACTGAGGCAATGCCTAGACATATTAAGGTTTGAGCTACCTTAAGACAACCAGGTGTGGTGGTGTACACTTATAATCTATAATCCCAGCAGTTGGGAGGCTGAGGCAGACAGGAGGGCTGAAGTGAATTTGAGGCCAGCCTGGTCTACAACATAGTTCAGCGTCAGCCTAAAAACAAAACAAAACAAAAAAACCCCACACAAAAAAAGACAGTATAACATTGCAGTTATTATTTCTCAGTGATTCAGATGAGCTTTCTCAAGAACATGTTCAGCTTAAGAGGGTTTTGCTGTGTGATCAATAGTACAGTGTGTTAGGGTTTTCTGGCACAATAGAGAAGCAAAAAGTAAAAAAGAAAGGAACTTGTTTATTGAGGACGAGGAAAGGTGCACACAACCTGTGGAAGTTGGGTTATCTCCTTCAACAGGCTGTGGGGGTTGAGGGGTATATGTGACCTTTGACTGGATGTGGTGCTTGGGGTGGGCATTTATGACACAAAAGAAGCTGATTGGAACTTTCTTTGCATTCATGGGGAAAGGAAGGAGGCAGTTGTAATCAGTTGAAGGGGAAGAAAGAGGAAGTGCCCGTCAGGGTTAGCATTCCTGCTTTGGCCTTCTGCCATGTTAGACCACCACAATGTCCTGTAATTGATTTTAGGGCAAACAAAACTCATTCATTCCCTTCTTTCTATTCTTAAGAAAGGTTAAGGCTCTGTTTTACTACTTCCTGCTGGACAGGGGTGTCATGTTGGGGTTTAGGGGCTTGACAAGATGACGGTTGATGCCCATGTAGAAGCTGGTACCAGGTGTTTCAGTCAGGACAAGGAGTATATCATTGGTGAACGCTCACATCCTAGATTGGAGAAATAAAAAGACAAGGTGCTATGAGGAGGCAGGTCACTATCATAATGAAGGGACCCAGGAGAAATAGAATGTAGCATTCCATTAGGGCCACAGTGAGGAAGAATCTAAAAAATAAGCATGGATTTGGGAGGGGTGAAGTCACAGGAGGCAATTATTTTCCCATCTGAGGGGTAAAATAAAAGCATAGGTAGGACTTGATTTTGGTCTAGGAGTTGAACTGGAGGGAATGGGGAGCATGAGAAATGTGAGGCCTGACAGTTGAATGATGTTGGACAAATTATAGACTAGGGGTGGGGAGGGCTGTGACTGTGTCACATAAGTGAGTTGAGAGCCCCAGACCCAGAGGAATCTTATGTTTAGCTAAACAACTGAGGGTGGAGATAACTAAGATAGTTGTTATGTAGAACAGCATGAAAACAATTTTATGTATAATATGGTAGTCTTTAGGAAGACTGCCCAGGGTCCTACAACAAAAAGAATAACCAATAGCATGTAAGGGATTGGGAGCCAACTAGGATAACAAAACATGACTTAGCCTAAAAGTTGTGGCTGTGAGCCCTTGGTGATATGGAGACAGGGGGGAGATAAGAGATGTGATGACCACTCAGAATATATAGACTCAAGGTAGTTAGAGTTAGGAGGGTACTACTTAGCTTGAGTGATATGGAACCAGGATGGCAGTCTAGCAGCCTTGACTGCTGTTGGAATTGTGAGGAAGACCAGGTGGAGGCCACTCCACTTTGGTTGTGTGATGAGGAATAAAGGCTGGACCATTATTTGACTAGATACTCTGAGGCAGACCAAACCTTGGAATGATTTCTTGTAACAGGATTTTAGTAACTATGTCAGCAGTCTCCCTGATTATGTAAAAGGTGTCTATCCATCCTGAAAAAGTACAGACAAAGATAAGAAGATATTTAAGAGTTTTGTGGTGGGACATGTGTGTAAATTATACCTGCCAGTCCTGACCAGGGATGTGTCTGTAAAATTGATGAGTAGGAAAGGAAGGGGGTGGATGTGTCTCTGAGGAAAGGTTTTAAACACAGAGATGACAGATCTGAGTAACCAACCTAAAGGATGACAGCTGTCGAAGAAGGATGTGTAACTGCTGGGGCTAAGAGCCTGTATCAGGCTTGTGATCCCACATGGAAACAGTTGGGTAAGTCAGTGATGATGTCTAAGGCCTGCTGATCTAGGAGAACAAGTTTTGAGCCCTGGAAAATCCATCCCTGAGTGTTTTGTGTGTAACCTGGCCTATGAAGTAGGCTTTTGGAAGAGATTCTTACCTAAAAGAGATGTGGGACATGTTGATATTACCAGAAAGCTATGGGTGAAGAAGAGCATTTGCAACCTGCATGGAATGGGCCCTGTTTGAAGAGGCTATGTAGGTTGGCTGTCAATACCCACTATAGAGACAGAGGATTTAATATAATGACGTGAAAACTCAGGAAGACTATACATGAACTCTGTGTCTACAAGTATAGAGAGTGTCTTACCTGAGGCCTTCAGTGAGACTTGGGGCTCTGAAAGGATACCTTAATGGGGGGCTGTGGGCCCCAAGCCCCATTAATCTTCAGCAGTAAGTCCAAATAGATCAGTCAGTGATGAATCTAGTGGTGATGAGATCTCCTGTGAGGGCAAGCAGTTAGAGAATGGCTTACCCGCTCTCTGGTAGCTAGTACAGTTGCACTTTCAATGGCCCTTGAGATTGCAGAGGGGCCAGAGCTCATGGGTTGGGGCATTCTTTTGCCTACTATCCTTTGTTGTCATACTTGAAGCATGGGATGGGGGATGGGAGCCCAGGCAGCTCTGCCTTGTTTTGGTTTACTTGTCTTGGGAGCCCCAAGTGCCACTGCTAAAAGATCAGACTGATATTTAGCAAGTTTCTTTTTTGTACCTCTTTTTCCTTCTTTTGAGTTTTATCTCTGTTGTTGAAAACACAAAAAGCCATGTTAAGAAGGTCTCCCTGTGGGGCTTGATGGCCAAATTTAGCCTGTTGTTCTGGGATTTGGCCTGCAGTGGGAGGTGTCTCTCTCCTCCAAGGTTACAAAACATCTGGTTCTCTGTGCTGTCTCCTTTGAGGGCCTAGCCCTGTCTGACAGCCTATAATATTTTTAACTGACTCAGCTGTCTATAACATTTTCCCCTCTGAAGAAGTAACCCAAAATGCCATGAAGGGTAATGGGGGATGACCAATCTGGCTGCTTCAGGCTGAAGGGCGGGGGGTCATAGTTGTTGAATGGCAGTCAGGGATACTCTGCAGAGCTTTTAACTAATGACCCTCAGTAAATACCAGGCATTTTCATCTGGGGTAGGCATTAAACTTTAAGTCTAGAGGAGACAAAGGCAAAGAATCAATTAAGTATGTATGGGCCAAATAATAGGATAATAATAGGCCAAATAATAGAGCCAAATAACAGGATAATTATGAGTACAGTTCTAGTAATGGCTTCCCATAAGGAAGATAAGGATAAGGTCCAGGGAATTTTAGAAACTGGCAGGTCATTAGTTTGTCATATACACATTTAGTTTTTAAAATTGCATAAGTACTTGCTGTGCTTTTAGAATATCTAATGCCATCTGATTTTGGAGGATGGCCTGTTTTATTAATTTTACCTTTTTTATTTAGGAGAGAGATCAGCTGCAGTGTCATTTAAGGCCTATTGAATATAGTTAATTATGGCCTCAATATACATCATATAACCTTTTTCTGGACAAAATCTGGTGGATCCCAGTAAAAGAAATTTCAAAGGAATTTAGCATATTTGTTATTGTTTTCATCTGTATGATGCCTTGGCATTTGGTACCTTCTAGGCAAGAACAAACTATAATCAAAGCATGTATAATCAAAATATATATGCAAAGGCATGTATAATCAAAGCATGAGCAATAGGGATGACAGTTAAATTTAGAAACTGTTTCTAAGTTATAGTAATTGTAACCCATTGGCTCTTATGTCCTTTTGTTGATGAATGTTGTATAAATTTTGTTTAAAAATTATCATTTGACTGGTGACCTCATGTTGGTTTAGCTTGAATCTCTTGGCTGGAGCACAAGAAAAAGGCAGATGTCTGGATTGAAAAGAATATGTTTATCATCATAAACAATCCCAATTTTATATTTGAAGTCATGAATATACCATAAGATCAGCAATAATGAATTGTCTTAGACATATGAAACCTTCATTAGCATCAAGAACAAGAACCTTACTATATTTTTTTATAACTTTAGTTGGGTTGTCTCTCATAAGGCTATGGATATTATTGGGGCCTCCAATTAATGAATAAGAACTGGTTAAAGTTACCAGGCAGCCACTTTCTTATCCATCAGTTGAAGTCTGTCCAGTCTCTCCTCACATCAAGGGATTTTGTTTAACCAATTTTAGCATCATTTTGACCAGCTGGCAACCCAGGTGGAAGCATGCTTTTTAAATCTGTAACCCAAATAAACCTTGATTCAATGATCTAAAAATGAAAAAAAAAAAAAAAGGAAAAGAGAAAAGATTGTTGAGCTCAAATAAAAAGGAATAGCTGTTTACAGAGCAGACAAATGGACAAACATGAACAGACAATCTGTGCAGTACAAACATACTGGACAAACAGACAACAGATACACAGACAGACTGGCAGAATGCAGAGATAAAACTCAAATATATTTGGCCAATTTGAACTATAATATATAGACTCGTGCAAATCTTTTTGGAGGTCAATTAACAGAGACCTTTTGAAATAAGAATAGCAGAAAAGGAACCTAATTTATGGTTAATGTGAAATAGCGAGAGAAAAAGAAACATGAACATGAACTCCCTCAGGACCAGCCTGTTCCCAAAGGGATAATAGGGATTGAGGCTGAGAAGACTGTGGAGTAGGAGGTATAGATGGCCACTGAGGAGCCAACTGCCCAGCAGGCATCTGTGGGCAATTATAGGGTGATTGACCATAAAATGGCTGCTCATCACCATGTTACAGAAGCACAAGGTGGCTACTGGTCATCATGTGACCTGTAACAAGATGGCTGCTATTGATTCCATGATGATGGGCCACAAGATAGTGGCCATTTGCCCTGTGTCCTGTCACAAAATGGGAGCAAACTATTACATGGTGGAGGACTGCAAGATGACGGCTGTTCTCCATGTGAGCTGCAGCAAGATGGCTGCTGAGGACCATGTGGTATGGGATTGCAATATGGCAGTTGGATACCATGTGGCCTGCTAGGTGGCCAAAACATGTGAGACTGAATGTGGTGAGCTGGCAGGGAGAATGGCAATGTAGGATCAGGGGGAAAGAAGAGGAGCCATCTGACGAAATAGATGGCTCAGGTTAAGGGGACTGAGAAATTTGAGATTGGGGAGAGGAAGTAAGGGAAGGGTTAGTGGTCACTGGGGGTGACGAAGGGAGAGAGGATGACGCAAGGGGCTCAGAAATCTCTGGTTAAGAAGGCTGAGGGGTTTGGGCTTGGGGATATGGGGTAGGAGAAATAAAGACTGGAAGTACATCATCTAAGGGGTCTGGTGAGGAGGAAGAAAGAGATCCTGGTACAGTAGAGTGAGCCAGAAGTACTTGAGCCACCGTACATGACTGAATGAGAGAAGAACACCTCCTCAGAGTGAAAAAGGCCTGAGCATAAGGGATTTCTGCCAAGTTGCCACCACTGTGACAAAAGGTATATAAATTTTGAAGACTAGAGCAGTCAAATGTCTCACCATTAGGCCATGGACTGCTGTTAAACTGGTAGGTTGGCCAAGCCACCAGGCAGTAAAAGATCAGGTTTTTTGGTTTTTATGACCATCTTGAAGCCAAGAGCACAAGGTGACAAATCAGGCACCCCAGAGGTGTGTTTTTTGGGGGACAGGAAATGACATTCACCATAGTGACCAAATTAGAGGTGAGCCGAGAGATGACTCTGCCTCGGGACATGAGGGATTTAGCCCTGCCCAAAGAATATGAGAGTTATCCTGAGTCACGCTTATCAAAAGAAGTCGTCACTTGTTTTGAAAGTATGACAAGGAAAGACCCAACACCCATTCTCATCGGCTCTCACCAAGAGTGTGGGATGGGGTCCTAGAGAACAAGAGGGTAACAGCTCTGCCTCTGTTATCCAAGGAATGTGAGAACTGTTATTTTTGTCCAAGGATGGCAACAGGTAGGTTTTCTAAGGTGAGCTCACGAATTTTTAAGGCTAGGCAAATGGTATAGAAAACCTTGAATGGAAAGGTAGCTCACCTGTGATAAATGAGGTGGGTCAGTGTTGGATGCAGGCTAGAAGCAGCAAATAAGCAGGTCCCAGAGGAAGGCAAAGTGGATCATTAGGCAGGGGAGCTCAAGACTGAAGGTAACCCCCAGGAGCTCACAAACACTATCAATCCAAGACACAAGGCACCAACATAATCGGGTTTTCTGGCCCAATAGAAAAGTGAAAAGTAGAAAAAGAAAACACATTTGTTGAGGACATGGAAAGGAGCACACAACTCGTGACAGTTGGGTTATCTCCTTCGACCCCATACAGGGGTTGGGGAGTATGTGTGACCTTTGGCCGGATCTGAGAAGCTGTCTGGAGTTTTCTTTGCATGCATGGGGAAAGGAAGGAGGAAATTGTAATTGGTTGAAGGGGAAGAAGGAGGAAGTGACCCTCAGGGTAAGTGTTCTTGATGTGGCTTTCCGCCATGTTAGACCACCACCATAATATCCTGTAATTTATTCTAGGGAAAAACTTTCACAGTGTCAGTAGGAGTTAGTGCACTGGAGTCAGGGTTCTGAGGTGCTCATTGCAAAGGGTGAGAGGGGTAGACAGAAAGGAACAAGTGGTGAGTCCTGCTTGGGAGGTCAGGAAGAAAGAGCTGTGTGCACACTGGTGATTCAACATTGAGGCAGGAAGATCACAAGTTCTAGTCCCTCCTGGGCAATTTAGTGATTTAGTGAGACCCACCCCTCCTCCAGTCTCAAAATAAAGAGTGAAAAGGGCTGGGGCCTCTAGCTCAGTGGTAGAGTTTGACCCCCCCAATACTGCTTTGGGAAAGAGACTTTGGCAAGGACTCAGCTGAGAAACAGTTTCCGTGGGTGCAAAAAGTCCTGCAGTGTTGAGTTGGCAGAACACCACAATGAGTCTGGAGAGCTGTAATCATTCTAAACATTTTTTTCCTAACATATATTTCTGCTGCAGCTTTCTACCTCGCAATGTTCATACCAAACTATACTCTGGTCCCATAATCTGTGTAACTAAAAAGAAACTGAGTAGTATGTGTTTGTAGCTCATAATGATTACATTCATTGTGGGGAGTTGATACATGTACAATCCATGTGAGTTTTTAACCAGCACAGATGTAAACAGAGTACCTGCTGGGCTGTGTAGTTTAACATTTTGCTGGACAGTGGTTTCTTTTTGGACCCAAGGCACTGAGGGGAACTTTTCATTACCTTTAATTGCTAAATTTTCTTTTGCCAGCACCTTCTGCACATTCACTGGCTGCCCAATAATTCTCAGGAGTCCCTGAGAGAGAACTGGAGGGAAAGCCCAGGGAGGCAAGAATACCAGGCAGTGATGGAGCCCCCTTACTTATTTTTGCTTCTGTTGCTTGTACTTTTGATGTCACACCACCCCCACCTCTGCACTATCAGGACCAATGTCAAGGAGCTTTCTCCTTGTTTTTTCTGATACTTTTCTTTTGGGGAGGGGGTACTGGAAATTGAACTCAGGACCTCATGCTTCCCAGGCAGGCGCTACTGAGCTAAAGTCCTGGCTCTTCTGAGACTTTTATTGTTTGAGGTCTTATACTTAAGTGTTTTATCCACTTTGAGTTAATTTTTGTGATTGCTGACAACAGGGGTCTATTTTTCTTCTTTCATGTGGGGATATCCAATTTTCCTATGGCTGTTGATTGAAGAGATTTCCCCACCTGTCCCCACTGTGCACCCCTGGCCTCCTTGTCAAATATTGATTGGCCCTGTATACTTACAGGTTTATTTCAGAGCTCTGGAGTCTAGTTCAGTGTCCTGTGTGTCTGTGTGTGGTCTGGACGTTCCATAGGCTTCTGTGAATTTTGCTAATAAATTGATTGTGGTAATCACTTCACACTGTATGACATATATCAAATCATCTTGTGGTCCACTGAAACTTATGTGACTTCATTTGTCAGTTATACCTCAGTAAAAATGGAAAAAAAATCGAAGACAGTAAACCACAGACCCATTCCTGAGAAAGCAGGGCTATTGGCTGATCTATTAAAGCCTCTGCCCTTCTTTGCTACACATTAGATAATCATGTTCATTCATTGCCCATTTAAAAAAGTCAAACTTTTATTATGAAAAAATTTCAAATATATCCTAAAATAGAATCATAAATTATATGCCCTTTACCTGGCTCCAACAAGTATCAATTTGTGACTGATCTTGTTTAATGTATAGCCCCACTTTTTCATGCTATTCCCTCTCCCTGTCCAAACTATTTTGTTGTTGTTGTTGTTGTTGTTTTTGAGACTGTCTCACTGGGAAGTTCAGGCTGACCTTGAACCCACTTGAGACTGGCCTTGAACTCTGAGGCAATCCTGCTTCAGCTCCCCCCCACACCAAGTAAGTGCTAGGGTTACAGACCTATGTCACCTTGCCCAGCAAACTATTATTTTGAAGCAAATCCCAAACATTGTGGATATTGCACAATGTATTTCAAAAATACTTTTTAAAAAGTAGCAAAATGGTGATCTCATCTAAAAGTAATAATTCCTCAATATAATGCTTGAATAGTTTTGTAAAAAGTTTTATTTTGCTTTTCAGTTGATTGAAGTGGGGGTCCAGGCAGAGCTCACAAATTGTGTTTGGCAGAGCCAAACACAATTTTTAAGACTTTGTGTGGGGTACTGGGGATATAACCCTAGGAAGTTCTCTGCCAGTGAGCTACATACATTCCCCAGCCTTTTATTTGGGACTTGTAATTTTTTTTCTTTTTGAGACAGGGTCTTGCTATGCAGTTTGGGTTGGCCTTGAACTCACTTTGTAACCTAGGCTGGTCTCGAACTCACAACAATTCTCCTGCCTCAACCTCCTGAGTGCTGGGATAACAGGTGTGTACCACCATGTCCAACTAGGACTTTTTAAATCTATAGGTTCCTCTCACTGTATTTTACCCCTTGTGGTTTAATTATTAAAGACACTTGGTAATTGTCCTTTTTTTTTTTTTTTGGTACACAGGAATTGAACTCAGGACCTTGTGCTTGCCAGGCAGGTGCTGTGCCATGGTAGTTATCCTTTAGATATCCCATACCCTGGATTTTTCGATCACATCCCTGTGGTGCCATTTAACATGTTCTTCTGCCTTCTGTATTTCCTGCACACTGAATCTGCCATCAGATTGACAGTCAGTTCTTTTTTCCCCACACTGTGTGCTGTGGTACCCTGGTTATCATCCTCTAGCTGGAAAATGCAGATACATTGTTCTGGCTGCTTCCTGTTGGTCCCACCCGAGCTCATCTCCAGGCATCACATCCAAAACAGTCCTGGGGCACAGGTCTTCTGTGTTCACCCTTATTGCACCAGGTGAGCTGTGATGGAAAATACAGTGGATGCTTAAATTTTTAAAAATTATTACAGTAAAAAAAGATGCATTGCCATTAGTCCCCCACAAAATAACCCCCCTCCATTTGAACACAGTTATCCCATCATCCTTGTAATGTTGTGAAGCAGTTCTACAAGTTGCCCTGTCCTGGGCTGCCTTGATGTCCTAAACAAATTTAAAGCTTACTTACTTTTCACGATCATTTTGACTTTGGGGAAGAGCTGGAAGTCACATAGTGCCAGATTTGATGAATAAAATGGATGAGGCGGGGCTGGGGATTTAGTTCAGTGGCGTAAGTGCCATCCTGGCAAGCATGAGGTTGTGAGTTCGATCCCCGGTATCGTATCCCCCCCCCCCAGCCAAAAAAAATGTTTAAAATGGATGAGATGACACCATAATGTTTACTCTCCTATAATGGATTCAGTCCCCAGTAAAGGAAAAAATTCTAACCAAACTCCTGGCCCTTCTGCATATTACATTTCTCTGTGAAGTCATCTTTCATCAGTCTCACAGATGACTGAGTTGAAGGCACAGTTAATTGGCTGAAAAATAATTTTCCAATAATACTACTAATGAGGGTTATGTGACCTTTATCC
This sequence comes from Hydrochoerus hydrochaeris, assembly GCA_004027455.1. NCBI lineage: Eukaryota > Metazoa > Chordata > Mammalia > Rodentia > Hydrochaeridae > Hydrochoerus > Hydrochoerus hydrochaeris. The sequence continues at coordinate 184,343 of PVLA01002947.1, read as the reverse complement.
ATCTAGATCATTTGCACTGCTTCATGATGCTTGCATAAGACCCAGTTTCCAAGTCAGGAGATTTGGGTGACAATGGAAACCTTTCTGTGCCCAGATTCCAGTTAATAAAAGAATCTGGCAGTGTTTTCAAAATTGTTGAACTGATTTTACATTCACTGAGAAACAGCATTTTGAATCTGAGTTGTCTGTACCTGGCCACCTCTGTGTGATGACTTCCCACAGCAGCTGACTTCTGGCAGCTTCTGGCAGCTTCTGGCAGCTGGAGCTGGAGCCGGAACCAGATCCCACGCTCCCCACAGCTGGCTGGGATGTCTGTGCTGGATGTTGTGCCTTGCTGGACTCCCTGCCTTGCTACCCCTGGCTGTGGATTTTAGATAACGCTCACTGGCCAGCTGATGCTGGAAAATATGTCATGGGAGGAGTTAACAGCCCATGAAGTTTGCAGAAAGAGAAGGTTTTGGACTGTAATCCCAGCACTCTGGGAGACTGAGGCAGGAGGAGTGCCACAAGTTTGAGGCCAACCTGAGCTACATAGTGAGTTCAAGGCCTGCCTGAACTACATGGTGAGACCCTGTCTCAAAAAAAGAGGGTTTTGGTAAATCTACAGTTAACTCCAACACGTCTGATTCCTTTCTCTGCTTGAGGCCAAATGGGCTCCACCATTCTGAACTTCATCACCAGGTTGTGAACTTTTTTCTTTTTTGGTACCAGGGTTCGAACTCATGACCTTGTGCTTGCCAGGCAGGCACTTATGCTGCTGAGCTAAATACCTGGCCCTGAACATTTGTGTTTTAATCCTCCAGTTCCTCTTTTTTGGCCGAGAACTATAAAGTAAGATGGAGGTGGGGGAGGACATGTTCCTAAGTAGCTGAGTAGCTCTATAAAATCTGTGTGTTTCCAATTTATAGCCTTTTAAAGGAGCACAATAAGGGGCTGTTTGGAAAATCTTTCCCATATGATTAGAAAATTTAAGTAAAAATTGCAGATTTTTTGTTGCTGTTTTGAGATAGGGTCTAATGTTACCTAAACTGGGCCAGAATTTATGATCCTCAAGTAATTGTCTCAAGCAACCGGGGCATATGGCATTGTACCCTGTTAAATTTAGATTCTTTTTGTTGCTGTCCACCTTCTGCCATAGGTTCTTGCTGTTTAGTTCAGGCTAGCTTTATAGTTATTGTGCACATGAGGCTAACTGAACTCAAAGCAACCCTACTGCCTCAGCCACCTGAGTGCTGACATGTGCCACCATTACAGAGATGTGCCACAAAGACCAGCTAAGTTTATAGATTCTTAAGTTAAAAAAAGGTCTGGAAACTGGGTGTGGTGGGGCGTACCTGTACGCCTAGCATTTGGGAGACTGAGGCAGGAAGATCACTGCAAATCAAGACCAGCCTGGGCTGCAAAGTAAGTTCAAGGCCGGCATGAATTGTATAGTAGAAACTGTCTGGAAAAAAAAAAAAAAAAAAGGGGCACTGGGCAGAGGCTGGCATGGGATTCCATATCATTGGTGGAGTGTATCCTAAAAAGAAATGGGAGTTATTTAACCTCACTGGTGTGGCATGGGTAGAAGGACCAGGTGACCCATGCTGTTGTAATCCAAATAAATATTGTAATCCCCTTTTTAGTTCTCATGATCTGTGAAGTTGTATTTATAATCCCATTGAAATGCTATTGGAATCCCAGAACATTAATTTTAATCTATCACTCCAGTGCAACCCACAGCAAGAGTAATGACACTAAGACATTCAAAGTTAATGGCAGCCAAGGGGTCCTGAATCCAATCCAAGTGAGGATATATGGACAAAGGCCCTGATCTAAGGCCTCTTCCAGAACTTATCATCTCATGAAATGGGAGTGGTTCAAGGACGAGTGATAGTGAGGATGGCTGGAATTACATGAGCAAGGTAAGCTGATCTAGTCAATGGGAGAGGAAGCACCTCTGCAACAGGCAGGGAGAAAGAGATGTCGAGAGACCAATCTGCTTAACTCAATTAGAATAGCATAGGAATGAATTTAGGAGGTTGTTGCTTTAGTTTCTGATATGGGAAGTTAATAGCCTTTGTTTTTTTGGTATGGGGATCAGACTCACGACCTCAACTAACTTTCATGGAGCTTTCTGGCTCTGCCATCCTGCTGCTTTTAACCCTAACAGGGAACACAATGTGAGGAAACAGGAAATTGTCAAGGTTGGTCTTAAAGATTACATATCAGGACCTTAGCTAGCCTTATTTGCATTGCTTACAACCAATTGAAGGGATAAGGAAAAAACATAGCCAGCTCTATACATATCAGTACATGGAGCCAGGGCCCAGTTTAAATAATGCAGAGGTAATAGTTTTGCATTCAAGGAGAGCCGTCTACTTGGACTTCTACAATGCACTACCACAGGGCTGTTTGCCATGGCCTGTCCTTCTTTTTCCAAGTAGTGTGAGCTGAAAAAGAAAATTGGTGATGTCCCATTGGAAGGTAGAAATGATCTCAAGAAATCTGAGATCATGTGCTAAATATAAATGACCAACTTTGGAATTGGGTTCTTGGTGTTTGAATCCACTAATTACTTGATGACTTCTTGGGTTTGTTTGTGGGGTTTTTTTTCCCCAGTTTTTTGAGACAGGTTCTTGCTATGTAGTTATAGATGGCCTTGAACTCTATAGGTAGCCCAGGCTGACCTCAAACTGGTAATAGTCCTCCTTCTTCAGCCTCCTGAGTGCTGGAATTACAGCTGTGTACTCCCATGCTCAGCTCACTTGGTGACTTTGGACAAATTGATTAATTCTACTTTTCCCCACTAGAAAAGTATGAATGTTAGTAATACCTGGCCTTCTGGAGTTCTTCAGAAGATTGGATGTTACTTAGGTGCCTGGAACATGGGTAAACAGTTACTGCAGGTTAGCCACCTAAGTCAGTTACAATAATTGGTGGGACTACAGCGCCTCATGTGGATTTATGTCTGGACATGTTATTGTGTAGTCTGTGTGTCTCACCTTTCACCTTCTAGATCACCAGTCTCTTGAAGGCAGGGCCCAGTCCTACTCGTGGATGTCCCCACATACTTAGCACAGTCCTGTGCTCATGATCACTCCATCTGTGGGGTGAATCAGTAAGGTTTGAATGATGTTGTACATTTGGGTCATGGTTGGTTACAAAGCATTTCACATGAGGGCAGGAGGACACACAGGAGGAAACTTGAGACCTACAGCCTGAGTCACTTGACCAAGCTTCTGCACCTGGCATGTGGCAGAGTCATGACTAATGGCATGGGCCCCTGTGACAGCTCACGTATGGAGGATAAAGTGTTTTCTGCACTCCTTTTAATCACACTTGGTTTTGTACAGGTCACCACAAATGGCATCATTGCTATGAGCGAACCACCTACCAAAGAATCTCATCCTGGACTCTTTCCACCCACCTTCGGCGCAGTGGCACCTTTCCTAGCAGACTTAGACACAACTGACGGCCTTGGGAAGGTGTATTATCGAGAAGACTTGTCCCCCTCCATCACTCATCTGGCGGCAGAGTACGTCCAGAGAGGCTTCCCGAAGGTTTCTTTCCAGCCTAGCAGTGTGGTGGTGGTCACCTGGGAATCTGTGGCCCCCTACCAAGGGCCCAGCGGGAACCCTGCCCAGGAAGGCCAGGTAAGCACTACTCAGGCACAAGTGCAAATGGTGTGACACACTCTAACTTTATACTGTGCTCTCCTAGTGTAAACACTGTCTCTCTGTTATTGATCAGAAAGGGAGATCAAAAGCAAAATAGAGTAGGCTGGTCATTGTAGGTATGCAACTTCCAGAAATTTCCCTGCAAGGATATATAAATCTGTATTTCAGTGATGATTAGATGTCAACAAATCCAGGTCCTGAGAAGATGCCTACATGGTAAAAATAGGACCGGTAAGCAGCAACCCCTGGGTGTTCTTCCTTGAAGTGGCAGAGATCAGAAGGCTAGCTTTTCCAATAGAGAAGTGATTACCAGTGTGATTGAAAAGAATGGTGTTTCTAAAGAAACAATCACAGTAGAAGCTGCACGCTATTAAAAGTGCCCCTCCCCAGTATCCCTCTCTGCTTTAAACATGCTTATCCCATTGTTCTTGCCATTTTCTGAAGCAGTTCTGGAAGTCTTCTTTCATGAGTGTCTTTTGATGTGACCAAAAATAGAGTGAGTGCTGCTGCCAAGTGCCATCCAACACAGCAGAAAGACAAGCTCATAAAAACATAACTGAGCATCCTTTTCTACCTGATGTATTCACTCACTATATCTGGTACCGTGTCACTTTTGGCTCTTCTCCAAAGTTAAGTGTCAAGGAAAAGTAAACTTTTGGGGGGCAGGGGGCGTGTGATTAAACTCACGACCTTGCACTTGCCAGGCTGCAGAGCTAAATCTCAGACCCAAGAAAAGTAAGTATTTTTGAATTGGTTCATCAAGGCAGCCACAATAGCACAACTAAAGAGATTCACAAAAGAGGACTTCCAGAACTGCTGCAGAAAGCAGAAGAATGTTGGGATAACTGTGTTTGAAGTATGTGTGAGTGTGTATGTGTGAGGGAGTCGTATTTTGAGGGGGATTATTGGCAATGTGTCTTTTACTGTGATAATTAAAAAAAATTAAACATCCAGCTTTTTCATCATATCTTGTATATTCATTAAATGATCAGGAGATCACATGCTGACACAGTCTTAGAGATAGTCCAGAAGGACTATACTGGAATGTGTGATCCTTTCAGGATAAGATGAAGATGTTACCATCAACAGTACTCCTTATACGTAGCCTGGTGAATAGCATGTTTTGAGATCCATGCCTGTGTTGCTGGGTAACTGGATTTTCATTCATCTTCACAGAGAAACACATTCCAGGCTGTTCTGGCCTCCTCGAATGCCAGCACCTATGCCATTTTTCTGTACCCCAAGGATGGTCTGCAGTTCTATACGACTTTCTACAAGAAGGTGGAAAGCCAAGTGCCTGCTATGGTTGCTTTCAGCCAAGGTTTAGTGGGATTCTTTTGGAAGAGTGATGGCGTGTATAATATATTTGCTAATGATAGCAAGTCAATCGAAAACTTGACCAGGTATGCCTCAGTAGATTCTCCAATTGTATTATTATTATTTTACCAAGGAAAATGTAATAGGTATTATAGATCCCTAACAATGATCCTATGGGTTTAAATTTTGTATCTAGTTAGGGTTTGTTTGTTTTTTGTTTTTTTTGAGATGGGGTCTTACTATGTAGTTCAGGCTGGCCTCAAACTCACTATAGAGCCCAGTTTGGCTTTGCAATCATGGTTATCCTCTGCCTCGGGGCTGTTTGTTTGTTTTGTGGTGCTGAGCATGGGACCCAGGCCCTCGTGCTTGCTAGGCAAGAGCTCTACCACTGAGCTGCACCCCTAACCTTCATAATACGAAATACTATCTCTGATGAATGTAAGGGAACATACTCAGAATGAACACGTATCTTGTTTTTAGGTGTCATCCATCCTCATCTAAAATAGTTTTTACCATGACCTCTGTAAATATGAAGACACAGATAAAGACCATTCAAACTCGTGTCCTTACAGGAACCAGAGGCTAGGAAAATCACTTTCTTTCCATGCTGACAGAGAGGGAAGTCTTAAAACATTGAGCATTGCCCAGTGTAACAGTGTTCTCAGGCTGTGTTGTAGATTTGGCAAAAGGAGAGAGAGCCCAAACCAATTTCTTTTTTAAAAAATAAAATCCTTCCTTTCTCATTGGTCTTTAAAAAACAAAGAGTGGCCCCTCCTTCTGGTTTCATATTGTCTAAATCTAGACTAAAATGTTCCTGCCCTTACTTAGTGGTATGCTGGCAAATCCTTAACATCTGGTTTTATGATGGCAGGAGCCCTGATTCATAGCACTTGGCTTATTTTTGTGGTATAAATATTCTTCCCTTGATCAAGTTCAGGTTACTAATGTCATGTTAGTCACTATGGGAGTTTTAAAAAATGCAGTATTATATTTTCCTCTTTACTGTAAAGATACAGTACACTTGAAAAACTTCAAGAACACAAATACTAGTAAAATTATTAGGAGAAGATGAATTTTTGAGTACTTTTTGCCTTTTAAAATATACATTTTAGGTGAGAATGGTGGTACCCACCTGTAATTTCCAGAATTTGGGAGGATGAGGCAGGAGGAGCTTCATGGCCTGAGTTACATTGTGAGTTCAAGGCCATTCTGAATTACACAGGAAGACCTTGTCTTAAGAAACCAAAAAAGTATATATATATAACTTTTCAAGTAATTTAACTTTTTAATAACGTTTGTATTTAACAACAGGTTTAGAAAATTCATCAAAATTCATTGTGTAATCTCGCCATTTTATATAATTTTGTTTACTTCTATTCACTGATGCATAAGAATATTAAAAATTCAGAGTTAGGATTAAACTCAGTGGTAGAGTGTTTGCCATTGAACGTGAGGCTCTGGGTTGATCCCCAGCACCAAACAAAACAAACAAAAACAGCATTAAAAATGGTGAGCAAGCACTGATAGGGTTATTCTGTTGTGTATATAATTATAAAATGCCTTTGGATTTTGTAACTTATGTGCTATCACCACACCCTTTAGTTCTGGCAGTAACTATCCGGAGTTAGTGTAGATCCCATAGGTACGGACAGGCCCTGCCCCACAGGACTGCCCCCACCTCATTTGCTTGAAAGGCTCTCAAAACCCCAAAAGCACCTTACTCTAGCAAGGGTATTATAAAGAAGACACCTCTGCTACAGCCAAAAGGAAAAGTCCAGAATGGGTGTAGTGAAGGGGCTCCGACGCCTCCCCCCACCTCCTTCTGTCTCTGGTTGTGCCATTCAGGGTTTTTGTGGCATTCCCATTAAGTACAGTTGGTTAAATCATTGACCATTGGTGATTGATTCATTCTCCAGCTAGTCTTACTTTCCTGGAGGTGGGGATGAGGCCGAACCTGCCAATATCTGGTCCTGGCCAGGCTGCTCTGGCCAGCAGCCATCTAAACTGAGCCTATGAAGCCCCCAAATCCCATTCAGCTTATTAGCATATAAACCACTTTTTTCACTTTGGAAATTCCAAGGCCTTGGGGAGCTCGTGTGTCAGCAACAAAGACCACCTGTGTATTTTCTGTTACATGCACTCTGTTAGGGAAAGCGAATAGTGGAAAGAATGAGACTCTGACCCATAAGCTCATATGGTCGAGTACGTAACCTAAGTCCTGAGAGTGTCCTGGAGACCTCCTCAGGAATGGCTGAGAGGGACCCTCTCAAAGTGTGCCTATCTGGACTCAGTTTACCCAACAGCCCTAGACTGTCTGAACTCTGGCAGTCAGGTGAGACAGCCACTGCCCTCCTGCATGTCAGCCCCTGCTGCAGGTGGACAGGTGATCACAGGCTCTGGTTTCTGATCCACACTGGTCCCAAAGGCTCCTCCTGGTGGTGAGTGGGGCTGCTTGAGGGCTACAGGCCTGTTTTCTAGAAGCCTTTCTTTCCCTTAGGAGCAGCAACTCTGGGCTCAAGGGTGCATGGGTGTTTGAGATTGGGAGTCCAGCTACTACCAAAGGTGTGGTTCAGGCGGAGGTGAACCTCCAACCCGACAATGGAGCAGAGTATGAAGGAGAAGTCGAAGATTATGACCAGATGACCACTCATCTTAGCTTGGAGGATGCAGCAACCCCATCTTTGCCCTTCAAGATTTCAAAAAGGGGAGACATTGACACATACGACGTGCCCCGTGCCGTCTCCCCACACCATGAGACTACTGAGGGGTCCAGATCTTTTCAGTTGCCAGTGGAAAAGTTTTCCCAACAGCAACCCCAGGTCATAGATGTGGATGAAGTGGAGGAAACAGGAGTTGGTAAGACCGTTTAAGTTGCAGTTGGCTGGGGATGGCCTTGGACACTTGGTGTAAAGGAAGGACTATTGTTACTGGTGTGGGGTGGGGGGTCCTTGTACATTACATGGTAGATCACAAGGATGAGAGCTTTGGGAAGCAGGGGCTGAGATCTCATGAGCCCTGATGTATAGGCCTGATGGTTTGGTAGCAGCCCAGTTATCTTTTGGGTTCAGAACTATGGTCCTGGAGCTGTAGGGTGTGCCCTCTTTCAAGATTCCTTGTATTCTGCTCTTACTTCTTTATTTCTTTTTTGATTTTTTTGAGAGCAGGCTACATAGCCCAGGCTGGCCTCAAACCCATGGTGATTCTCCTGCCTCAGCTGTTGGAGTGCTGGGATTATAGACATGTACCCCCCCACCCCACAGCTGTCTGTTTTAAAGAAAAACATGCTTTAGAATTATTTTGAAAGCTAACTTTCTTATTTGTGACTTCTGAGACCAGAAATATATTCATCCAGCTGAAAAAACATTTTAGAAGTACTTTTGGCTATTTCTGCAGCTTATCTTTGACATTTATTTCCTCTTGGTTTTGGAATTAGAATAACTAATTAATTTTCCTCCCAGGTTCCATCAGTTTTGGAGCTGATTTGTAAAGATTAGAAAATGCAAAATAACCACAGACTCCTTATGAAAATGACAATTTTATAAAGATCCAGTCTAACATTATGTATCAAGCTTTTCTTACATTTTGAGAAAAAATAGCTTGAGCATGCTTTAATTTGCCTTATAAGAGATGTTCAAACTAAACTGCCTTTATTATCTTTTGCTCTTGACATTTCTATTAAAATTCACCTTCTTCCTGGAGATTGAGCCCAGGACCTCACACAGTCTAGATATATGCTCTATCACTGAGCTACATCCTGAGTTCTTTGTTTACTTTTTAATTTTGAGACAAAGTCTTGCCAAGTTGTCCAGCTCTCCTTGAATTTTCAATCCTCCTGCTTAAGCCTCCTGAGTAGCTGGGATTATAGGTGTACCCTACCATACCTAGTGATCCAAACCTTGAAGCAGGTTCTCTATGACTTTTTACTGTTTCAGCTCAGAAGTTATTCCAAGACTCCCAGAGAAGTCTATGTCCATTCCACACTAGTCACTTATTTTTATTCTTCTTACTTGTTCTGATATTTTTCATAGCAGTGGTCAGAAATGTTTGTATTTACTGAATCCCCCAGACCCTGTGCTCATTGGGTAATGTGTGCTGTCACTTCTGAGGCACAGAAATGGAGAAACAGCCATCTATCTGGTGGAGGCCTAGGATATGGATCCCTGCCTTAGTCCCTCCCTGACCACCCCCCCTACATTCTGTGCCCTGAATTGTGAGGTAATGCCCACATCTCTCAGCAGGTGGCACTCTGCCTGCCACAGGGTGCAGAGCCATCTCCCTGCAGGACTGAGTGTGCTTACCTATAGATGTGGAAATTGGAGTCTCATCTTATTTCATTCCTTCCATGCTGCATATCACTGAAATTCTCATTTGTGAAACCACCACATTAAATGAAACTATCGTTAGCCCCAACAACCTGTGGCGGTATACTACTTGATACTGGAAAACGCTTAGATCTGAATTCAAAATGTGTCTATGACAGCTGTTTTTCTGTCCCCATATCCCAGTTATTTTGCTGTATTTAATAGAAAGGTCAGCCTTCTGTGGTCAGCAGCACATTCCAGGTGTTATCACCTTCAGATATGCAGGCCATAGTGGATCTGCTGAGAGCTGGGGCTTTTCTGATTCAGCAGAACGCACACTGTCAGCGCCAAACACCATCCTTCTCCACACTGGAAATTCCCCACAGAGAATGTAGGGCTGATGGAACCTACTTGGGTTTAACCTTGCTTTTATCTTCACTCATACTGTCAGTTACAAGCTGGGTCACTAACCTCCTCAAAACAGTTCACCCTTCTTCTGCTTTTGAACTTCACTCCAAATTAATTTGCTCTGAATCATTAAATTTAATGAGCCTGGGAGGTAGAAATTTAAACCAAAGAGAGATTCCTTTTGATTCTTGCTTGGTTCAAAGGCTTTTAGAACAGATAAAACTGAAGGATTAAGTCTCATCAGCTTTTGACTATCAAAGCTTCTGAATTATTCCCTGGGGAAAAGGGAAGGGTTAAAATTTAAACAAAAATTTAAGGTTGGGACCAGGGAATATAGCTCAGCAGCACAGTACCTGCCTGGCAAGTGTAAGGCTGTGAATTCGATTCTTGGTGTACACACGCACAAACAAAAGCAAAAAAAAAAACCTCAAAAATTAAGGTTGTTAAGATAGGAAGTTTTGTGTTATATGTTATGTATATTTTAAGACAATTACAGAAAATAGTAAAAAGAATATACATTGAAGTCCCCCTAAATGTGAAGCTGATTCTTCTGACCACATTGGATGGATGTCGTTGTCAGACTGATGTTGAATGGCAGTCACCTAATGCTGATTCAGTGACACCGAGGACCCTGGGTGGCAGCAGTTTTCAATAGCTCACACTTATCATTTCTCACTGTTGTTAGACCTGTTTGCCCCAGGGGTTTGAATATGGGCTCTGTATCATCATGTCACTAGCTATCTGTAATGGGCTCTAGTCTGCTGTGATGAGCCAAGTTCTTTGGGACCCAGGCAGATGGGAGTCCTACGGGGAGAAGCCTCCTGTCCTGGAGTGGTATGAAGTGGTGACAATGTGTTCTTGTGTTCTCGAGACAGTGTTCAGCTATACCACAGATTCCCAGCAGACGTGTGCCAACAACAGACACCAGTGCTCAGTGCATGCGGAGTGCAGAGACTACAAGACTGGCTTCTGCTGCAGCTGTGTGGCCGGCTACACGGGCAATGGCAGACAGTGCGTTGCAGAAGGTATTGGCTTCCAGGTGTTCCACTTGTGGGGAGGAGGGTGGAGGTTTTGTGCTTGTGCTCATTTAGAAGTATAGCCTTTGCCCAGACCTCTGAAGTGTATGGTTGGTGGAGTTTCATCTCTTATCTCCTATTCTTTGTCCTTCTCTCATTGGTTATTCCATGGTGACTATCTGTTTTTGTAATTTGGTGTGGGGTCTCTTCCTTTCCAGCACTATTTTGTCATCACTGAGGTGATGACCATTGGGAGCCACCTTCACAGCTACCCAAGTCGTGCTGAAATTATGCAGCCTGGACCAGGGACTGTTCATACCCCCTCTCCCCCGTTCTCCTCAGTTTGTTTTAAACCTCTTTGGTGTCTTTGTCCTCAGAGTCTGTCTAGTTATATGTGGTATTATTGTACTGACTATCTTAATGGTTGTGAAGCAGGACTATAGAAGGCTGGCTTAGACCATAGTCTGCAGTGGGTCTGATTTATTCTCATCATTCTACCCCCATTACTGTTTCTTTGTGTACTTGAAATTACGGCTTGGTGGTGCTGGAGCCCAGAGATGTGCTCAGCAATTCCTGAGGGCTCGACCCACAATGGGGCCCACTCCCAAGTGGATTCTTTGATGGGCTGAGGTCAGCATTTGACTCTGCCCTTCAAAGGACCAGCTGGTTTTGATGCCCCACCTTTAATGAGGAATTTATTTTTATTATTTATTTATTTAGTACCAGGGATTGAACTCACGACCTCACACTTGCTAAGCAAATGCTTATGCCAGTAAGCTAGATTCCCCAGCCCTTAATGAGGAATTTAAATTGATTATGAATTTTGATTAAATAAAACCCAGTTGGAGAAATATGTTCTGTTTCTCAGATTCCTTGCCCTAATTATCATTTAGTAATTATTAAAACTACCTTCAACAATGAAAGGAAATCTAGCATACTCTTATTATTAATTTTGCAGGATAGGATAGACTTCTTTAAAGTGTTTTCTTCCAAACTTCCCCCCAACCCCATGGTGTGCTTAGTTTCTTTGTTTTAGGTTTGACTTTTTTACCTCTCCACCCTTCGAGGGTTTCCAAAACCCACAGCAAAAGTTAGTTCTTAAAGAGCAACCTCATTAGCCTTTTTCTCCCCAGTATCAGAGCCCAACATACTGAGCAGTTTGTTTGGCTGCAAACTCAGAGATGGCAAACTTGTTCAGCCACAAATTTTATCATTATATGCTCGTCCTATAATAGTTTTGTGGTTTAAATATTTGTTGGATTCTTGCTACTTAAAAAATTCTTTTCTAGCTCAAGTTTGGTGGGAAAAAAATGTTGTTTGGTTTCCTTAACTTGGCTTTTTTCCTTGTTTTTGTAATTGTTCCTGGGATGCATTTTTTTGCTGTGAGCCTGCAAGCTTCAGAAGGATCCCCAGTGGGATGACTCAGTGTGTGTGCAGAATTACTCTGTGTCAAATATGCATTAGCTGGTCTGTGACCCTGTTCAGCAACTCAGAGCAGTAGCTGACAGAGTGAAGTTTGCTTCGAACCTGAGCAGTCCAGGATGACGTTTGTTTTACCTTTCCCTTGAATTTTTGCTCACTTATTTGAGATCTAATTCACTTACCTTTTAAAAACATGTAATTTGATGAGCCTTAATATAGTCACAGAATTGTACAAAAATTACCTCTGTTGGGTTGTTGAACAGATCTGTTTGCACTCTCACTGTTTGAGTGTCTACTTTGTGTGCTTTAATTTTGTAACTTGAATAACTATTTCTAAAAGAACAATATGTAATTTATCAACTAGTGATTTCTTACTGTTTATCTTCTTTTCTTGAAATTCTGTAATATTTCTACCTTTTTCCTGTTTTTTTTCTCTTTAAATAAAAAAAAAATTACCTCTAATTCTAGAATATGTATGTCTAGAAGCAAGCAATGTATGAACCCCTGAGCAGTCACTCTGCTTTCTCCCGTGTCCCTCCGAGCCCCTGCCCCCACCACCCCAATTTATTTTCTGGTTCCATGGCTTTTCCTGATTTGGAGATTTTGTATCAGTGGAATCATACATTGAGTGTGAACTTTCGTGTCTGGCTTCTGTCACTTAGTGTAATGTTTTCAAGTTTTGTCTATGTTGTAGCATGAGTCAGTGTTTTGTTCCCTTATCTAACCATATAATATCCCAGTGGATGGATAATACCATGTTTTGTCTGCTCATCAGTTGATGGACATTTGGGTTGATGGACAAAAGGGTTATTTCCCTTTTTTGTTAGTACATACAGTTTTTTGTGTGGACCTATATGTTCTGTTCTCTTGATTATATTCGGAGGAATTGGAATTGCTGAGTCACATGATAACCTTCAGTTTTCTTATTTGAATACAGTAAAACTAACTTAACTCCCTTTCTTTCCTGTCTGTCTGTCTGTCTGTCTGTCTGTCTTTTTTACTTTTGCAGTACTGGGGATTAAATCCAGACCCTTTCAATGAACTACATTCCCAACTCCTTATTTTTTATTTTAAGACAGGGTCTCACCAAATCGATAAGTTGCCCAGACTGGGCTTGAGTTTGGGATTCTTCTGCCTCAGCCTCCCAAGTGCTGAGATTACAAATGTACATCACTATGTGTGCCTGGCTAACTTAATTTTTCTAGTGCTTTTTTTCTGATTAAACAGTAAGTATATATGCAAGTTATATATATTCAAACATTACAGAGTTACACAGTATACAAAAAGAACATTTACCATGTTGCCCTGACTTAACTGTTAGCAGTTTTCCTCCAGGTGTACAGGAAGAGAGAGGGAGTATTTGGAGGGGAATTCATGGCCATGTGTCTTATACCAGAAGTTTTTAAATTTAAATATTCATATATTTCAGTTACCATTGTAGTGCTCAGGAAGCTGGCTGCAAAGCACGTTCTCTTTCTTTCTTTGTTTCTGGCTCAGGCTCCCCGCAGCGTGTCAATGGCAAGGTGAAGGGCAGGATTTTTGTGGGCAACAGCCATGTCCCTGTAGTCTTTGAGAACACCGACCTCCACTCCTACGTGGTGATGAACCATGGGCGCTCCTACACGGCCATCAGCACCATCCCCGAGACCGTCGGCTACTCCCTGCTTCCTCTGGCGCCCATCGGAGGCATCATTGGGTGGATGTTTGCTGTGGAGCAGAACGGATTCAAGAATGGCTTCAGCATCACTGGTAATTTATGAGACATTAGAGTCAGTAGACCACACAGCGGTTCCTGGGGGAGGCCTGGGAATGCAGAGGGTACTGTGTCTGCAGATGCTTTCTGATAAGCATTTTGTCTGTGGACAGAGGACCTTGTGTTCTATCCTAGAAATAAGATGAAGACATGGAATTAACACATACTGTATTCATTAGTGGAGACTGCCTAGAAATGTGCTTGGTGGAGGAACAGCGTTGTGCTAGAGAGTTAGAACTGTGATGTCAGCTTCTCTACACTCACTGCCAGATGGGCATCCAGGGCTGACATTTGACAGCTCAATATCAGCTCAGAGAAGAGGAACCTGCCATTTCTGGCTGGTCAATTAAACCTGATACATATCACCCTCCTGCATCTTAGGAAACTCTGGGAGCCCTGAGAGGCTATGTCTTTTGGAACTAGGGACTAGTGGATGGATGATTTGGGGGCTGCTTCTTTGGTGTCATGGTGGTTGTTCCCTTCCTCTTGGAAAGCCAGCCACCTGTATGTGTCTGTGGCCCATTCCTGGGAACAGCTGGAATAACAGAGGCTGTATCCTCATCTCATCACTTCGGGACCTGTAGCTTGCATCTGACTCCCTAGATGTGCCTCCTGAGGCATCTGGAGCCCCCGCCTCTCTGTCTAGCTTCACCAGGGCTGCAGAAGTTGTCAGTTTAAACGCATAACTTCCCAAAGTGTGGCCATTTTGTTACAGAGTTAATGTCAAAACCTTCAAATATGAAATAAGGAAAATATTAGAACTCCCAGGCTGTTAGGTGTCTGATACGCCAAGTTTGTGTCCTCTAAAAGTTGAAGAATGAATTCTAGGATCAACAGAGGTTAAGAATAGTAAATATTTATTGAGAGAGAGGCAGTTCCTGTCAGAGGAAGAGGAGGAGGCCCAAATGGGTTGCCCAAGAGCCCCACTTTTCAGGGAAACTTTACAGAGCAATACACATGGGTACAACGTGAGTTCCGGCTATGCTCAACCAATAGATTATAAGTTTAACTACTTAGGTAATGTAGATCCAACAGGAAAGCAAGTCACGTAGCGAGTGGGCAAGTTAAGAACAGACTTTTTCTAGGAAATGATAGGTCCAGAGGTCTTGGTCACCCATTGGGGTGACTGATGGCTATCTAGGCTTTATTAGGCCTAGTGTTTGTCCTTCGAGGAAGTATACAAGTCTGGTCATTTCATTTTTATCTTGAGGCCTGGTATCCAACAGAGTTGTCTTGGCCACAGTTGAGATGAATTTCACCTTTGTCCTGGCTTTCTTGGGCCCTGGCCCTATCTGACTGCCTATAATGTTTCTGCTCAGCTTGGCTGTTTATAATAATTTTAAGAAAAAAGAGGATATATATTTGAAAAGGAGTGAACCTTCCTATCCTACTTGCTATTTTTTGGGCCGGTGGTTTTTTCCCTACCCACAGACATGTATTTGGAGTATCAGAACCACATGCGAGCTCCCTGCACTGTGCAAAGGTAGCTGAGCTGCAGCCAGACTCACAGACCCTGTGCTTCTTCCCTGTGGGGCTTTCTCAGGGGCGTTGCTTTACATGTGGGTGATTGACATTGTAGCACAGGGGAGCGACTTTAAGATTCATTACCCAGCAAATCTCTGATACTTGGAGAGCTTTTATAAATTGCCAGGAACCTATGTTATCAGTCGGATCCTTGAAACTTGGTCAGGCTCTGCAAAGGGATAGAAAGTAAACATTTTAAACTTCATCTGAATATTTCAGGTTATCCGGTCTCTGTTGGAACTACTCTGCTGTGTCACTGTGGGGGAATAAAAGCAACCAAATACAATGTGTAAATGGATGAGTCTGACTGTGTTCTAGTAAAACTTGATTAATGGCTAGTTGAAATTTAAATTTCATGCATTTTTCACTTTTTTTGTGTATATGTACTAGATTGAACCCAGAGCTTTTGCACTGAGACTTTATTTTTATTTGGAGACAGACTTTTTTTTTAAGTTGCTGTGTTGCGCAGGCTGGGCTTGAACTTGTGATCCTCCTGCCTCAGCCTCCCAGAGTGCTAGGAGTACAGGCATGTACTACCCATACCTAACTTTACATGTTCTTATATTGATTATTTTAACCATTTAGAGATAGAAAACTTTTTTTCTTAGTTCTCAAAAGCCATAAAAAAATACAAAAATAAATGGTGGTGTGTTAATTAGCTCTGGGACTCTGGTTTGCTGTAAAGAGTGTCTACTCTGGTGGAAAAGGGAAAAAACTAAATAGAGGGATAGTATTTTCCTGTTTTCCTGGAGCTGGTGTACTGCACCTCATTTCTGGTCACTTCCAGTTCCTGCATCATGTTGCGCTGGGCAGGGCACATTGCTGCCGCCTATGATTCCCTAGTTCGACCTGGAAAGCTCATCAAAGGGAGATCCTGAGCCAACTCCAGAGTGCAGGCTCCCAGGGTGGTGTTTGGTACTGGTGATGGGTTGCCCTGAGTTACTGCCCTATAGACTTAGATATTTTAGTAATTATTACCATAACTGCCACCATAGAACATTTGACTTTTTTTTTTTTTTTTTTTTTGAGACAAGTTCTTTCTAGGTAGTCTGTTTGCTATGTAGTCCAGGCTGGCCTTGAGCTTGGACTCCTCTTGCCTCAGCCTCCCGAGTCCTGGGATTATAGGTCATGCACCATCATATCTGGCTTCAACAATTTTGTAGAACACTTATTTCCTCTTACTTTCACAAGGTAGATTGCATCTCTTTTTTTATCATCAGTAAATAGAAGCTTAGAGAAGTTAAGCAACTTACTTAAATTCACCCAGCCAGTTCTTAACATAGCAGAGAGCTTTTAGAGCTTTCAGTGATATAGACAGCCTTCTGTGGCACACGTGCCTTAGGCTCACCACCACTGGCATAGTCAGACCCAAGGCCCCTGCTTTTTTCTGGCACAACCCCTGAGCCACGCATCTCCTGGAAGCAGCTTTTCTCCTCTGTGCTCAGGCCACATGGCTGCCTGGGCTTTGTCCTCAGTGTCACTAGCCCCATGTTCTATCAGTCATACATTGGCTCTGTGAGCACAGGCAAAGCGGGCGCGTTTGCCAGCCAGACAGCAGAGTAACTGACAGGCTCATCTTGCTTTTTTTTGCAGGGGGTGAGTTCACTCGCCAGGCCGAGGTGACCTTTGTGGGGCACCCGGGCAAGCTGGTCATCAGGCAGCAGTTCAGTGGCATCGATGAGCACGGGCACCTGACTATTGACACGGAGCTGGAGGGCCACGTGCCGCAGATCCCAGCCGGTTCCTCTGTGACCATCGAGCCCTATACAGAGCTCTACCACTACTCCGGCTCGGGTGAGTCGCCTCTGGGGACATCTCCATACCCCTCACACTCCACGCCCCTGAGGCCATCTCCAGGTCTCAGAGAGGGAAACACACAGGACCTTCTGTGCAGGGCACGCTGTTAGAGAGTTTAGTGTGAGGCAGAAAGTCAGCATAACAGAATTATAAAACCTGGAGGCTATTACTAATTTCATTCTGTACTTATTAAATCTCCCACACCTGTCTTTTCAGGTTAAATTTCCCAACATGTTGTATAATTTAAGATAAAATAGTACAGTTTTGAAGCATACATCTATTTGTAGTTCTTAAAACTGCATTGATTATCTAGTAGCTGATTTCAACTTAAAGGAAAATTGAAAATAGAGCAGAGTTTTTATATATGATTTACCAATTGTTAACATTTTGCCTCATGTACATATAGGACACACACACATCTTTCTGACCGTTTCAGAGTAAGTGTATGTATCGTGAGAATTAATCCCCTAAATGCTTCTTGTTCTTTTCCTGGCAAGGATATTCTCCTACACAGCCACATTATAAGTATCAAAATCAAGAAATTTGACATTCATACAATATGATTATATAATCTGCAATGAGGCATTTTGTTTCTGTTTCAGTGACATCGCAGTCATGCGTCATTAAAAATCATGAGTATTTAACAGTTAACCAAGTAGCCTTTGAAGACTTCTGTTTTGTTTTTATAAGCCAGAGTTTTGTTATGCAGTTCGGGCTGGCCTTGAACTCATTTTGTAGCCCAGAGTGGCCTTGAACTTTCCTGCCTCAGCCATCCTAGTCCTGGGATTACAGGTGTGTGCCACCACGCCTGGCCTGAAAACATTTTGGGGGTAGGGTGGGTACTGGGAGTTGAACTCAAAACCTCGTGCTTGCCAGGTGGGTAATGTGCTGCTGAGCAATATCACTGCCCTCCACCTCCAGACATTTTAAAGGAACTATCTAATTCCGTTGGATGGCTGTTAATTTAAAATATTTTCCTCTTTCCTGTTTTCGCTTTTCCCTACTCATTCTGAATTTAAACGACCGTCTTTCTTGATCAAATTCTGATTCTTTTCAGAGACAGTTCCTAGAAACAGAGGCACTGAGTCAAATGATAGAACTTATTTTTTGGGGTACTGGGGAATTAAACTTGGCCTCCATAAAGACTGTGTCCTCAACCTGTTTTTTATTTTTTAAGACAAGGCTTTGGCCTAATTGTCCAACGTGGTCTCCAACTTGTAATTCTCCTGCCTCAGCCTTCCAGGGTGCTGGGATTACAGGTGTGTCACTGTATCAACCTAGGAACTATCCAGAAAGGTTGTGCAGATGCCCAGGGCTTTGCAGTTTGGTGCAGGTGGGAACCAGTGCTGGGAGCAGATGGCCTCTCTGAAGCCAGCATGTGAGAGCTGGACAGGAGCAGCTTACACTGATCCTTTATTTATCCTCTGGCTTTCATGTTTCTGTTAGGGAGCCAACTGCAGTAGAGCAGAAAAATATAAAAAGTCTTTTATAATCCTTTTTTTTTAAATAGGTAGTTGAAGATTTTTGTCACATGAGCAAATAGCAGCTATAGTCTGAGTGGGGAAGACTGTCTCACTGCTGAGGTTTACTCATGGTAATTTTTTCAAAATTGACTGCTAAAACCCATTTATTCCATTTCTTAATGTTACAGAACTGCTTGCCCTGGGGTGATTTGGAGTAACCACAATTTATTAACTGTAAGGGAAGTGACTTACGGAAGGCAGTAACTGCTCAGTAAATGGTAGTTGACCTGGGTAGGAGATCAGTCTGCTTGATTCTGCACCTTTTCTGTATATGTCCTCATCCATCCATCACTCCTCCCTGTTCTGAGAAAGAAACTGTAGCTAATGCTGCTAGGAACAGCTGTGTGGTCACACACACAGCTTGCAAGTAGTATGAGGAATGAATTTAGGTGTTATCTCTTTCCAAAAATGCACTCTTTCCACCAGACCTTGATCTGTACTTCTGGGAGTCTAGGAAATTC
The DNA here is from genome assembly GCA_004027455.1 of Hydrochoerus hydrochaeris. Classification (NCBI taxonomy): domain Eukaryota; kingdom Metazoa; phylum Chordata; class Mammalia; order Rodentia; family Hydrochaeridae; genus Hydrochoerus; species Hydrochoerus hydrochaeris. The sequence continues at coordinate 165,162 of PVLA01002947.1, read as the reverse complement.
TAGAGAAGTATTTGATATGAAAGCAAGAGATGTTAATAATGCAGAGTCTTTAGAATTTTCTGTAAGCATTCTACAGTCTTTTTCAGTTGTGGAAATTGTCTTTATTAATATGAGTAATTTTATTTATTTATTTATTGTTTGGTCTTTTAGAGACAAGGTTTCCCCTTGTGATTCAGGATGGCCTTGAGCTCACTTTGTAGACTAGGCTGCCCTTGAACTGGCAGCAATCCTTCTCACTTAGCCTTCCAAGTGCTGGGATTACAGGTGTTCGCCACCACACCCAGCTCGATTCGAGTAATTTTAGAGCACAGTAGTAACCATAAAGAATATTCATTATTTGAAACAATAAGTGGTATGTATGTTCATTTGGTGTCCAAGAGCAAATATAGTAAGTGGAGCAAGGGCTTAATCTTTATAACTGTGGTTGGTAAACCCATGAAGGTGTAAGCAGAATATTGTCTCTCCTCTGCATGTTAACCTTTTAACATTGCGAAATGACAAGCCTGAATGTTTGTGTTATTTTAACCAATACAGCACCTTCTGCCAACAAACGCTCCATCTTTGGTGTAAGAGGTTAAAAAAAATGCAAACACCACCAATGATGGGGTGAGAAGTCTAGGAAGCTGCACAACTCTCAAAATTGACGCACTCTGTTAAACTGCCCAGTACTGCTGCCATCTCTTGCATTGTGGGCAGGGAATGCTGCTGATGGTTCCAAAGCATGGATGCATCTGTAAAGATCTCTCTTGTCTCTTGCTCTGTCCCTTCCTGCTGTGCTGCACCCCAGTGATCACTTCCTCCTCCACCCGGGAGTACACGGTGACTGAGCCGGCTGGTGCGGCACCGTCACACACCTACGTTTACCAGTGGCGCCAGACCATCACCTTCGAAGAGTGTGTGCACGACACGGCGCGACCGGCCCTACCCAGCACACAGCAGCTCTCAGTGGACAGCGTGTTTGTCCTGTACAACCAGGAGGAGAGGATCCTGCGCTACGCCCTCAGCAACTCCATCGGACCCGTGAGAGGTGAGGGGCAAGCTCTCTGGACTCGCTTTTTAAAACCCTACTCTTTGACTTGGGTTTTTGGTCTCTTTCCATCTACAGGAGAAAATTATGCTAAAATATTGGCTAAGAAAAGAAATATCTTTCCACTTGTGATTCTTGGAAAGTCTACCTGCCTCTATTCTAACTGAAGAGCTGATTACATTCTGTCTAGGGGGAGAGAAGAATGCTAACTTCATGAGTTACCTTACAGAGACAATCAGCCAAAGGATGCTGCTGGCTTTGGCAGACCTTTTCTTAAAACTTATTTTTAATTAGTGCATTAATAATTGCACATATTTGTAGGCTGCAATATAATTAATTTCAACACGTGTATACAGTTTGCAATGATTAGATTAGGGTAATTGGTATATTCATCCCTCAAACATTTATTATTTGGGAGGAGAGCATTCAAAATTCTCTCTACTATTTTTACACATGCAATTGTTGCCAAACAGAATTAACCCACTGTGCAATACAATGTTAGAGGTCATCTCTCCTGTCCAGCTACCTCCCTCTCCCTGCACCCATTAACCGTACTCTCTTAGTCTTCTATCCCCGTTATCCTGCCCATTCTTCAGTAACTGCTGTTCTACTGTCTACTTCTATGAGATCAGCTTCATTAGCTCCCACATTTAAGTGAGATTATAGGGTATTCATCTGTCTGTGCCTGACTTACTTCAGTTAACCTCCTCCAGACTCATTCATGTTGTCTCAAATGATAAGATTTCATTCTTTTTAAAAGTCTATGCAATATTCCATTGTATGTATATAGCACACTTTATTCGTTCATGGGAGGACTTAAAAAAAACTCTTCATACTCCCATTTTGAAAGTAATTGTGTACTTTGGACTTAAGAAATCTAAATAAAATCGGGCACAAAGACAAACTTATCTTGGAGACTGCACAGCACTAGGGTGTATCACTTACTTTTTCTTATTGCTGAGACAAAATGCTCCACACCCAAAATTAAAGGAGAAAAGGTTTATTTAGCTCGTAGTTTGTACAAGTTTCAGTCCATAATCAGCTAACTCCAAGGCAGGGTGGAATGGCAGAGGCTCATCACAGAGGAGAAATAGTCCACAGCAAGCAGGCAGGTAAAGGTACATTAGCCTCTTTCTGTCTCTTATGTTTTATGTAGGCTACCTTCCCTTGGGGGGTGTAGCACTCACACCCTTAATTCTAGCCGAACTATGCCAAAGCCATCAGTAGACTTATTTAGTAATCACAAACCCTTGTTCCCAGCACAGATACTCTAGATCCAGTCCCCTCTGAAAAGCCCCCTATCCTATGACTGCCTGAAGCTTTGGGGGGAACATCTAGACACAAGCCATAGCATGGAGCTTTTGTGATACATCACCATCTGACTCCCCATTGTCTGCATCCTGCATGCCTGGGGTCCTTACAATTGAGGTCTTTTTACAGTTGTTTTGGCTTCTCTTCCTTCCCTATGTTATTTCCCCAACTGGCCAGTGCATCCTTGCTTTAGTTCTGCCAGGCAGGAGGAGGGGAGGTGTGGTTCTCCCCTTTGACAGCTGTGGCTCCAGGGATCAGTGATCAGCTTTTCTTTTCTAAAAGGACCAGGTGGTAGATATTGTAGCCTTTGCAAGCCATCTTCATCTCATTCTGCCATGGTCACACAGAAGCAGCCAGAGGCCACGTGGAAGCAGAGAAATATGACTGGTGCCAATAAAACATTTTTACTGGAACAGGAAGGTGGGGCAGAGAGGCCTGACTCACTGGTCCCACCCCAGGGTGACACGAGAGGTGCCTGGCTAGCTCCCGCATTCCTCTCTGTCTCCTGTGGCTTGCTTCAGTGGAAAGGAGGAGGCCTGTGGGAGTTGGACACTGACTTCTTCCCGCATCTCTACCTTCACAGAGGGCTCCCCCGATGCCCTTCAGAATCCTTGCTACATTGGCACTCATGGCTGTGACACCAATGCAGCCTGTCGCCCTGGCCAAGGGACAACATTCACCTGCGAGTGCTCCATTGGCTTCCGTGGAGATGGACGGATCTGCTATGGTACAGCCTATGGGTTGTGTGTGGGAGGTGGGGGGCTGGAGAAGTTCGCTGGAAGGACACTCGCGCAGTCGAGCTGGGGGTGGTGAGGAAGCAGGGGTGAGAGCCTGAACTGCTCATGTACCTGCTGTCCCCTGGGTGAGTTTAGGAGTACTGCTCCTTCAAAGGATGCAGGGGCCTGACTCCCGACAGCAGGGCTGAATTCCATGCTCTGCTCCAAGTTTGAAAGGAAACAAAAGTCACCGTTGCTGCTAACTCTAGGGATTTACCTTGTGGTTGTGGTTCTGTAATTTATTCAGGCTCTGTGTTAAGGACTTCACAAACACCATTTTGTTTTAATTCTGCAACATGGAACGAGAGATTCTTTTACATGTTTTTTTAAAGTTATGTTTAACAGTGATAAAATAAAAAGCTGCGCATGGTGGAGCATGCCTGGTAATCCCAGCACTCGGGAGGCTGAGGCAGGAGGATTGTATTAAGCCAAAGACCTTTGCATTGAGCTACATCCCCATGCCCTCAAGCTCCTTTTAACAGTTTTTTTATTTTGAGACAGGGTCTCACTAAATTACTAAGTTGTCCAGGCAGGGCTCCAACTTGCATTCTTTAGCCTTCCAGAGTGCTGGAATTAACAGTGTGTGCCACCACACCTGGTGAAATTTATCATCATAACTATTTTTAATCTTACAAAGTACGTTCACATTGTTGTACAGCCATTACCGCCATCCTTCTCTAGAACTCTTTTCATCTTGTGTAGTGGACTCTGTTTTTAAACAGGTGCTCCACATCTCCTCGCCCAACCACTGGCCTCACTGTTTTACTTTCTGTCTGTATATGATGGTTCTAGAGACCTCATGTGAGTGGCTTATTTCACATACTACATTGTCCGCAAGGTTCATCCACATGGTAGTATATGTCAGAATGCTTTTAAGGTTGAATAATATTCCACTTCATTGTATTGATGGACACCTTTTGGTTCTTGGAAATAAGGCTGCAGTGCACATAGGTGCATGAATGTCCCTTGAATTCCCTGTGAACCTATTCAGTTCTTTTGGTTCTGTCCCACAACGTGAGATTGCTGGACCTTACTGCAATTCTGTGTTGAATTTCTTGAGGACTTTCCACGCTGTGTTCTCTAGTGAATGTGCCGTGTTACATTTTCTCCTGTAGTGTGCAAGGGTTCCAATCCTCCATGTCCTTGATGGCACTTGCTGTCTTCTGTTTTCATTTTGTTTTCGTAGCAACCAGCCTGACTCATGGGAGTGAGCCAGTGACAGGATATTTGAACTTAAGCCTCTATCCTAAACATCTGTATTTCTCTTCCTCCTTGTGTTTATTATTTATAATTCAACTTTAATATAAATCACCTGATATTTATATATCACTAAATTTTAGTGCACTTCCAAGGGGCAGTTAGTCCATTTACCAAAAGCAGGAATGTCAAACTGCTTGCTTAGATCTGCACCAGAGGGCTCGCTAGTGAGGAGGAGGGATCTAAAGGCTGGATTCCTGGGGGAATGAAGACTACACACTACAGGTATGTTTGGCTAGCAAGGTGGGCTATTGCCACCACCCTTGCTTGACTGGAGAATACAAATCTGGAAACCCAGAAGCCTTGGAATTCTTTTTGCTGACTGATGACGGATTTGGTGTACTGTTGTACCTTCAGGTGGCAGATCCTGGTGCAGTATGTCGCAGGATTTGTCTCCCAGTGTCGATTCCATGCTGGGTGTTCATCAGGATACCGGAAATGTTGGAGAGCAGAGTCTTGGGCTCACTGAAGCAGTTATGTGACTGTTTAGAAGCTTGCTGATACCTTTAGACATGTGATAAAATTCAGTCTGAGACTCACCTTCTTGTTAACACAACACTGCATTGGGGGTATAGCACTGCTTCACTGGGTGATTGTCAATTGCCCGGTAGGTTGTGCGACAGTCTTAAATGGCTGCTCTGTTCCAAGTTCCAAGCAACCTGATGCTGTGTGTGTGTGTGTGTCCCTTCCAGACTGTGGAAATCACAGTCTGGAAGCAGTTACAGATGCAGGTGACATTTGCCTTCATCTTTCCATACTTCCCCTAGTGTGTGCATCTCCACTTCATACTCCCAAGCCACCTGCACATTAATGCAGTGTGGCGATAACCCATCCTGCTGCTGCTGTCCTGCAGCCTTTCTCCTGATGCCACCTTGGTGCCTGAGCTTGTCACAGGGAGCACTTCCCTACAGGAGGCCAGTCCTGCCTTATACAATCTGTTGTGTCTCAGGAAATCCTTGGCTGTCTCTATCAGGCAGGCAGGCAAGTGGTCATGTGTGCACTGGCTTTTATTAGGTGGTCAGCCATTATTCTGGGATGTTAGCTCTGCGGAATGTGAGGATATTCCCAGCGGGCTGCTTATTGTTCTGGGTCACTAGAACACGCCTCCCAGCGTTAATACCTCAGGACATTGGCTTTTCATAGGAAATTGCATTAAGCAGATCACTTCTCATGTGGTTTTGACCCAGACAGGGCCTTTGAGGAGAGTGAGGGTGAACTTCTGTGATTCAGTGTGTGCACTGTTGACATAATGATGTGTGACATCCACAGCAGGGCTGGTTTGGGCCAGACATCTCACAATGGATCTTCTAGGGAGGTTGAAGATTTCCAGTGGGACCACTGAGCTCTGGTCACTGCGGGTATGTTGCATAGTGGTGGCTGTATATCCTCAATGTGGAATCTGTAGAGATAGTTTCAGTTAATCTCTCATTGAACAATTTTGGGGTCTTTGGAAGGCATTTCACAAATCAGTGTGACTCTTCAAAGAACCTGGCCTTTATAAAAAGGACACATTAGAGAAACTGAGTTGTTGAAAATTTGTGAAAAGTAGCCACTTTGAAAAGACTCAAAAAGATAATTATAGTTGAGCATGGTGGCACACATCCCTAACTCCAGCACTCAGAGGCTGAGGCAGGAGGATTGCCATGGGTTCAAGGCTAGCCTGGGCTACATAGCAAAGCCTTGTCTCAAAAAATAAAATTAAAAAAACAACCCAAAAAAACCAAATTTCTTTCTATTGAATCCTATTCAGTAACATTTCCTGTTGGACTAGAGAATGATTTTGCAAAAGGAATCTCCTTCCTGAGAGGCTAGACAGATGTTGAGCAATAAGAATCATAATCTTTAAGCGGATACTGTGGAATGCTGTAAGAAACCGTTGTCATAGTTACCAGGTCACTATTTCCATTAAAGAAGGAGTTAAGGTCCTGGCCTCAATTTATGGAAGAGTTTTAAATAACACACAAGGAGAAATTCCCAAACTGCAAGAAGCACAAAATATTAGCAGGGAAATTGTTAGGGACTTTCTGGCAAGACCTGGGTGTCACTAGCCTGACCTCATATGTGTAAACCTGCGTGGTACTGGGGGCCTTGCCTGGGGACCATCCCACCTTCCTGTGATCCTGTTTGTCTGTGGCTCTGGAGGAACTGCAGATGTGGGGAAGAGCCTGATGCTTCAGAAGCTTTTTCAAAAAATACAGCTTCCGTCTGCATAAGTGTTCTTGGGAGGAGGGGAGATTGGAAAACTTTCCTTGGTGATTTTGTTCTGTCCTCTTGATTGAAAACTGCTGCTCTGTTCTCTGGCTTTTGGGTCTGAGTACTTGGCTCCCTAGGCCTACACTGCGTGTCTGGCCATCTGTGGGAGAATCCTCCAAGAGGAGTAGGACAGGGACAGCGGGCACAGCATGATGCTTCTTCCTGTCAATGGAGCAGCCACTGGCACATGGCGCTGTGAGGCCCACACTTGCTGCGTGGTCCTCATCCTCAGCCCTGGCTCAGCTCATAGAACCCTCAAGCTGGGCCTGGCACAGTCCTGTGTCTGAGATCCTATGTCATAAACACATCATGCTCACATGTATATGTGTATACACACCAGTGTATCTTCAAAAGATTGAATAACATTTAGTTTGGGCTTTTGGCTGGGCAGAGGACAAACTGTGGGCTGATGTGGCAAGAATGTTTGTTGGCTTGTGCAATGTTGCCTAAGAAGCCAGAGGAGACCATTCATTGTCTCAGCAGTGAAAGGCCTGACCAGGCTGGCCATCAGAGAGAACCCTGGAGACTGTGGAGTGTGAAAGTCATCTTAGAGTGCTGGGGAGAGGGTTGGAGGGGGAGCTGAATGGCCTCAGCTGACATGAAATCTACACACACATCTTGGGAGGAGCTGTGTACACGCTGAGTGTGAGGAAGACCTCAGTTTTACTGCAACCCATCACTGGACAGGAACTGGATTAAGGAGAGGTTAGCTCAGTTTCTGTGCTGTTGGTAGCCACAGACTGGCTGCCAAAGCCTGGTGGTTTTCTGAGGGCTGTGTTCCCAGCCATGCTTATCATTATGGTGGAGGATTTAGGAGGAATCCCTAATAATTACAAGAATATCTATATGTTGAGCATGCTAGGCCTTCATTTTCTGTAATCCTCAGGATAAGTGTTACTATGCTTGTTTACCTATGGGGAGACTGAGGCTGAATAGTTAGATCACTTGCCTGAGACCGCACAACTTAGTAACTAAAGGAAGCAGGATTTGAACCTAGCTATGTTCAAATCCAAAGCGTGTTTGAAAATCTATGTTGCTGCTCCATAGTCATGGCTGTGGTATTGTCATGTGACAGGCCATCACTCCAGTGATTCCTTCAACATGTTGTGAGTTAATGACTTTTTTTCAGTCTGTTAAGCTTTGGATAACATTCAGAAATCCACAATTAGGCTTTGAATTGTCCAGCTTTCATATGTAATTATTATAATTGGAGGAAGGTTATTTTTTTGTTTTGTTCTGTTCAGGTGTCGTGATTGAACTCAAAGCTCTTGCTGAGCTACTTTGCCAGCACTTTTGAAACATTTTTTATTTTGTGGCAGGGTCTTGCAAAGTCCCTAAATAGCACAGGTTGGGCTTGAACTTTTTATCTTCCTGCCTGTACCTCCCAGAGGGCTGGAATTACAGGTCTGCACCACCATGCCTTGCAAAAGTTTGAGCAGCGGTGTATTTAAATATCCTGTCAAATTTAGGGCCTTCATTCAGAGACTAGACTTGTCTCTGTATCCTTCAGATGTGGTTTTGCCCATTCATGTAAGTGGCTCGTTGAGAGAAACTCACCCTTCCTTAGTGAAAGGGCCTGGGGAGTTACTTTCTAAAGTTATGCTCAGAGAAAAAAGAAATGTTTTATTTCACACTATTTCGGGGATAGAGAAAAATGTATGTCAACATAGATGCATTCTCAGGGGAAAGTGCCACCTATTTTATTATGCTCGGTGATCCTGGAAGAGGCTGAAAAGAGCATGCATTCTCGCACAACTTCCTGCAGATATCGATGAGTGCTCAGAGCAGCCCTCCGTGTGTGGCCCCCACGCGATCTGCAACAACCAGCCAGGCACCTTCCGCTGCGAGTGCTCCGAGGGTTACCGCTTCTCAGACCAAGGCAAATGTGTGGGTAAGTTCTCTGGGTAACACTTACAAAGGTGCTCATGCTGTGCCCTGGCTCTGCAGAGTAGTAATGCTGGCCAAAAAGAAGGAGCTGGGTTCTGCGCTTGGGAGGGGCAGTTTGTGGAGGCAAGTGAGACCTACCCTGCCCCTCTCACCTACCTGGAGAGTCAGAGCTGCAAGGATTGAGCCATGTTCTTGTCTACCCTGGCAACATTGTCACCTCATTTGTTGCCAATTTTGTCTTGCATTTGCTTCTTATAAGTATTTGTGTGTGCATGGGTGTGACACTGGATTGAACCCAGAACCTTTGCATTAAGCTACCTCCCCAGCCCATTTTATATATATATATATATATATATATATATATATATATATATATATATATATATTGGGGGGGTACCGGGGATCAAATTCACAACCTCACACTTGCCAGGCAGGCTTATGCCACTGAGCTAAATCCCTGGCCAAAAGTTTTATGTTTTAAGACAAGTTCTCACTAAGTCCCTAAGTTCTCCAATTTGGGTTCAAACAGGAAATCTTGCCTCAGCCTCCCAGAGTGACTGGAATTATAGGCATGTGCCACCATACCCAGCACTGCTCATAAACTTTTAATCATTTAACTATGACTAAAGCTGAGAATCCTATTGAAGGGCTATCTTCCAGGGGTCTTTTATGCCATTAGCTGTTTTAGACTGAATTCTACCTAAATTACATCTAAAATGCCTTTTGCAGCCACTCTAAGTCACAGCATAATTTCTTAGTTTTACTGAAGTAAGTTAATACTGCTGTATTAATTTATTTAGGCTAACGTTGCTTTTAGTTGATTCTTTTGGTGATGATGATTGTTAATTTTACCCTTCCTTCTACTGCTGTGCATGGGCACAGGGTCCAAGCATTTCACGTTCCAAGATTCTTAGAGACTTCTAGGCCTAGAAAGGAGCCAGCTGAAAGCCATCTGAGCTCACCGTGTGTGCCTGGTTCAAGCAGTATCCTATGTGCTGTTTCAGCCAGTGTCCCCTTCGCTTTCCTGGCCATTTGCTAAGCCTTGAATGTGTTCCGTTTGCTCAGACGAGGAGCCAGAAAGTTCCAGGCTGAGGCAGTGTCCTCAGGGCGGAAGGAACAGGCGGTTCTCATGTTTTGAGTGCAGCCCAAACATCTGTGAGCTCAGGAGGCCAGGTCTCTCTGCAGAGTTGAGATTTCCTCTCACTCTGCTAAAGTTACTTTTCCTCTGCGTAGAGAACATCAGTTTCTCTGTATTTGGCCTGACCTCCTCCTCTGGTTTTGGAGGTGCAGGAGATTCCAGAGTTTGTTTTTAGTGTCAGTGCTGTTCCCATCCTGTGTTAGCTCAAGCATGGGTGGTGGATTTTGTGCCCCTTGGGTGGTGGTCTGCAGTTTTGCTGTGACCAATCTGGATGTGCATGTGGGAGGCGTGGCAACCCGAGTTTCTAGGTCTGACCATTCCTGATGACTACATGCACTGGAGGGACAGGGCAGAGTATGGGACTGGTGCTGTGCAAAAAACGGCTGCTCCTGGGTATTCGATTCAGAGGGAGACACTTAAGCTCCTGGGCCTCAGTTCATCATCTGTAAAATAAGGTGTTTAGTTGAGATCATTGACATCCTGTGTCCCTAGGAATCCTTGAAGTGCCCAGAAGCTGCCTATAAAGACAGAGGTCATGAGCAGGCTGATGTCCCCTCCTGACCTCCAGCCTCCCATTTTTCTGTAAATCATATTATGAGCAAGATGTTTGAATAGTAGATTCCATTGTTCAAAAAGAAGAGTAAAAACCATTGGAGAGGAGGTGGTCACTGGGTTCCAGCAGGACTGGCCTTACACGATCTCTGTTTTCCCACTGCCAATGGCCCCAGGAAGTTCGCTCCTGCTCGCTTCCCTAGGAAGATCTCTGCCCTTTTCATCAGCTCCAGTCGTATCTCGAAATTCCCTTTCCAAACAGTATCTTAGGTTGAAAGCCTGGGCTGGAAATTTCTGTCTAGGTCAGAGCAGGGAACATGAAAAAGAAGCCAAGCAGCGAGGAGGCTGTTTGTCCTGCTCTCTGCGGAGGGCTGGGGCCCAGGCAGGCAGGACATCTGTGACTTTCTCTTCCCCTCTGGATGTAGATTTTACAGTTCATTGACATGTATAAAAGCTGCTTTTGTGCGAGAAGGATGTGCCTCAGCTTGCTCATAAGTCACCTTGATATCTTCCAACACTGATGTCCTTTCAGTGGACACTGGCCTGTGGCACTTGGCCTGGTATATGGGGCAGGGTGCCCTGGCTCTTCTGACAAAGCAATGGCAGAAGGGCTGCGGATTTAGCTTAGTGGCACAAGCACTTGCTTGGCAAGTGGAGGTTGTAAGTTCAATTCCCGGTACCCCCCCAAAAAAGCAAAGCACAAAACAAACACACAACAACAACAACAAAAAGACAAAGCAACAGCAGAGCCAGGCTTAGTGAAAAGGCTGCTGAGCACAAAGCCACTCTTCCTCCTCCTTTGCCAGTTACATTGTTAGGGAAACTATATGAAGGATTCACTGTATTTTGTTTTAGAATTTATAGTATCCAAAGTCCTGTGACTCATCTCCTGAGACCTGGGTGCCCTGCTCTGTTTGTCCTTCTTCCTGTTGCATCTCTTGCTGGCTCCTCTGTGCCTCACTTCTCAGCCCCAACCTGCCTTCATGTGTCTCCCAGGGACCCTGTAACCCTTCCAGGTCAGGGTACAGTCCTTTTCCTGAGTTTTCTTCAGAAATGAATGCACCAGAAAAGTGGAACATTGACTTAACAATCTGGATTCCATTTTGAGCTCAATTTTCTCTCTTTCCCAAAATTTTGCCTGCATTCTCCCTGTTACTGAAAGGGCAGGGAAGCTGTCACGCTGCCTGGCGCAAAGTCCTGGGGAAAATGGGGCTGGGAGTATTGATGTCTCCTCCTGCATATCAGCCCACATCCTCGGCAGCTGGAGCAGCAGTTTCTCCTCTGTGGTGTTGGTTACTGACTCCCCCAGGCTCCAGTGGCCCCTCTCTGTAGCAATAAAGTTAGCAAGGCCATCTGGATGCTCTGTTCCCGTGAGAACGGCGGATACTGCAGCCACAGAGAGCCCTTAGGAAACACTTTTTCTCTAGCTGATACGCAGACATTATCTTAGAATGCTTTATTTACTTAGAAATGAGAACCTGCAGCTATACTGTTCAGGGTTGTAAAATTAATTTTGAAAACTTTGATAAGAATGGAAATCACTGGGCATGAGAAATTGTCTTACATAAAGGAAGATCCGGCTTAAAAAATTACACTGTGGACTGCTCTTTCTTGTCAACGATTTGAAGCTTCTAGAAATACACGGATGAAATGATGACTAAGCAGGAGTAGTTAGAGCTGCCCTCATGTGTGAAGGTCTAGTGGCTCCTGAGGAGCTGAAAAGCTGCATAAATGTTTGGTGGAAGAGAGAGGGGAAAGTGGAGTGGGAGTCATTTCCTGGTTGTCATGGCTACGTGGGAATTTATTTTCCTTACCTTCTTTTGGTTTTAATTCTTCAAGTCTCCACTGTCACATTGTGGTAGTTAAAGGAGCTGGGAGGAAGGAGGCCTTGGTAGAAAGGAACCTTTGTTTTTCTTTCTTTCTTTCTTTCTTTCTTTCTTTCTTTCTTTCTTTCTAAGAAGGGAACATTTGAATTTGGGGGAGAGGCAGGGAGAGAAGAGACCATTTAGGTAGATTCTGGGTTACTGTTTTCAGGCAGGGGTGTTTTGTACTGCTGGTGGCAATGTGAACTCTGACCACCTTGTGATCTGTAAGTTTGGCTTGATGCTGCCTGTCCAGAGGAGTTGGTGAGCACCCTGGGCTTTGGGAGTCTAAGCTGCTAAGGGCACAGGCCAGGCTTCTATTCCTCATTCCTTGGCTGCCTGTCACTTGGCACAGACCTTTGAAGCGTCTCCTCTTTACCTGAGAGAGTGCTAGACTCATTCTCTTCCCTCTTCACCCTCCACTTTCCTTCCTCTCCTCTCTACTTTAAGGCAGGAAAAATCAAAATCGGCCTTGGGAGGATTCATCAAGGAGAGATAAGTCCTGTCCATAGAATAATCCAGATCCAAGGTCGTCTTGGGAGGGAAAAAAGAGTTGCGTTTTGGTGTAGCAAGGGGTAAACTGTCCTGAGTCTTGATGCTTCCAAAAAACCAGAAGGAAATGGTGCCACGGGAACCCAGAGTAACAGCATCAGCCATCGGGAACCACCCTGATCACGGCCATGGGCTGGCTGCAGCATGAGGAGGGCACCATCACCAGCCCATGTCTCTCATCTGCCTCCTCACTCACGTTTCCTGAGCCTGTCTTCAGGTCTATGGCCCACTTTGCTGTCTTCCCTGGCACCAGAAGTCATCATTCCTGGTGTGCAGAGGACTCTATGTAGTAAACCGTGAATCCAAGTCCACGTGCTTAGCCCATAGGGAGCTGGTACAAAGTCAGAGCCACCCACCCCAGATGTCCTCAGTCCTATGCCATATTTACCTCATATCCTTGAAGAAGCTTCTTTTACCTTGGTGAGAAGTAAGTGACATTGATTTTGGCATTGGAAGGTATCACCTGCCCAGAGTGGGCCAGAGTCACAAACACTATGTGGTTTTAGATTTTTGGCTCCAAAAGCTGCCTGAGCCAGGGTGCTGTGGAAAGCATAGTCTCTGCAGATGTCCAATCTCCACCTCCAGAAGAGCAGGCTCTTGGGACCTTTACTGGGCTCTTGGGTGGCAAGAGCCAGAGCCTGAGGTCAACTGAGGGTAAAGGCAGGTTAAATGATCGGAATGACCCACCGAGGTGTCAGAGGCCTAATCCAGGGGAAAAGACAAGATGTAAACCTACCGGGGAGCAGAGGCGCACCCTAGAGGTCCCTCATCAAGCCCACTCAGTGGAACTGATGGAGTGGTGGGAGCTGGGCTGGCCTGACCTGTCTAGGGATCTTCCTCCAACTGTCAGCCTTAACCTTTTGTTCCAAAGCTATCGTGGAGCAGCGCCCCATTGACTACTGTGCCACTGGCCTCCATGACTGTGACATCCCCCAGCGGGCCACCTGCATCTACACGGGAGGCTCCTCCTACACTTGCTCCTGTCTGCCAGGCTTTTCTGGGAACGGCCAAGCCTGCCAAGGTGTGTGGTCACTCTTGAGTTTCTCCTGTGTTACTTGGAAAGTTCTCCTCGGCGATGGCTACTGTGCGCCGATTCCCAGCCACCCCACATCCCCCTACCCCAAATATAAGAAAGAATTATAGTCCTGGCACCATTGGAGAAATGAACTTCTTCTTACATCTCCATGGCAGGAACTGTGATTTCTTTTGGGGCTGGTCTTGGTGATGATATTTGTCCACCCACACTGGTTCATTCTATTGATTTGCTTGTTCAAGCAACAGTTAGACACCTACTCTCTGCTGGGAACTGAGGACATTGTTAGTGTTTCACAAAAAAGCAGATAGTCCCTACACACATGCATCATAAAGTCTATCCTTTTATTTAGCAAGATACACACAATCATTCAGCTGGCTGGCTCTAGCTTTCTTCCCACCGAAGCAGAGTTCCCTTATTGAGTAAATGGCTCCAGAGTCCATGAATAAATGTCACACAGAATCCTTTCACACCTGGGATCAGCCCCATTGGTGTTCACAAAGGAAAGTTTAGGTAAGATAACTCATGAACAGAGTGTCTCAAATCTTTTAGTTGGCAAAATTGCTTGACTATATACCGTGGAATGTTTATGAAAGGCTCACACTTTTTAAGATGCTTTGAGATACTGTCACTTCATTGCTTATTGAGTGAATTGTTGCTGGTCTCTGGGGCTTTTTTGTCTACTAGTTAATGAGCTACCTCCAAATATGCAGGCATTTTAGCAGTTCTTGCTTTTGATGAAAGGGATCATCTTAGGATTTACATAATTTCTTTTTCCTTTCTGCAAGCTTGATTTCTCCTAGGGGCATTATTGCCAAAGTGAAACACATTTATGAATGTCCTAGATTAGTGATGACAGACCTTTTAGAGTTTCACAGCCTGCTGTGGCACCTATGTCAAAGGTTTAACACCGCTGTACTAGATGGGTGTTTGGGACTTAGTGTCTTGAAAATTAATGTTTAGTGAGTTTAAAGTCACTGTTCCAAAAAGCTGATTCTCCTAGGTAGGAGTACATGGATTACACTGTTGAATAAACCACAAATTCTGGGAGCAATCTCACTGACCCTGGCCTGTGTCTGTTTTGCAGATGTGGACGAATGCCAACTCAGTCGCTGTCACCCTGACGCCTTCTGCTACAACACTCCAGGCTCCTTCACGTGCCAGTGCAAACCTGGCTACCAAGGAGATGGCTTCCGATGCGTGCCTGGCGGTAAGGGGCAACAGTTGGAGGTGGTAGACTTGGTGGCCTATTGCTGTATCCATGAGGGCTAAGTACATGGCCTTGGGGAGGTGAGGCATTAGTAAGAGACCTCAGGGACAGTCCTCACCTCATGGTGGTCTGAAAGCAAAAAGAGTCCCATATGCCACTCTAGGCTGCGCTCCCAGTGACCCAGCTTCCTCCCATTGGGCCCCACTTCCCAAAGCTTCTAGTAGAGCCACAGGCAGGGGGCCAAGCTTCAAAACCTGCCCTTTGGGGGACATTCAAGATGCAAGCTAAAGCAGTGCCTTATGGGATGCTCATGATCATCTTTATCAGGTAAGTGCTGTGACTGTCTCTGTTTAACTGGTTCTTTCCTGGTTGCTAGAACTGGGTTGGTTAGGTGAACTCTGAATGTGGATTCAGTCTTCCAAACCTCTCGTATCCTGACATGAGGTTAAGAGCGTCCTTAACACCTCAAACTGGAGGTATCCAGTCACCTTATTTATTTTTAGTTATTGCTGCTCTTCCTGCTCCAATGGATTCATAACATTATGGATGTTTTTAGTAGAGCTACCTGGACATTCTCATCTCTCCATTTTTGTAAGCAGCCAGGAAATGTGTAAATGTCTGCCTCTTTCACCAGTCTGGGTGCACTGAGAATAGTGTGCAGAAGCATTTTCTGCATCTTCGGCACCCAGTGGGGTTTATTGCTCTTGCAGGGTCATGGCTGTTTACAGTTATTGGGGAAAAAAATGAACCTACCAGTTTCTATATTCCTGCCAGCGGTACACAAAGTTATTTGTTTACCCACACCCTTACTAGGACTAGTTTTTAGAATGATGTTAATCCAAAAGGAGAAAGTGACCAAACAAAATAAAGTTTAAATTGTTGCTGGGTTAAATTGTCTTCTGTTTAGAACAGGGATCAGCAAACTATGGCCTATAGGCCTAGATTGGTCCTCAATCTGATCTTGTAAATAATTTGTTTGTTTGTTTTTGGAGACAGGGACTCATTCTGCAGTTTAGCTGGCCTTGAAATCACTTTGTAGCCCAGGCTGGCCACAAACACAGCGATCCTCTTGCCTCAGCCTTCTAAGTGCTGGGATCACAGGCATGCACCACCATACCCGGCTTGTAAATAAAGTTTTATTGGAATGTAGACATGCTCTTTAGCTCCTGCATGGAGTCTGGCTGCTTTCATGTTAGGAAGGGAGAGGTCAGTACTGGTAACTGAGTCTGTGAGGCCCACAAAGTGGAAAGGACCTAAATAGTTTACTTTGTGGTCCATGGTGGAAAAGCTTATTTTACCCAGCTTAGATGGATCCAGGCAGGGTTAACCTTTTGTTTATGGGTTTATGGGTAAGTACTGTAGGCCCACGCACAGATTTTGATAGGCAGAGTACACAGAGAAGAATTATTGGCAGTACGAGTCTGGGCATTCCAACAGCTATTAAAAATGACTAGTGTCCATTAATCCACAAGCTTGCGTCTCATCTTCACTTCAAAGAGAAGCAGATGTTTTGGGGTTTTGGATTTTGTTATTTTTAGCCTGACTCCCTGCTCTCTCTTTAAGGTTCTATTTACTAAACAGAAACAAATCCAGACCTGTAGTCTGGGATATAAAGGAGGCAATGACAATGTTAGTAAGAACTGTTTATCAGACTGTCTATGTATTTGATCCTGTTCCCTGAGGAAACTAAACATCTAGCTATATATCCAAGAGACAGTGTATATTCAGAGATGTACAGGAATGTTCACTGCAAATTGCAGTAGAAAAGCAGGAGGAAGGGACAGATGAGTTGTGATTAACTTCACATAGTGAAATAGCAGACAACAGTTAAAATAAATGAACTGGAGTTACCAGATAAGTCTCAAAGCCGTAGTATTTTTATTTTTGTCTTTTTGAGATAGGGTCTTGCTATGCAGTTCAGGCTGGCCTTGAGCTCAATTTGTAGCCTAGGTTGGTCTCAAACTTGCAACAATCCTCCTGCCTCAGCCTCCCGAGTGCTAGGATTACAGGCATGTGCCACCATGCCCAATTTAACTATCATATTTGTTAAGCAAAAGAAAAAATTGCGAAAGGATGTGTACAGTATGATCCCACGTGCATAAAATAAAAACCAGGGTGAAAACAAACCTACATACATAGGAAGACGGTGAAATGCAAGTAGGAAATAAGGGGCCTGGCACCGAGGTTACCTGTAGTGGGAGATGGGGTTTGGGGTTATGGGTGCGTAATGGGTGTCTTTGTCAGTCTGGACTTCTGTGACAGCATACCACTGAGAGGGTGACTCATATGCAACAGAAACTTAATCTCATAATTTCAAAATTTGAGAAACTCAAGGTCAGTGTGCCGAAAAATTTAGTGTCTGGGGAGGGCCAGTCTGCAGGTTTGTAGATGGCCAGCTGTCTTGTGCAGTGTCCTCACATGATGGAATGAGTGAGGGTCTCTCTGGGGCTGTTTTATAAGTGCTGATCTCATTCCTGAGGGTTGCACCCTTGTGACCTCATCACCTCTCAGAGGGCCCCCTTCTTCAACAGCATGTGGGAGGGTACAGTTTCAATGTTCAAATGTTAAAGGGGACACACACTTCCCACCATAGAGTAGGGTCTGCCTTTATATTTCTAACATTTGCTCTTTAGCTAGAATATGAATATGGAGATTTCATCATGTTATTTTAAATTTTCTATGTCTAAAATATTTTATGAATCATTACAGTGAGAAATGATACATGATATCATATGACTCCTGGTGCCAAACTTAACGAAGGACAGGAATTGAACAGTCAGCACTCATTTGGCACCTGGTGTATACAGAGTTGCTGGCTCCAAAAATAAAACCAACCTGGCTTCGAAGGTGAGCCTAATAAGGTCATGGCTATGGCAGTGTCAAATGAGAACAGGCAAGTAGAAGAAATTATAATCTGTCCCTGCCTCCATAGTTTTGCATTCTGCCCATACTTATGTGTGGTTGTGAAATCACTCTAGTGGACTAGTATTATCATTGTCTTTTAGATAGAATGAAGTAGAAAACAGCATATAAGTAGAGTATAAAAATAGCATTTCAGAAAGCAAGAGTCATATGTGAGATTGTACATATGCGTGGTGTGTACCTGTGCATGTATCGTGTGTGTATGCGTATGTGAGTGTGTATGTGTGTACCATGTTAGGTACCTATTGTTGCATACCGTTATCCCCCAAGACTAGCTGTTTGTAACAATAAACATTAATTATCTCACAATTTGTATGGGTTGGGTCAGGAATTCAGAAGCAATTTACCCGGTAATCCCAGGTTAAGGTGAGATGGTTGTCAAGCCGGCAGCAAAAGCTGGGATCTGCTCTAATGGAAAAATAGGCTTTGCACAGAGGACTCATGCAGCTGTTGGCCCCTCATTTCCTCCCAACATGGTCCCTCCCCAGGGTACCTTAGCATCTGTGAGACCTGGCAACTGGCTCCCTCCAGGGCATGTGATGCGTGAGAGGAACCAAGATAAGAAGTGACCTCTGAGGCAGTGTGAAAAGGGACTTCTCTTGTGGGAGAGTGGAAGGGACTTCTCTTGTGGGAGAGTGCAGGCTCTCTTGCAGAGAGTATGTTACTGGCTAGAGCTTTGCGATGCAGGAGAATCAGAAGAAGGTCAGAGGGTATAAGACATTCTGGGCTAGTGATGTCCACTCGGTCTTTCAGTCATGTACAATCTGAATCCTGGGGATGCACCCACAGAGTTGGGAGTGCTTTATTGGTGCATGTGAATATTTCCGGTTCATAAAATATTTTAGCAAACTGCTAGAGAAGTTTTTTCTACGCTCATCAAGATTACATCTGCATTTCCCTTGTTCCACGCTGAGGGTCTAAGTACGGTGAGTGAGAAGAATTAGAATGCACCATCTGGACTCACACTGTACCCCTTACTGCTCATTACACAATCTCTGTGTAATGATCATAACACTAGTACCACTGATAAGATTTCTGAGAGCAATTTTCTTATTCAGTCACTGCCTAGTTACTCTGTTGTTAGAGGCAGGTTTTCTGCTAGAGCCCGCAGGAAGGGCTTGTGGAAACTGTATTCCTTGTTCGCATTGTCTTTCCTTGACAGACATAAAGCACAGCTGTCAGACTTAAATGATGATCTGCTGGTGCTGTTTCTGCTCATCTGCCTGCCTAATGGCTGTGTTCTGTTTTTGGTTCTGTATTTAAAGTCTGATCATTTTACTAGAACATGGGTTGGTGCTGACTGTTCTGAGTCAGTATTCTTTATTACACAGTGTGCTTTTTTGGTATGTCCTTCCAGATTGGGGTTTTTTTTTTTTTTTTAATTTCAGGAAAATTATTTTGAATTACAGTTTTTTAGTGTGTGTTTTCCTTTCGTGCCTTGATTTATTTCTTCTTCCGGGACTCATATTTTGAATCTTTGTCTTTCTCTAGTAATTGTTCCCTTCTCTCCAGTCTATTTTATCTCATTTTTTTTTTTATTTTAAATGTTTTCCTCAGTTCTGAAAGCCTCATCTGTATGTTTTACTTTTTTGTTCCTTCTAATGCAGTCTTCATTTCTGGGTTCATATTTTTTATTTTATTTTTATATCCTTTTTGAATTCTGTTGACCTGTTTTGTAGTTTTCCAAATTTTGATTCATTCTGTTCTTTGCTGTCTGCATCATTTTCTTATTGTGCCTTACTTACTATGATCTATTCTATGAGCATATCTTTCTGACAAACTTTCATTGTCTATAAGGTTGTTATTCTATTCTTTATTACCCTTGTCTTATACTAACTTCCATGGGATCTGATGTCTATATTCTTCTGTCTCTTTTATGTGAATCCAAATTTCCTTGAACTTTTGAAAGTATGGCTTGGTTCACAGAGTTTTCTCTTCTGTGAAGTATTTAAAAGTATTTCAGTTGCTTTTGAGATTTTGGCTGTGTTTCCCTTCTTTTTTTTAAAGCCTGGTCCTTCTCTTTTTTAAAATTGTTGGGCCAGGGATTTAGCTCAGCAGCATAAGTGCCTGCCTGGCAAGCATGTGGTCATGAGTTCAAAAAAATTGTTTATTGGTACAATTTAGATATACATTCTGCTCACATTCATCATAGGGAATTTGTACCTGCACATGATCTATCTTGATTGGTCCTTTACTTTCCTAGATGTTATTTTGCCTGACTTTGACTCTACTTCTGTATAGCTTCTCCCATTGTGGGTCCCTGATAGCTCCTAGGTTAACTGAGAATTCCAGCTGCTCAGCTCCTAGGTTCACATACTGTGTCGCAGTCAGCCTGTGGCTCCTGTTACAGGTCTGCCTGTTCCCAGACCTCTTGGATGCTCTGTTGCTTCCCTTTGCTGTCTCCCAACAGGCACCGTATCAGGGGGCCTTGGTAGTGTGGCCTCACCTGCTTGTTTCCAAGGTTCATAGGACTGTACTGTTATGCCCCCCACCCTTTCCTCTACTTTCTTCTCCCCTCCTTCTTTCCTTGCCTTGCCTTTCCTTTCCTTTCCATGTGTGTTATTGGAGATTGAACCCAGGACCGTTTGCACTGTGCTACATCCCCATTTTTTATTTAGGAAGAGGCTGTCTCTGTGCTGCTCAGGCTGGGCTTGCACTTGGGTTTCTCCTCCCACAACCTCCCCCAGAATGCAGGTATTACAGGCATGTGTAAGCTGTGGGTTTTATTATTTACTTAACCTGCTAGTGACTAGGTTTTAAAAGTAGGTCACTACCTTCTTAGAGCCTCTCATTCTCAGACTATTATACTCAGGTCTTTGCCCTTAAACCTGCTTCTCTTGCAGACTGCTCGTTTAAAGTCAGTGACAACCCTCTCTGTTGGTCTCTGCTTCCTTCTTGAAATACTTTCTGCATTCATTGTCCAAGAAACCACAGCTCTCACCAGCTGGTATGTTTCACTGCTGGTACAGTTAGCCCCTTTGAGTGGGTAGGATATGGGAGTCTAGCTAGTTTTCCAAAGTATCCAGCTAACTAGAATAACTAGTGGTATAACTAGTAGCATAGGTAGTAGCATGGTCAAATACTTCTTAAGCATCCCCTCTGTGCCTGCCACTGTGCCCCACACACAGACCATCAGATTCTGCCCAAGAGGAGTCTGCACTGTAACTGGCTGGAAACAGTAAATGTGTGAGTGATTCCTAGAGGCTCGGAGCAGAGACCCAAGGGGACTAGCAGGGAAAGTGAGCACCAGGAGGCTTTGCACCAAGCCTTCAAGGGCAGGTGGGATTTCTAAGGAGATGGGGAAGGACGGCATGGAGCAGGTGATGAGGCTGGACTGTGGGAGACCCCAGACAGGCCCATAAATTTGACAACGTCCCAGGCCTGATGCCTGTGACCGTGGACCATCATCTTTCTGCCCCTGAGCACTTGGTGGTCTTATTTCCAAGTCAGTGCAGTACCACTGAGCCTCAGGCCTCCTCCTTCCCCTCTTTTCCTTTCAGTCCCCTCTAACCTGCTCCTTGGAACAGTACAAAGAGGTCCACCCTTACCCAGGATTTCTGGGCTTCCTATCCTCCCTGGCCTTCTATTGGGCAGCTACTGTGCCCAGGTTAGGGGCTGGGGTTACAGCTCAGTGCCATAAGTGCCTGCCTGGCAAGCACAAAGTCCTAAGTTCAATTCCCAGTACCAAAAAAATGATTTGTGAACATCACGCCATTGAAACTGTATCCAGGCTGCCGTGCACTGGGTACACTACAGATGTATCATCTAAGTGCCACCCAAAGTGGCAAGTTTTCTAATTCATTCCCCCCAGCCAATGCTCCCTCACCAAGGTCCTCATCTCGGTGGTCTTATTTCTCTCTGCTTTATTTCCCTCTCACTCTCTTTGTCCCTCCTTGAGAAAAGTCACCTGACTTCCTGCCCTTTCTCTGATAAATGTCAGCCTGGGAACTTCTTCCTGGAGCCTCTCTGCTGGATGGACAAGAAGTGACCTGCATTGGTCAGCACTTTCCTAACCAGGCACAAGCCCAGGAGGCAGTCTCCATGACCCCACTGTCCACCCATCCAGTGGACCCTCCCTGGACAATCCCTGGGCCCTTTAGCCTCAGTAGGAGCCTCCACTGCCTGCTGGCCCAGCTGAACAACATCCCAGGAACCCCACTGAGGTCACAGCTTTCTGTAAACAACTTGAAATTCAGTTTCCTGAGTCAGAATTGAAGTTTCCTTTCCTTTTCATAAACTCAAGATACAGCACTTTAAAGTTTCACTGTCAATTTAAGATAACTGAGGGGTTTTTTTTTGTGCTAGTGGGGATTGAACCCCAGGGCCTTTGCACTGAGCTACATCCCTAGCTCTTTTTAAACTTCTTTTATTTTTGCAAAAAGATCTCAATAAGTCACTCAGTTGCCAAGGATGGGTTCAGACTTGGAACTTACCTCAGCTTTCACGACCTTGAACTCATGACCTCATGCTTGCCAGCACTGTGTCACTGAGGCCCCTTAATATTAAAACTCTAAACCCCAGCACAAATGGAACGATTTGAGGAGGCAGACAGATTTTTTTTGTCTAGGAATGTATAAAACCCAACATTTGTATTCAACCTAGATGGCTTATTCATATCTTTGTTTGGCTCTTCCTACATCAAATGTTTTGTTGTTTACATTAGTCCTGGAACAGAAGAAAAATATGCAGTTTTTTCTTGCCAGATGCAAACAAACACTTGTCTGGCACATGAACTGCCTCTCATCAAGGGTGCAATCCTGTTAAGCTGGCAGGCAGGCCAGCACGAGGGTTGGCAACGGAGACAAAGGGAGCTTTGAGCATTCGCTGGCAGTGCACATACCCACTGCATGTCATTGGATCTGCCACACGTGAACATTTGGGCGCAGAGCTTAACATTCCATCTGTGTGTGCTGTTTTGGCCCACAGTTCTGGGGGCTGGGAAATCTAAGAGGGACTCTTGAGGGCTACCCTGTAACCTGGCAAGAGGCACCATCTTGGGGAGAGATAGGGAAGCTAGTCCCACAGTAAACCCGAGTGGCACATTCCTCCAGAGCCCTCGTGAGCAATCTATCGCTTAAAGGTCTCGCCTCTCACAGTGGGGATTGGGCCCCCAACAACTGAACACTGGAGAACACGTTCAAACACTTGTCACTTGCTCTCACTCCTCAAAGTAATTCTGAGAGGTAGGTTGCTGCCGCCAGCTGTTCTACAGCTGGGGGAGGTGGAGGCTGGGCAGCACTGTGGACATACCCATGGCACCACAGACCCAATGCCACTGGGAAGCAAACCCCTCAGACAAAAAGGTCTGCAACTACGCAATCTGTCAGGGCTTTTACAGTGCGTTTTACTAATGCACTCATGTTTTCCCCCCATAGTAATGCCTAGAGCACGAATCAGCCACTACTATCCAAATCGGCCAAACTCGGCCATTTGTTGTGGGTTTGCTTTTTTCTTTTTTTTCTTTCTGGGTAGAATCAAGGCCTTTGTACTGAGTTGCCTTCCCAGTTCTTTTTTATTTTGTATTTTGAGACATGGTCTTGCTACATCACTAAGATCCTCCTGCCTCAGTCTCCTAGAGTGCTGGGATTACAGCAGGCACATGCTATTACATATAGTGTCCCTCTTTTTCTTTCTTCCTTTCATTTCCATGGAACACATTCACATTCATGTATTTTTTGTGCATTTTCCATTGTATTGTATTAGTATATGTGTGTAGTAATAGTGTTTATCCTCGTGCAAAGTTGTTCATGTGCGTAACAAATCTGAATCCTAACTCCTTTTTTATCCCCTGTTCCTTCTCTCTTCCCCCTCCCCTATCCTTTGGCCCCCCTTCCTTTTTTTTTTCTGTACAAATTTGCAGTATATGATGTTTATATTCCTTGTGTGGCGTTGGTACATTTGTGTATTAAACATGGTTGCAGCCAGGAATGGTGGCAGACAAATTAATTCAGCCACTCAAGAGGCTGTGGCAGGAAGATTGCAAGTTTGAGTCTAGCCTGGGCAGTTTAACAAGACCCTGTCTCAAAATGAATAAGAAGGGCTGGGAATGTGGCTCAGTGGCAGAGCCCCCCTGGATTTAGTCTCTAGGGCAGGGGCGTGAAGGGCAGACCATCGCTTTTGCACCACAGCGATATGGTTGGGTAGTTGTGACAGAGAGTGTATGTATGTCCACAAAGCTGAGAGTATTTACTTTGCAAAACTGGCTGAGCCCTGCCCTTAGAGCTGCTTAACCCTGGTCCTCCAGTCATGAAAACAAGCATGCGGGGCAGGAGGTGTGGATACATGGCAGAGTACTTGCCTAGCTGGCACCAGACCCCAGGTTTGATTCTCAGTACTACAGGAGTGAAAAATAAAAAAGAAACAGGCAGGCAGGCCTCCTGTGACCCTGCCCTGTGGAGAAGAAGGTCCTCCTGTGTGGCCGATGTGCCCTGGCCCCTCTGTTCTGATGTGAAGCCTGGGCATACCTGCTCCCTCCCCCAGGCTGTGTGCCAGGTGAAGGACTCAGTCACTGCCCTCTTTCCTGTGCTCTTAGGGAACAGCTCTTTAGAGTCTGGAGTGCAGCTTGATTCCCGAAGGACTGGCAAGGGAGAGTGGAGGGGCACCAATAGCACGTGGAGCAACCTGAAAGGGACAGAGCACAAGATATATTGTAGCTCTTGGCAGTCAGGAGAGGGGGAAACAGACTTCCACCAATGTCTTGGCCTTGCTCTGTGTGACCCCACTGCAGAAGTGATACCCAGGGTTGACTCTCATGATGCCTGGGCTCCACTGAGTATGCAACCAGCTGCAAATCTGGGTGTTCAGGAGCCATTTATTCCAGGCCATGGCTTCTTATGTGGGAGCATGTATAGTACTTGCTTTGGGACTTGGGCTGCATGATTGAAAAGCCCATTTTCATGTCAGATAATTAAAGGAAAACATAAGAGTTGGTGAGCACTCTGATCTTTGAGCTCTAGACTCTGGCCTTGACTCCATGTCAGTCAGCAAGGTGCATGAGAGTGAAAAAGACACATGTAAGGAAAATGTAAAATTCCTCATAACTCAGGTGGTTGAAGTACATACCTGTAATCCTGACTGGCAGACTGAGGCAGGAGGATTATCAATTAGAGCATAGTCAATTTAACAACTTAGTAAGACCCTCTCTGAAAAAGAAAGAAAGGATTGCAGATGTACCTTAGCGCAGTGATCTTGGGTTCAGTTCCCCACTACTGCATCAAAAAACCAAATCCAACCCCTAGAACTGGAAGTGACTGCTTCCTGAGTACAAGGTTTCCTTCTGGGGCAATGGAAAAGTTTCAAAACTAGATGGTACAGCACTGTGAGTGTATCATGCTATTGAATATTTCACTTTGAAATGGTTCTTTTTATGTTGTTTTGCCTTGATTTTTACAAATTGTTTAAAACCTTTGGTAAAGGTAATGTAATCTTAACAGTTAAGTCCATTAAATCATAACTGATGTTTTAAATTTTTGAAATTTAGTAACACTAAATCCAGAGACAGACAGGTGCCTTGTGGTCTGAGTCACACCCCAGTGGTACACGAGGACATCCGACCCCCTGATGGCTCTGTTTTCCTTGTCTCTGACAGAGGTGGAGAAGACCCGGTGCCAGCAGGAGCGCGAACACATTCTTGGCGCAGTGGGGGCAGCAGACACTCAGCGGCCCAGGCCACCAGGGCTCTTTGTCCCTGAGTGTGACGAGCATGGGCACTATGCACCCACCCAGTGCCATGGCAGCACTGGCTACTGCTGGTGTGTGGACCGTGATGGGCGTGAGCTGGAGGGCACCAGGACCAGGCCTGGGCTGCAGCCTCCATGTAAGTAGATAGCGGGCGGCAGAGCCAGGGGCCCAGAACTGTGTGTGCAGGGGTCCCCCTGCTCACTTCCCTGTCCCCTGTGCACCCCATACTCATGCACACACAAGTGCTGTGTAGCTGCCCAGTGGAGCCCATGGCATTGATATGAGATGGGCAGAGAGAATGTGTGGGAGGCCTGACCTTGGGTTGTGGGGACAGGGCCCCTCCAGAACCTCCAGAGGGACCTCTGGTCCCTCTCCAGAACCGTGTTTATTTAGGCATCCATTAACATCTTTCAGCATCTTCTGCCTTCACAGCTGTGCCCTAGGATGTCAGATGCCAGGGCAGATTGTGACCTCAAGGAACAAATGGCCCCAGGTTTCTGCAGCCAGTTCAAGGCTGTGCTGATGTAGGACAGCTCCATGCTGGCCCTGTCTGAGGCCCAGCAAGGCTGTTGGATTTCACGCAGATTCTCTCTGCTGCCTTAGCTTCCTTGGCCTCCACAGGACAGATGAGCAGGATGATCCTGAGGATGTTGCATGCTTCTAAAATTCTGCTTCTGTCACACATGTAGACAGCAGTCATTGCCACAAACTAACCTGATACAGCTAACTTTTAAGTTGAGTCTCCCTCCTTAGTTTAACTAATAACCACAGATACAGAGCTTCTCCTGGATTTTCCCCAGAGCTGCTAAGGAGCAGCACAGATGACTCCCAAACAGCACTAACTTACCCAGATGACATTTGGTGTGGGTGCTGGGGACACCAGAGGAATGTCGTGGATTTGGACCCCCAGCAACCCTGAGAGATGGGAACAGGAAAAGTGTGGGGAAAGGAGCTCCAGGGGACAGTGGATGGCGATCAGGAGGCCACAGAAGAGCCTGGCTTGCAAGAGTGGTGGCTGACAGGGAGGCCTTTGGAAAACACCACAGGAACCTTGAGGTTGTGCAGGGCCCTGCAGGGTAGCAGACATTGACTGAGAGGAAGGGAGGAGCTGCAGGGGTTAATTTTCAGGTGTGAGGGACAAGGGGGCATCAGATGCCAAGTTGAGGGGTCTAGGTATTGGTCATGGCACATTGAGAAGCACTGGAGGCCCAGAAGGGGGTTAATAGGTGCCAGTGTGAAGCCAGTTTCGGATTTAGAAGCGCCCAGCTTCTTGATTGAAGTCACAGTGGGTGCAGGCAAGAGCCCCAGCTTGGCAAGGGGAGCAGGGCAGGGGGAGTCCAGACTGTAAAGAGGACAACCAGACTGTTGTGTGTCACTGACTGGGTGTATTAGGCAAGGCCAGAGAACCAGCCTGGGCGTGACCTCATCCAGTGTCACTTTAGAGAGCAGAAGTCAAAGCCCAGGAATTGCACGTGTCTTCTGCACACAGTAAATTAGCTTGTGTCCTGCAGCACAGATTGTCCACCCTCTCCTCAGTCTCCTCTTGCCTGGGGATTCAAGGAGATCGCTCAGTCAAAGGGCAGGGCTTGGAGTCCCTGGAGCCTGCTGATCCTGAGGTCCTGGCATGGACATGTTTCCGATCCAGCTCTGAGGCTACCCCATTTCACAGCTCAGAACAGGGGGTGATGTGATGGGCTCCTCTGGTACTGACAAGCTCAGCGGCACCCACAAAACAT
The DNA here is from genome assembly GCA_004027455.1 of Hydrochoerus hydrochaeris. Classification (NCBI taxonomy): domain Eukaryota; kingdom Metazoa; phylum Chordata; class Mammalia; order Rodentia; family Hydrochaeridae; genus Hydrochoerus; species Hydrochoerus hydrochaeris. Next base: position 137,966 of record PVLA01002947.1, on the reverse strand, counting down.
GGTTTTCCTTGGGCAGTGACTGCAGAGTGGCCACGGAAACAGCATGAGTGGCAAAGTCTATCCCAGGAGATACAGGCTAAGCCATGCCTTTCTCTGGGCCTTCACTGCTAAACTCATGTGCTGCCTTCTTCACAAATGCTCTTTGATTGACTATGGGCTTTCAGGGAGAAAATGTGTGACTTTTAGGTTTGTGGTACTATCAAGGTGACATGACCCAAAATGTGCATGCATGTGTGGTTATGTACCTGTGCTTCTTTGTTTTCACATGTGTGCACACATGTATGTGTTTTTGTGTACATGTATATATGTGTATGTGTTTATGAGACCACGTGTGTGTGTATCTGTGTTTCTGCTGTGCACAGCCCCCTATCACTGGCCTCTGCTGTCTCCTAGGTCTGAGTACAATGCCCCCCGTGATTCACCAGGGACCTGCATTGCCTACCTCTGTGATTCCCCTGCCTCCTGGGACCCACTTACTCTTTGCCCAGACTGGGAAGATAGAGCGCCTCCCCCTGGAGGGAAATACCATGAAGAAGGCAGAAGCCAAGGCATTTCTCCATGTTCCGGTAAGTGCTGGTTGCTGGCCCTGGTGACAGCTCCTGCTCTTGTGACCTAGAGGGTAAATTTCTACCAGCACCCTGGATTGACCCTGGAAATGGGACACTCCTTCCATGCAGCCCTGAGATTCCACTTCTCAATTGGTCCACCCTATTCCCAGCCCACCAGTGAGGCTCACTGGGTTGGAGCACTGAAAAAAGTTCGCTTAAAAATAAATGAGGCATCATTTTGTTCTCCATTGCCCCACTGAAAACATAAATCCCTCAGGTGGCATTATGGGCCTCCTTTATATCCTCCAGCACACATGCTCAGCAATAGTAGCTATTCTACTGAGTGTGAGGTAGCACCTTGCTGTGGTGTTGACTTATAGCTCTGTAAGGATTAGTGATATTGATCATATTGTGTCCTTATTGACTATATGTCTTCTATTCAAGGACTACTAAAGTTTTTGGTCTTTTTAAAAATCAGCTTTTTGTATCAGTTCTTTATATGTTCTGGATCTTAGCCTCATAAGATATATGATTTGCAAATATTTTGTCCCATTTGCTGAGCTGCCTTTTCTCTCTGCTGATTGTGTCCTATGCATAGAAATGTAAATTTTTGATGTAGTCCAGTTAGCCTATTTTTTCTCTTGATGCCTGTTGTGCTTTTGGCATCATGTCCAAGAAAGCATTGCCAAATCCAATGTCATTAGGCTTTTACTCTGTGTGTTTTATAGTTTTAGTATTAACATTCTTGTCTTTGATCCATTTTAAGTTTACTTTTGTATGTACTGTGAGGGGAACTACTTGCTGATAACCTTAATGTTCCCAGGAAAAGACTGTCCTGGTCCCCTTCTCCCACAGTTCCCTAGAGGCTTCTTTCAGAGCCTTTTCCGGTCCTCATAATGCCTGATTCTTTGTCCGCACCCAAGTGCTCACTCCAGAGTTTTTTGTAAACTGAACAATTTGGTTTTCCCAGGCTATGGACAGAAACTGACCTCATAATGGGCTGAGATCCCCACCTGGCTGCCAGGTCTTCCTTGAGCATCTCATGGGCAACATCTAGAGCTAAACTTCTGCCTGTCAAATCAAGGGAAAACCACCTATGGTTTTAAATATATACTTTAATTTACAAGAACCGAACTAAGTTTTTCCAAAATAATCTGTAAGCAAAGGTTCATTTTGAGGCAATCTCTGTGTTGCTTCAGACAATTTAAGTTGCTTGGTATTCCTACTAGAATGGAATCTGGACTAAGGGTCTGCGTATGAGATATAAATGTTAAAAGTTTTAAAAAGTGTATTACAGTCAAAGACACATTGCCACTGACCCCCTTTGAAATACTCCATGTCACTTCCAACACACTTACCCAGCCCTTTGTTCTTGCCACCTTCTGAAGTAGTTCTAGAAGTTCTGTTTCATGTTTTTAATTGTGTTGTCCTGGCTGCCTTGATGATCTGGATGGATTAAAAGTGTTTACCTTTCATGGTGTTTGTTTGTTTTTTGAGACAGGGCCTTGCCGTCTAGTTCAGGCTAGCGTTGAACTCACTTTATAGTCCAGGCTGGGTTCAAACTCATGGTGCTCCTCCTGCCTCAATCTTCCAAGAGCTGGGATTACAGGCGCGTGCCAGCACGTCCGTTCATGGTCATTTTCACTTTGGGAAAGAGCCATAGAAGGCTGGTGAATAAGGTGGATGAGGATACACTGTAGTGATTTTATCTGACAGAAATTGCAGTAAATGCTTTGAATCAGTTTAGGTTTAGGACATCAAGAAAGCCAGGAAAAGACCCTCATGAAAGACAACTTCCAAAAGGGCTTCTTCAGAAAGTAATAAGAACAATGGGACACATGTGTTTGAAGTGAGAGGGAATATTCTGAGGGGAGATTAATGGCAGTATGTCTTTTACTGTAATGAAGTTTTATTTAAACATTTGCCATATTTTTTAATCACACCTTGTACATACAGATGTTAAAGGAAAAATTATTTATTTTTGAATATTGTGTTAAAGCATGGTAAAGAAGACTTTGTTCAGGACCATCTTGGTGGATGCAGGGACCACAGCAGTCAGGTCTTGCAGTGAGAGAGAGACTGGGTTCAACTCTGAATATGCACGGGCAAGGAAAGGTGGGGTCACTGCATAGAAAGTGAGTAAGAGGAACTGTCTGGAGTCATAGGGCTTCTGGCTCAGCCAGCCTAACAGGAATCTTACAGAAGACAGGCCAGGCCTATCAGCCATCCCCTGGGGATGAGGAACCTGGTCAGACCTTGAGGGTGCCAGTTTCTTGCTCAGCTAACGGATTAGAAGCATTTGTTGATGAAACTGAATGCTCCAAAGCAGTGTACAGAAGGACCTGGAGGAAGATTCAAGTGCTTCACTGAAGTTTAGGCCAAGCAAAGGCTCTTTGTCAAAAGCACCCAGTAAATACTTGTTAATGAATTAATGGCAAATTGGCTCCCCTCTTCCTAGGAGAGGTTGGCTTACTCCAGGTATCTTAATGCTCAGCATCTCTTCAACCATAAGTGTAGCCCAGTTGATTTTTGTTAAACTCAAAAGAGTTCCTCACTTTTACATCTCCTGATCCTTTTTTCTTCATTTTTCTAACAGTCAGTGAGTAGAGACTCTTGGGTGTGTTTCCCACTGGAAATGGTCTTTCTTTAATAAGATGAGGGTTAGAGAAGATGATGACCACAGGTTGCAGTGAGAGAGACAACACAGGTAGCCTGGGCCCTTGGTCACGGTGACTGGGGATGCTGTGCCTGCCCTTCTAGTGCAGAGGCCACCCAGAGAATTAATACCTATGGACATGACATACATACTGTGACACAATGTAAGTTTGTAATGTAAATTTAATAGAAAATTATATCTAAATATAAATTTATAACACATGCATATTGACAATGCACTATAATGAATTTAGAAGCACAGTTTTACAGTCTGGAACGCCCTGTCTGTTATTACAAGTTTAGCCTGGTAGGTAAACCTATTTAAAAGACTATGAGGCTCTTTTCTTATCATTTCTTCTAGGAGTCATATAGTTTCAGCTTTTATTTCTTATTATTTATTTATTTATTTATTTTGTCTTTTTGAGACAGAGTCTTGCTATGCAGTTCAGGCTGGCCTTGAGCTCACTTTGTAGCCCAGGCTGGTCTCAAACTCACAACAATCTTCCTGCCTCAGCCTCCTGAGTGCTGGGATTACAGGTGTGCACCACCATGCCTGGCTAGTTTTGGCTTTTAATTTTTGCATATGGTGAGAAGTCAGGTTGAAAGTCTTTCTGTGTTGGGGTTGCAGTGCTGAGGATTGAACATAGGGTGTCTGCATCCCCACTCCTTTTTAGTTTTTATTCTGAGACAGGGTCTTGCTAAATTACCCAAGCCGGGCTCACACTGTCAATCCTCTGCCTCAGTCTCCTGGAATGCAGGGGTTACAAGCATGTGCCCCCATGTAAGACAAAGAGTGTTTTTCCCACATGTTAATTCAGATGTCACAGCATCATTTGTCAAAAAAAATGATTTCTCCCCTGGCACATTGGTTTACTACCTGACTGAGGGTCTATTTCTGAACTCTGTTCTGTTGTGTTCATCTATCTGCCAAACTGCACATCAGCTCCACGCTACCTTGATATACTAAATCTTAAAGTCATGGAGAGGAGTCTCCCAGATTGGTTCCTTTTTGGAACTGCTTTGATTATTTTAGATTTTATCACATTTTTGTATAATAGTTTAGAATTGTGAATTTCTACAAGTAAGAAAAGAAAGCTTGCTGTGACTTTGATAAAATGGCACTGAATCTGTAACTGTACTTAGGGAGAACTGATAGATAATCTTAGCACTATTAAATCTCACAGTCCACTGACTTAATATATCTCTATTTATTTTTATAATTTTACTCTGCAGGCCGGGGATTTAGCTCAGTAGCATAAGTGCCTGCCTGACAAGTGTGAGTGAGGTCATGAGTTCAATGCTTGGTACCACAAAAAAAAAAAAAATTTTTTTTTTTTTTACTCTGCAATGTTTTGTAGTGTTTGGTGTGGAATCTTGCACATTTAAAAATGTTTATTCTTAAATATTTTATGAGTTTTTCAAGGCTAATATAAAATTTTTAAAGCTTATTTTCTATTTTTTCCTGGTACAGGTTTATATTGACCTTGTATTCAGCAACCTTGCTCAGTTCAGTTATTATACTTTCATAGGTTCCCCAGTACTTCCTACATAAACATGATTACTTTTGTACAGAGGTTGTACTTCTTCCCTCTGGTATTTTGCTTTTTATTTACAACCTTCTGGTAGGCAGATTTCTTAGGTGGTAGATAAAAAACATTAGTCATAAAAGAAAAGTAATAAATTAAACAATATGTATTGTAAAGTTTGGCTCTTCAAAACTAGCACTGTTAAGAAAAGCCAAGCTACAGGTGATAGGAAATATACACACATTCCTGCATGTATATATGCATATGTATGTGGGGAAAGTGTTATATGAAATATATAAAAAGCTGTAGTTCACTAATGCAAGATTTTAAATAGATAATGGACTTAAATGTACTTCATTCAAATCCTCACCCTGCCCCTCACTTGTAGGAGAAGATCATCATTGGACTGGCCTATGACTGTGTGGACCAGATGGTTTACTGGACAGACATCACGGAGCCTTGCATCGGGAGAGCTAGCCTGCGTGGCGGAGAGCCGGCCATCCTCGTCCAGCAGGGTAGGCAGGCAGATGCCACCCCTTGTTGTAGCAGCTCTTGTGGCTCCTGGTAGGAGGTGGGAGGTGGCAAGTGGCAATGGCTGCTCACCAGGTGTGGTGCTTTGTGAGAGGCTTGGCTTCTGTCCCAAAGCATCACCTTGCTATTTCCTCTGAAGCGTTCCTCAAGGACCCACCATTAACCCAGGGACATTGTCGCTGAGATTTGTTGTTAGCTCAGGAGAATAAAATCAAAACAGGACAAGTGCCATGCCTTTCCCAGAAAGCACCTGTAGCTGGTTTTCATGAGCCATAAAGGTCAAACTCACCGTCCGGATTTATGTGTATGTCTCTCTTGGCTGCAGAACCTGGTGTGGCCACTCTGCCATATAATTCAGGAGGAGCTTCTCAAAGGGGACAGGCAGATGAATCAAAAGCTGGGAGGGTCACAAGTCTTTTGGCAAACATTGACTTGGAGGGTTGTATATTCTCAGGACAGCTGTGGAGTTAAAAGAGTTGTCATTTAACTCTGTAGCGTAGTGGGGCTAAGGGTAGCTTTCTTCTCTATCTACCTCACTACTTGCTTAGATTGCCTCTGCCAAAGGAAGCCAGTATGCACCTGGCACTCTAGTATTTTAAGGCCCATGCTCAACAAATCAAGACCATTTTATATGGGTATGTTTTATCTAGATCAAAAGCCACTGTAACAAAAATCCTAGGCCCTGTAAGTCTTCCTGTGCTGACAAGAATTACATGTTGCTTAAGTCATGACTCATCCACTGACCTGGGACTATTTTTTGTTCAGATTTGTCATGCTGATACTTATTGTATAACATTTTCTTGCTTTCTTTGTAAAATTTTCAAACCAGAGATTTATCCTTAAAATATGTAAACTTCATTTTGTGTACCTTTTTACTTGAGACTTTGCCTTTTCCGGGTAATATTTCTGTAGTAGTAGGTGCTCCGCAATGGTCTTAGTGCTGGAAGGATCCTCAGAGGCACTTCTCCTCTCTTCGTTTCCTCCCTGGAGCTGCTGCAGTGGGAACTGAGCCCAGGCTGGATTAAATCTCTCTGGCTTTGCATTTAAACCCTGAATCTTTTTCTGGAATCAGATAGGCTATTTAAATGATGTCTGCTGGTCGTTAGGCTTTTTGGCTTACTGAACAGAAGTTCGAAAATGCCTTTGTGCCTCTTATCTCTGTTGAAAATGTTATTATCTCCAGTTTGATTTGAAAGCCTGGCAGAAGTAGGGAGTAGGTCATCACTCACTATTTCCTGTTGCTTCTGGAGCTGATAATCATCCAAGAATGCTTTAAACCCAGTGAAAAACCTTCCAAGCAAAAGCCTGCTTACTTTAAAGACACAGAGTTCAATCAAAACACAGTCTCTGTAGATGAAAATCACCAGGCAGAGGCAGAGACAGAGACAGTGGAGGGAGTGGGGGCACTTTTCAGGTACTGTATCTCCCTAGCAGGTTCAGGCTGGTGCTTTGCTGGGGAGTTAGGTGTTGTGGGCACCCTTTCCTTTCCCTTCTGGTTTCATACACTCAGAATTCTGGGCTTCTCTCTCTCTCTTTACTTAATTTTTTTTTTTTAGGCATTGAAATCCTAAGCAGTATCTTTAGTGAGTTTCATAATCAATTTCCTTTTGACAGGGCAGTGCAGAATAAAACTCCACCATGTCGTCCACCCTGTTCTCTGCACAGTAAGGAGCGAGGTTTAGGCCCTTCCTTTGGAAGCATAGTGTTTTCCTGGTTGGGAGTGCGGGGCCTTGGTGACTCCTGGGTTTAAGGTCAGGACTGGGACTGTGTTAGAGGAAATGTTGTGACACGGAGCTCCTGTGGGGTGCCTCCAGGTACTGTGTGAAGACTGCCTTGGGCGGCCTTTCCCTGAGCTCTGTGTGCCCATGTGGTTCCCATCTCTTACTGGATGTGCTCATTCCAAGCATTCCCTCGAACGAATTACTCAGGTTCTGTCTGAAAGCCATGAGGCACCTCTGGAGGTCACTTTACAATCCTTGGGGCTCTAGGGACATGGGAAAGATTATGATACTTTTCAAAGCACTTGAGGTTTCAATAATAAAGACATTGTTGAAGTGTAGTTTCTAATTAGTCATTTTGCTTCTAGTACCAGAGGTTTTGACGTGCTGGTGTCCAGGGACAGCTTGTGTACAAAGGGGGCTGAGTGCTAGACTCACTGTGTACAGAGAAGAAAACCCCAGGGCCCTTAGTAGGGCAGCCTCTTCCTCTTCCTGTCCACTCCCCTCCAGCTATGCTATGAGGCTTCCTGTCCCTGATCAGTGCGGGGAAGAATCCTAAGTGATACTAATAGTTGCACAATGTCACTGTGATTTATAGCCAGAAAATTTGGAATCTTGAACTTCAGATAAAACTAGATGAATGCCGAGCGCTAAAACTGCAGATTCTGGTACTTGGTGCCAGCACTGGCCTGAACACCACTGTTAAAGCCCAGTGAGCACTGCAGGGGAGTGGGGGTCATTTGTAATCCGTGGCACCCCTTCTACACCTTATATTTACATTTCTTGAAAATATTATTGCCCTGAAATATCTTCCCCCATAATTAATGAAAAAGGAAAACTTACTGGTCCATCTTTTTCCCTTACATATGTGATAAAACCTAAATTCTCCCCTGCCCCCCAATCCTGAGAAAATTGGACTTTGGGCCTTCACACTGAGCTACATCCCCTGTCCTTTCTATTTTTAGAGACTCACTAAGTTGTCCAGGCTGGGCTGAAACTTGTCTCATCCTCCAGAGTACTGGGATTACAGACGTCCACCACCATGCCCAGCGTCCTCACTTTGTCTCTGGCTCATGTTCTCCAGCTGTAGAAAATTACATACAGTTCCCTTCAGCCCATTTCCCATCTTCCTTTATACCCATGTGCTGGCCTTGCTCCCCAAATCTCTTATCCAGGATCTTTGCCTGAGAAACTCTTGGGGGTCCTTCAGGAGCCAGCTTTGGAGATGCCTCTCCCCACTCCCAGGAAGCCTTCTCTGACCTTTGCAGGCTGGATCCCTCTTCAAGGGTCCCCTGGAGCCTGGAATTCGGTCTGATTTGTGGTAGGCTGTGCGCTGAGGTCTCAGTTAGTGCCTGTGCTTGCCCTGGTTCCCACTGCCACATATGATTTTAGTTTGTCACTTTGAGAGTTGTTTATCTTATAAACAGCACTTGTTTCATACATTCCCACTTAGTTTGTCAAAGTATAAGTATTGGATACCCTGTGAAATAAATAGCACTGGGTGATTAGCAAAGTCTAGTTTTTGGTGAGGCATGCAGGTCAGGGGACAAGGCCCTGGGTTCTGGCTCCAGCATCACAGAAAACAAATGGAAGGAAGGAGGAAGGAGAGAGGGAGGGAGGGAAGGAAGAAGAGACAGAGAGAGAGAGACAGAGAGAGAGGAAAAGAAAGGAAAAGTTCACCTGCTTTGTGTCTGGCTCTAGATCTGGGGAGCCCAGAAGGCATTGCCATTGACCATCTTGGTCGAAACATGTTCTGGACGGATTCTCACTTGGATCAAATAGAAGTCGCCAAGCTGGACGGCACGCAGCGCCGAGTGCTGTTTGATACTGATTTGGTGAATCCCAGAAGCATCGTAACGGATCCTGTGAGAGGGTATTTGTGTGTCTGTTATATTTGCATCTGAACCTGCTGGATACTCTTAAATGTGAGGCTCTAATGCCAGTGCTGCTGTCCTGAGATGAATGAGTATGGGATGAAGGTGTCTATGATTGGTGACTGCCAGGTACCCCACAAGCCAGTGGAAAGCCAGCACATTTATTATGATGCAGACTTCAGACCATGTTCCATTTTAAAAATCTCTTGCCAAGAGACTTTGGAAGTTGACAGCTCCAAAATTGGGCATTTTCTGCAAGGGTTGGATGTAGATCCACTGCCAAGTGTTTGTGAACCTCATGCATCCCTGGACTGCTTTCTGGAGCCTGACCATCTGGAGACTCCCTGCAGGTCTCCTCAGCACATCTCTGCTTCCCCTCTTTCCCCTTCAGGCAGTCTTGCTCCTCTGACCCTCTGACCCACTTTGGGAGCACACTTCTTGTGCTATGGCTACTCAGCCACCTCTTGGATAATAGAGCTTTGACCATGGCCTCTGCCAGTGTCTGCAGCTCGCCTTCTGGTCCCTTGGGTCTGTATGGTGGTGGCATATGGAGAATTAACTTGCATTTATGTCACTTACAGCATTTTGTTGGTGGCTTGTTACGTTAGGGAGCTGAATGTGTTAGTAACAGAATAATCAAATTCAGATGAGGAATCAAGTCTAAATGTCTTTGGAAAAGAACCTGTTTGTTTAACTGCTCTTGTGTTTTCCTGTCTGCTAGTCTCTTTGTTGTAGGTTCTTTTAAAGTGTTTCTCATAATCTTTTTTCCCATACATGTTTAGCATTGCTCTTCCCTTTTGTCTTTCTTTTCCTCCTCCAGGAACCTTTACTGGACAGATTGGAACAGAGATAACCCTAAAATTGAAACCTCCTACATGGATGGCACGAACCGCAGGATTCTTGCACAGGATGAGCTGGTGTTACCCAATGGCCTGACCTTCGACCCATTCTCATCACAGCTCTGCTGGGTGGATGCAGGTAATGGGAAGCTTGACTTTATGCAGGGAGAGTTCTCAGTCAGGAATTAGCAAACTGTGACTCTCAGGCCAAATCCAACCTGCTACCTGCTTTTGTGTAACCCCGATGCTCTGACCAATTACTACACTGTGAAATTCTACATTTGAAGAGGTGGTATCAATCACTACCTGGGTGCCGTGTTTGGTTTTGCTCATAGAACGTAACATAATTAGTATTTGGCCCAGCAAAAGAGTTGGCTGTTCCCTATTCTAAGTGGCACTCAGGGGGCCTGCAGGCTTGCCACAAGGGTCAAGCAATTCACAACTTAACATTTCCAAAGCTCCCTTTAGTCCCCATGGCTTCAGCAGGACTTTGAGTCCAGGAAGTTACACTGTGTGCAGTCCATGTGCAGTCCCTGGTGTGTGCCCCTCCTTGCCAGGTACCAGTGCCCCTCCCCTCAGGCGTGGCATGGAGGGAGAGCATCCATCCTCCTTCTCTGCAGGAGTCTCCACTCTGTTCTGAGGTCTGTGTCCGGTGTCAGGGATGTGGAGTGGCAGGACGGTGTCCCCGTCTGGTTAGGATAAGCAGTAGCGCACAAGTGCTGACAAGGGGTGATCAAAATATATGGTGAATGTTGAAATTTAAAAATCGATTACAGTGAAAGAAACATTGCCATTCATTAAAATCGGGTACTCCCTCTTGGTCTGCACACTCTGTTTGCCACTTCCTAAAGCAGCTGTGGAAGTCTCCTTTCATGAGTGTCTTTATGAAGTGTGATAAAATGTATGATGAGGGCCGGGGATGTAGCTCAGGATGCAGTGCCTGCCTGGCAAGGGTGGGGGCCTGAGTTTGATCCTGGTACCTTAAAAAAACGGTGAATGCTGCCACTGAGTGTCACCCAGTGAAAAAGCAGGTTCATAAAAACATCACAGTGTGTCCTCATCTACCTTCCTCATGGATCTGCCACGCAGATCTGGCACTTCCCCAAAGTCAAAATGACCATGAAAAGGGCAGTGTTTTGTTTTTTTTAATTAGATATTACTGGTACATTTCAGATACACATAATGATGACATTCATGAAAGAGAATTTACAGTTTTTTGCCCCATTCCCCTACCTTCCCTTCAGCCCCTCCTCCCTCTTCCCATTTACAAAGCCTTGTTTCCATGATTTCCTTCTTTTCTCATTTTGTTCCCCTCACCATTTTAATATTTTCCTCCTGTTTCAAAATACATTTTGATTCTTCTTTGCACTCTTGGTTTTTCACTTCAGAGAAACAATAGGCATTCACACTTGTGACTGATTTATTTCACTTAAGAGTACGGTAATGTCTCAAGTGTAATCTTTATGGCAGAGCAGTATTTGACTGCAGAAAAGAAACCCACATCTTTGTTCATTCACCAGTCGATGGGCACTTGGATTGTTTCCAGGATTTGGCTATTACAAACTATGCTGCTATAAATATAGGTGTGCATATGTCTCTGTGGTATTATGCTTTCAATTCTTTTGGGAAGATACCCAAGAAGGAATGGCTGCGCCAAATGGGACCTGTAGTCCTTATTTTTTGAGGAATCTCCACACTGACTTCCATAGTGGTGCTCCTGTCTGCATTCCCACCGACACTGGAGAAGAGTTCCTTTTTCCCCACATCCTCACCAGCATTTGCTATCAGTTGATTTCTTGATAATAGCCATTCTTTCTGGAGTGAGATGGAATCTCAGTATTGTTTTAATTTGCATCTCTTGAATGACCAGTAATATTGAATATTTTTTCATATATTTATTTGCTAAAAGGTCAGAGTTTTTAATCAGTTTGGGATAGACAGCCACAACCACACAACTAAGGCCACTCACAGAAGGGGACTTGCAGAACTGCCTCAGAAAGAGCCAAGAATGATGAAATGAATGTGTTGGAAGTGAGGGGGGAATATTTTGAAGGGGAGTAATGGCAATATGGCTTTCACTATAACACATTTTTGAAAATTTAAATATTCACTCTTTTTTTTTAATCACACTGTGTAAATGACCACACAAGCCTCAGGACAATCATTAAGGTGGCACAGATGCTGCCAGGCACTTTTTTTTTTTAAAGAAAAAAAGATAAAAGGATAGAAATGATATAGAATTTTTTAAAAAAGTAGGAAATTAACACTACTTAATATATTACATATTGTTATTTTAGAAGTAGTTGTTCAGGTTACAAGATTTAGACATAAAAAATGATCAAACAATGAAAGCACAAACTTTTCTTTTTGTATAGTTATCTATCTTGTATATATATATATATATATATATATATATATATATATATATATGCCCATCAGCCAGGGATTTAGCTCAGTGGTATAAGCGCCTGCCTGGCAAACGCAAGGTCATGAGTTTGATCCCCAGTACCCCCCAAAAAGGGTGGGGGGGCTGGGGATTTAGCTCAGCGGCATAAGCGCCTGCCTTGTAAGCATGCGGTTGTGAGTTCAATCCCCAGTACCAATAAAAAAAAAAATGTCCATCAACCACGGAATGTATTAAAAAAAAAGATGGGGCTGGGGATTTAGCTCGGGGCATAAGCACCTGCCTTGTCGTGAGTTCGATCCCTGGTACTGATTAAAAAAAAAAAATTAAAAAAGATGTATTTTTATATAATGGAATATTACTCAGCTACAAAGAAGGATAATCTTGGGGCTTTTATAGGTGAATGGAGGCAACTTGAGACCATACTCATAAGTGAAATAAATCAAACTCACATTTTTAAATATTGTATTGTCTCCTTAGTGTAAAAAAAAATAACTGAAACAGTAATAAGATCCAATAGACACTGTGATAATGAAAGGGAATTAAAGTGCTCAGCAGGCACCACCTTTGTAATTGCTCTGACCAGAGGGAGTCGGGGTCCCGAGATTCTTAGCAGAGCAAGAGCTGGAGATGGCGCAGCTCCTCCTCTGAGACTGGAGGCTGAGGCTGGCAGAGGCAGGGCACCCTGGCTTACGTCTCCTCCTAGGACCCTGTGTGGGTGCCTGGACACAGGTGGGTGTAGACAGATGAAAGAAGCAAGAATACCAGAAGGGATAGTGTACCCATGTCTTAACAGCGAGCCCTAAGTTCTCCAGGATCTGTTGCTACAACACTGAATTTCTCCCACTCTTGGCCCCTTTACCCTCAGTCTGGGACACAAAGGGCCCATTTCTTGCACGAACAATGAACAACTTGTTTTTCCTGTACACAGGCACCCATCGGGCCGAATGCCTGAACCCGAGTCAGCCCAGCAGACGCAAGGTCCTCCCAGGACTTGAGTACCCTTTTGCAGTGACAAGCTTTGGGAAGAATCTGTATTATACAGACTGGAAGAGGTACGTGGGCTGCTGCCTTGTCCTGGGACTCCAGGAAGCCACGCCCTTCACTTCAGACTCTTGTTAAGATCTTTGAGCCTTCAAAGATGCCCTTGGCCCTTCTTTTCGGGGGTAGGAGATGAGGGTTAAGAAGCAGGGAGGGCAAGGCTCTGAGGGAGCAGGAGGCGGCATTCTTCGTCTGCACGCTCCCCGGCAGTTTCGACTACACACTGGGCTCTTCTGAGAGCCTCTCTGTTCTTTCCCCAGGAGCTGGCCCTGGGTCACTTGGCTGATGGGTTTCATGGCTCTGCCATTGCCACTGCCACATCTTCCCCTTTCTCCTCCCCCTCTTCAGTACTGGAGATTGAATGCAGGGCTTTTACATTAAGCTATACCCCCAGTCCTGTTTTATCTCTTTTGAGACAGGATCTCACTAAATTGCCAAGCCTGGACTAGAATTTGAAATCCTCCTGTCTCAGCATTCCAGGATGCTTAGATTTCAGACATGTACCACCACACCCAGTTTAATTACAGTTTTTAACCTGTAATTAACCACACCTTCTCACAGAGGGAGGCATAAAGTGAAGAGGTAGCTGGCTCAGGCTGTCTGTATAGAAACCATGTCACTCTTGGAATTTAGAGCTAGCTGATTTCTTCCCATCTTTAAGAAAGAGCTGCCTGCTTGACATCCTCCCCCCACAACACACACCACCTGCCAAACCTCAGGAGGAGAGAGGGGTGCTAGGGAGCAAGACCACCCTGTCTGTTTATGGCCCCCAAACTACGAAGGAGTCTGTCCTATTGAGAAGTGTTCTGCCCTCTGATGTTTTGCAGGAACTCCGTGGTTGCCATTGATCTTACGATTTCAAGTGTGACAGACACGTTCCACCCCTACAAACAGAGCCGGCCGTATGGCATCACCACCACCCTGGCACAGTGTCCCCAAGGTAACCACCTATGCTGCCACTCTTGGGGATTTGGGAATCATGATGTTCAGGGCTCACATGCTAGCTGTTGGTGGCCTGGATCACACGGTGAGAGATGGGTTCCCCTTCCAGCCTCCATTCCAGAGTGGTGTTTTAGATAGCTGGTCACAACACCTGACACCCACAAATTAAGTAGATGTTTAATGTGGCTCATTCAGTCCATGGTCAGCTGGCTCTGAATTAGAGACATTGTGGTGGAAGGGCTCATGGTAGCCAGGAAGCAGAGTCGAAGAGTGCCAGGTCAGAAGCAGTGAGGGATGAGACATGGACCCCAAGACTGGGCCTCCATGACCCACCAGACACACCTAGAAGTGTGCTCCCCTAGTTTCCAGGGTAGATCCCTAGCTAATCAAGTTGAAACTCCACCCTACCCCCCAACATGTGGTGAGCCAGATCCATAAATAGACACAGTGAGGAAAGTCCTAACCCCTGGCTGGATCTTAAGTTCCTAATAGGCCCTCAGTTAACATAGCATCTTGGCTGCTTTGAATGTTCATCTGTCTGATTTAACAGCAGTCGCAATGCTTAATAAGAAGTGAGATCTAGCTAGGATGCTTATGTGAGTCTGGTACTTGGCAGACACTGGCTCACTCCGAGTTGTATGCACTTTGTGTATATTGCTTGGTCATCTTAGTGACCCTGTGGGTTTAGTGCTGTTGTGATTCCCAGTTTGTACAAGAGGAAACTGAAGCCACTTGATCAAAGTTGCACGTTCACAATGGCGAAGCAGCAGGTGGATCCTTGTCTGAGCTGTGCTCCTCTTGAAGTCCTCTCTCTGAGCCCATTTTCTTCCTCACTGTCCATCCTCCCTACAGGCAGTGTGAACCCAAGCTAATGAGCTAGACAGAGTCCCAGCTCCGTGTTGGCTGGGGAGTCCTCCCCAAGGTCTGTGTAAGCGAATCTATATGGCCCTGCTCAGGAGCCAGTTTCTGCCTGTCTGATTTAATGAGGAGGAAACTAGTAGCTCAGTTTGGCCAACTGCCAGCACAGCCCTCTCTCCTCTCCTGGAGCCATCATGAGCTTGGTCTCTGGCAAACCCAAAAATAAGGCTAATCAGGAGGCTGCACTCTAGTCAGCTAATTGAGTTAGGAGAGAGCAGGCTGTGGACTGACATCTGCCTTTTCCAGGTCACAACTACTGCTCTGTGAACAATGGTGGCTGCACCCACCTCTGCCTGGCCACCCCAGGGAGCAGGACCTGCCGCTGCCCTGACAACACCCCTGGAGTAGACTGTATTGAGCGGAACTGAAGACAGGAGTGCCTCCTTCCCTCTCCGCGTATCTCACAGCAGTGCCCGACTTGAGACTACTTGGTCCAGATGGACACCTGTCTTCCAGCTGAGGGACCAGTAGGCCCAGGTCTAGCCCAGCCTGAGCCCAAACAACTTTCTTCACCCTGTTCCCCAAAACATACGCTCAGGGCTTCTGTAATGAGGTCTCTGCCCCGATATGGGGGTTGGATCTCCCACCCTGACCTCATTTTTCAGAAAAGCTTACAGAGCCCTGGGTGAAAACAGTGTGCCCTGTCCCATCTCCTTGGACTTTTCCCTAGTCCTCGTCCCCAGAGGTGAGCAGACCCTCCACAGGCCTGGGTGGCCCCTTCCCTGGGGCTTTCTGAGCTCGCCCTGTGCTCTGAGATACCCGCCATCCTGCCAGCTCCTCAATATGCCAGCCGGGGCTGCCGGAACAAGGATGTGAAGGAGGGAGTTAACCCTGCCTCTCCTTTTCTCTTGGTGCTGTCACTTCCCTCTTTATTCCCCACCTTTCCATTCCCAGGTCCTCACCATCTTCATCCTGCCAAGACCCTGATTTCAGTGAGTATGCTCTGCCTTTTGACCAAAACCACCCAGTTCTAGTGCTGTATGGAAGCTGGTAGCCGATCATGAGCAGCCCTTCCCAGTGAAATTCTGGCTGTTCAGCAGTGACCTTTGGTAGTCCAAGGCTTATGTCAAAGAAGCATCCTGGGGAAGAAATTCTAAGATGTAGAGACATTTGAGAATATAAGATTTATCTTCATGTGCCTTAAATGATACCAAAGATAACGCATTATCCTTCTTTGCCAGAAGCATCTGCGTCTCAGCATTTGCCTGTGGTGCTGTACTGGTCTCCAGCCCTGCTGCTGGTACCAATGCCCATTCTCACAGAGACCCAGGTGTGGCACACGCTGGGGCAGGTCACAGGCTATGGTCCATCTGGCCCCTCACCTGAAGCCCCCACTCTTGGGTACTGCTTTGCTCTCAGTCAGGAGCTGGTGTTTTATGTCTCCCTCCCTCAGTGGCCCCTGCTGGCTCTGTTTTCATCTGAAGACACGGTTCAGGAAGATCTGCTTGAGTATTATACTAATGGCTCAGACCCTTACTTGTACATTGCCCTAATGCAAAGGAACTATTGCTGCCTTTCATATTTATGTTTCAACGATTTGTTTCCAAAACATTTCCTGGTAATATGAGTAGCTGGTGTTCCTTCCAGCTACTTCCCAGGGTCCTGAGATGAGAAGTTTTGGATTGGAAGCATAAGGAGCTTGAGCCAGGACAACATAGGGTAAAAGGGGTAGAAAAGACGGGTAGAAAGCATCAGAAGAGACTGACCAAGGGCAGGAATGGAAACCCCAAGAGAAAGGGGCTGAGGAGGGGTTTAAGAACACCAATAATAAAAACCCATAACTCCAAAGAGAAACTGGTACATTTTTGTAAAAGAGCATTTATCCTAAGGACATGGAAGAATTTTTTCTCCTCAGGTAGTAGATACCCCCACCCATTTGCTTCAAGCCCCAGCACTTTGTCCCTGCTCCTTCCCTCCTGCCTTTGTATCACCTGCTTCTGGGACCTGGAATCTCCAATTGAGTGTTTTCCTTAAGTAATTGGAGTGTTCTGAGAGGCGGCAACTATATCCTCAAGAATCACAGGCTTGGGGAATTGTGGGTCTTATATGAAGCCAGCCCCATACATTAGTCTTTCTTTTTGTAATTATCATCCCATATCAAGCCCTGCATATCAAGTGTTCAACATGATGTATAGTGTTTGTAACTATTTTCCTCATTTCACTAGATTCATTCTAAAGTCTTAAATGGTAAGTTTTAAACTGTGGAAACCACTGAAGGTGCTTATTAACTATTCCCCAAAATGTACACCAGTATTGAACAATTCCTTGAGTTTACAGCTGTACAAATATTAGTGAAGAATATTAAAAAAATGTTTTTGTTTAAAAAGAAAGTCTCCCTGTCTGTTTTGAAGGAAGAGCTGTCATGTCGGGGAGTGGGTTCATGATGGAGCCCCGAGACTTACCATGTCAGAATCTCAGCAGGAGTTGCATGTTTCTCCCACAGTCCAGAAAGAGCTTAGGGTCTTGTTGTTGACTTAAACAGTAATCACATCATAAATCCCAAATCATCCTTTTGGACATTGTTTTCACTTTTTTTTTTTTTTTTTTTTGGTGCTGGGGATAGAACTCATGACCTCATGTTTGCCAAGCAGGCACTTATGCCACTGAGCTAAACCCCCAGCCCTGTTTTCACTTTTTAGGAAAAGGTGTTCTAGCTGCAGGGAGTAGAAAAAGCCCCCTGACTCAGCTCCACAATGAGCCACAATTGCCCTCTTTACCTGCAGGAGAAGGAAAGATGCTTTCCTGATGGTGGTACTGGAGTGAGACCCCAGTCTGTTTTGATATTATGCCACCACGTGTCCCTCTGTAGGGTTAGAATGGCCTCTGACTTGGTAGTGGCTCAGGGTCTCAGTTGAGGGGCTCAGAGCTTGGGTGCTGCAGAGTAGGGAGGCGCGACACAAGGGCTCCATGTAAGTCATCTAAAGGGGCAACTTGTACTGGGACTTGAATTTCCAGTATTTTATACCACCCATAAAACCAAGTGACCTCAAGATGACATGTGGACAAAAGATGGTGGAACAGAAAGCTCCGGCAATCCATGCCTGCATCAGAACAGCGACTGGATGGGCAGAAACCTCTGGCGGGGTTTCTGTGTATGGCAGTACACACTCAGTGCCTAGGAGACAGCTTGGAGGAGGCTGGTGCAGTTCGGTTCACTTTAGCTCTGGTTTGTTTGTATTTATCAGCCCCAGCCCTAAGGCAGGCAACCGTGGGACAGCAGCCCAAGTTCCTGCTGTTCTTCACTGGAGCCAGGCTAGGCAACAGACTTCATTCTTTGAAAACCTCAAGGTTCTGGACTCTGGTTACTGATTGCTGCTTGTCATCCTTGAGGGGCTGGCACATAGGAGAAACCTTCCTGATGCCAGATTTGTCCACAATTTCTTGGATATGATGTCAAAAGCACAAAGAAAAGGAAAAGAATTGGTAAATTGAACTTCATAACTTAAAATGATTGTGCATCAAAAGATACTATTAAGAGTGAAAATCACTGGAAAGGGAAAAATATGTGCAAGTATATATCTTAGATTAATATGAAGTGTAAAGAACTACAACTCAACAACTGGAAAACAATCCAAAGTAAATAATGGATTTGAATCTTTCTACAGAGAAGATACAGAATTGACAGTAAACATGAAAAGATGCTCCAAGGTCGGGCTGCAGCCCTGTGGAGCATCTGTATAGCATATGTGAGGCCCTGAGTTGATTCCTAACACCAGTAAAAAAAACTTTTGTGTCATTAGTGATAAAGGAATTTCAGATCAAAACCAAATTTGATACTACTTCATATCCACTAGGATTGCTACTATACAGAAAAACATGCTGAAGTGGAAAAATGCGAATTATACATTGCTGATGGGAATGTAGAATGGCAGAGACTGTGGAAGACAGTTTGGTGGTGCCTCAGAAAGTTGATTGTAGACTTACCATGTGGTCTGGGAGCCCCTCTCCTAGCTACACACCTGAAGGAATGAAAGGAGCTTGGCCAGACACTTGGAACCCAGTGTTCATTGCAGCACAGTTTACCATAGCCAAAAGGTAGGAACCGCTTGTGTCCATCAGTGGATGAATGGATAAACAAAATATGGGTTACACATACAATTTGGCTATAAAAAGGAATGAAATTCTGACACATGCTACAATATGAATGAATCTTGAAGATGTTATGGTGAGCCATGTATGGTGGTGCACTCCTATAATCGTAGCACTCGGGAGGCTGAGGCAAGAGGATTGTTGCAAGTTCAAGACCAACCTAGACTACAAAGTGAGCCCAAGGCCAATCTGAACTGCACAGCAAGACCCTGTCTCAAAAAGATTAAAAAAAAAAAAGTTATGTGCAAAATAAACCAGACACAACGGAATAAACAATATGAGCCCACTTACGTAAGGGATATAGAATAGGGAAACTCATAAACTCTAAAAGTAGGTTAGAGGTTACCAGGCATCAAAGGAAGGGAAGAATGGAGTTATTGCTTAGGTTACAGTGTTTTGGGGAAGGCAAAGAAAATGTTTTGAAAATAGTGATGATGGTTGCATAACACTTCAATGAGGTCGGTGCCAATGAATTAAAATGACTAAAAGGACAAATCCCATGTTATATTCTACCATTTTTTTTACAAGTATACTGAAAACCACTCTGTGTATATTTTAACTGACTAAATTGTATGGCAGAGGAGTTACATCTCAATAAAACTGGTTGGGTTTTTATTTTTTAATCATCACTGCAAAATAAAATCTCTAATTACCTAAGGTTAGCACTTGTAACCAGGTGAATTCTAAAGATCTCAAGGCTCTAATTTAGGTTCTGCTATGAAAGGAGCTTGTAGATGGAATTAAGATTACTAATGAGCTGACCTTAAAGACATTACCCTGTTACCTAGATGGGCCCTTAGGAACAGAGGGAGGGAAAAGTCAGAGACAGGCGAAAACCGAAAGCAGGTAAGATGAGGGTGGCCTTGCAGGGAGTCGTGAACCAAGGTGCAAGGTGACTTGAGCATCCTGAGAACAATTCCTGACCAACAGCCCCGGGGGCCTCAGTCCTACAACTGCCAGAAATTGGGTTCTACCACAAGCCAAAGAGATTTGTAAGCAGATTCTTTCCAAAACCCCTTGCGAGATCTGCAGCCCTGCGAGGCTGCCTGACTGGAGGACCCAGGGAGCCATGCCAGGCAGAGGTGCTGACCTACAGAATGTGAGATAATAAGTGGTTGCTGTTTTGAGCTGATAAATTTGTAGTCCTTTCTTGCGCAATCATAGAGAATTGACATGCTCTTTGCAGCTGAGCATTGCCAGATGGGATTATGCCTGCTGGGTGTCTCCATTGGTCCTCCGCACCCTGGTCAGGGCCCAAGAGGCCCATCCATGTGGACAACATCTGTCATTCCCATACTCTCTGGCTTCCTCGCAGGCAGTGGAGGGAGAGCAGAGGTGGGCTGGGTGTGTGTCCCTGTTCTGCCAAGTTGACCAATGGTCACAGAGGCCCTTGGGGTGTTGCTCTCTACCTGCACTCTGCCAGGGTTTCAATAGCCACTCTAGCTAGTCTTGGTGAGGTGACAGACCCTTGCTGCTGTCCTCTGGGACTGCTGTATTCCTCTTAGGTTCCCTTTACCTTCACTATAACTTTAAGCTTGCATCAAATGGTCCTAATTTAGGGTATTTTTTTTCCGAGTCTCCAGCTGAAGCTGGGATTCATGTTTTGTATTCTTAACTTTCATGGATGTTCAGAATTTTGCATAGTTGAATTTATTAAAAATTCAAAAGCTATTTTTTATAATCACATCTCACATTTTATAGGGTATATTTTAGTTATAGTATAACAGATGCAAATTACACAGATGTATTAAAAATGTACCCAAAAAGCCACTTTTCACTTAATAGCTCATTTGATTTTCAGATGCAGAGCTCTTAATGTAGGGGGTTTCTAGCCCCTCGCAGGAATCTCTCGGCCACTTTGATTATATTCAGAAGTGTGCAACCTCATGCTTTCTCAAGGTTCTTCCCCAGAACCCAGTCTCAACTCCCAGAGTCAGGGGACCCCAATCTAGCCTGGCCTGAATGCTGTCCCTCTCACAGGTAGTGACTGAGCCAGGCAGCTCTGTTCCCACCGGGCCTCCTGTAGGCCTTGAAGTCATTGGCCTGGTCCTGTAGGTCACTGCAGCCTCCTGCTCCTGCTCACTTGGCCTAACTAACCTCAGTGACCACTTCAGCCTCCTCACCCCTTCTGCAGACGGGCAAGGTCCAGCTGCCCTACTTCGCTCAAGGGGACTGGCTTCAGGGTCATAGTGGACAGGTCCATGCAGATGAGCCCCATCTACCCACCTATGAGTGCATGAGGCTTTGGGGGGACATCTAGTCATAAGCCATAACAAAGGACACACTTGATCCAAAGACAGACACTGCAAATAAGAGTTGCTTCAATCAATCCTAAAAGCAGGTGAATTTCTGGCATTACTCAAGCCATTTTACTTTACTGCTTATATTAGACATTCTGAGGGCCAAATGTTTTGGGGTCTGATTATGAATCTCAGGACCCTCCCATTTTTCCTTCACCTACTCACCCATTTAAATAACCACAACCATGCAGAGCATTTGCCAGGTGGAGAGGCTTCCAGTAACACCAGTGCTGCATTAGCGAGTTTGGCATACAAGAATGAAATACAAACCTTGCCTTTCCCCTTCTATCAATGCAGGGTCTGCTCGTAGCCAAGGTTAAGTTTCCACAGGTGCTCCTGGACTTACCTTGGGGACATGGCCTGCTAAGCCCATGGCAAACTGAAGAATATCTGAGCTAAAAAATATATGGAATAAACCTGACCCACCATACAGCCTCACCCTGTGCCATGGGAGAGGCCTGTGCTGTGTCATCTCCAGCCAGGACAGGAGCAATATTCAAAGATTCAAGTACAGTTTCTACAGAGTGCTTCACTTTTTCACCATTGTAAAGTCAGAAAACTCAGGATCTAAGTATCTCGGGGGCTAGAAGGGGTTGTCACCAAGCTGGACACCTTCCCTGGCTCTGGCATTTCTTGAGACCAGCTTGTAAAACACATCCCACCACTAAACAGACTTTCAGATAAGTTATATCTGGCAAGTGCTGGTGAACTCTCCCCCAAAAACAACTTGCGTAACTCCCTCTTTCCCCAATTAAACCCCAATCTTCTCTGTTGTACTCTGGACATTCCAGAGTTCTCTCCAGCCTCTGTATGTGTCCTAGATTGTAATCTTCATTTTTATATAATTCCCAAGCAAAACTTTTATACTTGGAGGTTTGCCTTGACATTTTTATTTGACTTTATCACATTGCACTTTCCTCCAGTGCCACTGTCCCATGGGGCAACAGACATTCCTGCAGGCTTATGCAGCAAGCAAGAGAACTTCTTGTTTTGATTTTTGAGGCAGAGTCTCACTATGTAGCACAGACTGACCTTGAACTCACTATGTAACTCAGGCTGGCCTTGAACTCATGGTAATCCTCATGCCTCAGCTTCTTGAGTGCTGGGACTACTGGCATGCATCGCCATGCCTGACTTTTTTTAAGGTAGTGAAATAAACAGAACAAGACAGAACATAGCTAATTGAGACAGTGCAGTGAAATTGGTACAGAACCTCACAGCAGGTTACCAGGATAACAGTGATAGATACAATAGTATATCTGGTTTTCTTCACAATAGTTGTTCTTTCAATCAGGTATAGCAAAATCAAACCAAATACAGAACATTATAGAACTTATCAAAACAATATTGAATAGAGCAATACAATTAATCAGAACAAAGCAAAATAGTGATAACAATATTTGCCTTCAAAGAGATGGTAGAAGGAAATCCCCCTATTTGCTTTATTGCATATGGTCAACCTCCCAAGATGCTCAGATCTCTGGCTCCCATTTGCTAATGGTGGGGGGGGGGATGGACAGGATGTTTGATTCTTAGCCTGCCCACCGGTAGGCTCTCGGCTGCTTACCAGGGAATACCTGACTGTTAAAAAATATTAAGAAATTGCTAGTTGATAAACTACACATTGTCATCTTGGATGTAGTTGTTCAAGTTGCAAAATTAACAGATATATAGTAGACATTCAAACAGTGAGACTGCAAACAGTTCTGCTCAAAGATCCAACAAAGATTCAGCAATATGCTCATCTATTTTACACACTCAAACATACATGCAGTTATATCCTTTAGAGCACTTTCTTTTCCTCTCTTTTTTACAATAGCAATTATACATTTTGGGTTTTACTACTGTTATAGTTCTTATCACTTTTTACACTAGAGACACAATGTGATATTTATAAATATGATTCTTATTTATTTCACTAATGAGGATAGTCTCAAGTTGTCTCCATTTACCTATGAAGGCCTCAAATTCACCCTTTTTATAGCTGAATAATATTCCATTGTGTAAAAATACCACATCTTTTTCATCTACTCTGCAGTTGATGGGCATCTTGGTCGTTTCCAAGATTTAGCTATTACAAATTGTGCTGCTATGAACATGGGTGCACATTCAGTGTGATAAGAACCTGTCAATTCTTCTGGGAAAATACCCAGAAGGGGAATAGCTGGATTGAATGGAACTTCCAATCCTAGTCTTCTGAGAATTCTCCATATGGATTTCCATAATGGTTTCACCAATCTACATTCCCACCAACAGTGGAGCAGTGTTCCTTTTTCCCTGCAGCCTCGCGTGTTCTTTTTTCCCTGCAGCCTCGCCAACATTTGTTATCAGTTGATTTCTTGATGGCAGCTATTCTTTCTGGAGTGAGGTAAAATCTCAATGTTGTTTTAATTTGCATTTCTCAAATGACCAGTGATAATGAACATTTCTTCATGTATTTATTTTCCATTTGTATATCTTTCTCTGAGAACTGTGTGTTCATCTCAGATGCCCATTTTTGGAGAGGGTCTTTGAATTTGGGGGGCTTGATGTTTTTCAATTCTTTATATGTTCTGGAGATAATTCCTTTGTCTGAGGGGTTACTGGCTAAAATTCTTTCCCACTCTGTGGGTTTTCTTTTCACTCTGTTGGTAATTTCCTTTGAAGTGCAGAAACTCTTTTAGAGATTATCGGGATGGGTTCACTTGAAGACCACGGGTCTGGGAAGCAGAGGCAGGGTGGGGCCTGGAGCCTCGGTGGAAAATTGGTCCCCATCTCCTTCCCCAAGAGAAGGAGAAAAAGCTGCAGCTAAGGATTTAGAAGCCTCTACAAAGGACCAGGTCTCCTACAAGGAGCTAAGACGATGCAGAAATTAAGACATGGAAAAGTCAAAAAAGGGTTGAAGTGCTGGGAATTTATTTAGTGGCTCAAGTGTTTGCCTGGTAAGTGTGAGGTCGTGAGTTCGACCCCTGGTACCAAAAAACAAAACAAAAACAAAGGGTTGAAGCCAGGGTCTGTGAGTTGGTTCCTGGTCACTTGTTGTTGGTGTGGTCAGAGAATGCCCAGAGCCCCAGCTCCTGCCTGTTCAGTTTAAATTCAGGGACCTTTCTCAAGGCAGTTCCATCCATGGCCACATGGGGGCAGTCGGAGCCTTTCAAAACTTGCTTGGGGCAGAAAAGAAGAGGGAGCCTCTCTAAGCTACCACAATTCAATCTTGAGTGCTTCACCTAACTACCTCCCAGAAGGACCCCTAATTTCATGGCTGTTTTAAGCGTCCCCTCTCTTTTGAAAGGCACTGGGGCTTGAACCCAGGACCTTCACTCTGAGCTACATTCCCCAGTCCTTTTTGTTTTTTGAGACAGGGTCTTGCTGAATCACTAAGTTGACCAGGCTGAGCTGGAACTTTCCATCCTCCTGCCTCAGGTTCCCAGAGAGCTGGAATTACAGGCATGCCCCTGCACCCTGCTGTTTCCACATTCTTAACACCTCCCAATTGGGATTAAACTCCAACATGAGTTTCTGAAGGGGAAAACTGTATTCTAAACACAGGAAGCAACACATAGCTCTCTTTTGGCATTTTCTCAAAGAGGATCCCATGGCAGAGGAACAACTAATGTTGAACAAGAATTTCAAAGGTAAAGACTTTGTTTGCAGTGAAGTGGCCTCTTAAGTTAGCAGGGGCGTTTCCCTCTGTGACTACAGACAAGGCCAGCAGTGCCCTGGCTGTGCTGGCCATCGCTGAGGGGCACAGAGGCCATGGCTGAGAAAAGCCTCCAGAGAATTGGCACCAGCCACACTCTGGTGGCATCTGCTAACCACAACTGTAGCATTTGCAGTGAGGCAAGGGTCAAAAAGATAGGTTACAGGCCTTCAGGGTCACCTGTGTTTTTAGATGTTTTGGTAGGGTGACAAGGGAATGGGGAGGTGATGAGTGAAGATTCTATATATGATATAAGAAATCTAGAGCTGCATTCTGTTGCTTGCTTTGATGAAACTAAATGGAGTATACTATATATAGTATATATAGTATATATATATATATTATATATATTAGAGAAAGAGAAAGAGAGAGAGAGAGAATAAAGCGTGCTGGGGATTTAGCTCAGTGGTATAAGCACCTGCCTGAAAAGCACGAGATCATAAGTTCAATTCCCAGTACCAAATGAATAAGTAAATAAAAAATGAAGAGAATAAAACCTAACAAAATAAAGCAGAATAAAGTCAATCAAAAACAAAACAATGATGGGCGCACCAGGGAGAGAAAAATTCAGCGTCTCCCGAGAATTAGCCATGCTGCAACTTGGGGGACCAACCAAGAATGCAAAGAGCCAGCCTTCCTAGTAAGAAGTGTGAGCTGCGGGCGCACCAGGGTGAGGATAGTCAGTGTCTCCTGTGAGCCTACTGGTGCTCGGGCTGAGAATCAAATATCCCTTGTTCCCCTGCCCTTAGCAACTGGATGGTTTCAAGGTCAGCCAGAGATGATAGCAACTAAAGTACATAAAGCAACGAAATGCTTGTATCGCTTGGTTGATTATGCTGACCTTGGGCCAGCGGTCTGAGCATCTCTTGGGAGGATGACAGTATGCAGTATATCAAATAGGGGGGATTTCCTTCTGTCTTGTCTTTGAAGACCAATATTGTTTTCATTGTCTTGCTTTGTTCTGATTGTTTTGCTCTATTCAACATTCTGTTTTGATTGATTTTATAGTGTTCTGTTTTTTATTTGATTTTGCTATCCCTGATTGAATGGACAACTATTGTGAAGATAACAAGATATACTATGGTAACTATTATTGGTATCCCAGTATCCTGCTCTGAAGTTCTGTAGCAACTTCACTCCATTGTCTTGATTGGCTTTGTTCTTATTTTGTTGTATTTTACTATCTTTAAAAAAAAAAACAGTGAAAGTGATACAGGATTTCAAAACAGTGTAGTAGGAATCAACAATGGCTATTATAATGCTTCCTGCTATCTTCACAATTGCTGCCCATACCACCAGACATAGTAAAATCAAATAAAACAGAACAGAATAAAACCAGTCAAAATAGGACATTGAATAAAACAAAACAAAATGAAACAAAACAATGAGAACAATACTGGATCTCAAAAACATGACAAAAGAAATCCCCTATATTGCACAGTTATCTTCCTAATAGACGCTCAGCCTTGGGCCTGAAAAGTCAATCAAACAATATAAACATTAAGTTGTTTTGTACTTCAGGTGCTATCAGCTCAGCTTCTCCTCTGAATCAGCCAGTTGCTTATGGTGGGCAGGCAGGGAGGCACAATGTTCTTGAGTGTCAGCCTGCGTGCAGGTTGGCTCACAGAAAGGGCTAACTGGCTTCTTGTTATACTCCTCCCAGATCCAGAATGGCTTCTGCCGACTCATCCAGTGTACATATTTTGTTGGATCATCTGCACCTTGTTCCCAGCCTGTTCCCTCTTCTGTGAAAGGGGCATTCTAATAGCACCCAGCCGTGAGGACATCTCAAACTTCCCCATTAAAATCCTCTTTAGGACAAAACAGCTGCATCACAACCCCATTAAAATCCATCAATAGAAATGTTTTAAACGTAAAATACTGGGGGTGGTATGTGGGGGCATGGATTTAGGTCAGTGGAGTAAGCACCTGCCTTGCAAGCATGTGGTGGTTAGTTCAATTCCCGGTACAAAAAACAAAAATGTAAAATACCATTTAATATCTGCTATGGATTGAACTGTGGTCTTCCAAAAAGCGATGTTGTAGTCCTTGCCCAGTCTCTCAGAAAGTGATACTTGGAAATAAGCACTTTGTAGATGTAGTGAAATTAAGATGAGGTCGTTAGGGTGGGCCTTATGACTGGTGTCTTTATTAAAAGGGGAAAGTTAAAAAAAATAAAAGGGGAAAGTTGGATACACACAACTAAAATGCCATGTGAAGATGAAGACAGAGGGGAAATGTAATTCCAAGTCACAGAGCACCAAGGCTGGCCAGAAAACCACCAAGGCTGGGAAGAGGCTCAGAACAGATTTTCCTTCAGTCCCCAGAAGGAATCCAGCCTACAGACACCTTGATCTTGGCTTCTAGACTCAGGACTGTGAGATACATGTCTGTTTAATCTGCCTTCATTACAGCAATCCCAGAGGACTAACACACCAATGGAAAAACACTGAGCCTAGAGGGAGCCGCCTGACAATGGGCCCCGGGACTCCTCCCCTGACTCCTCAGCTGATGCCCACCTGGGGACCACATAGTGCAGCTGCAGGGATCCTTAAGAGGGTGAGAAGACGCATGTGGAAGCACTTTATGAATTCTTAATTGATAGGGAGATACCAGCTCTTGCTAAGAAGCTGCAGGGAAAAACAGAGGTTTCTGGGAAATGGTACTACAAACCTAGCGAAGAAAATGGACCAATTTAAAAATCTGCCAGGGCACTCAGGGAAAGTACTTGAAACCTCAGTCCCCTCACAGGTACAGGAAACATGAATAATTGCCTCTTTAATTGCTCTAAGTAGGTTGGTTCAAAGCACAGGATGTTTCCAAGTATAATTCACTTTGATGCAATTTAGAAAAATGTCTAGCATTCTATTTCAGGTTGACATTGATCTTTCCAGCTTGAGCTACTTGAACACCATGTCTCAATGGAAAGACAAAGGACAGAGATATATATTAGGCAGATGATGACATGTCATGTGTGTTTTGGCAGTGTTTAAATGTAAACCCATTCCAAAGACAGAGGAGATTTAGGCCCACATTTTATTAAAAGGACAAAAGCCAATGGCAGGGTTATAGCAGTGAAACCATTTGAGTGTCACTGTTTAAAATGCCAAAAACAGCATTTTACATTAACCATCGTTAACACTGTTAATGTTAAGATGCTTCAGAAAACATGTCAGAAGCACAGACTCCAGGCCTGCTTTTTCCTGGGTACTATAATGATTCGAAAGAAGTAAATGAGGATTCTTGGGCTGAGGAAGCCAGGACACTAATAGCAGGAATAACTATAAATAAGGCAAGTACCAGCAGGTAAGGCATCAGAGAGAGCATTGCTTCTGTTCCTGCAGCAACAAAAACCAAACTAGCTGATGACTAATAAATTGGCTAACATTATTCTTTTAAATGCATAAAGCTGTCAACCACCAAAGCCTGCCTGTTAGGGAAAACCATT
The DNA here is from genome assembly GCA_004027455.1 of Hydrochoerus hydrochaeris. Classification (NCBI taxonomy): domain Eukaryota; kingdom Metazoa; phylum Chordata; class Mammalia; order Rodentia; family Hydrochaeridae; genus Hydrochoerus; species Hydrochoerus hydrochaeris. The sequence goes on along the minus strand of PVLA01002947.1, from coordinate 109,454 downwards.
AGCACTTATTGTGAGTGGCAAGAGGAAAAGAATGAGTTTAAATTTTTTCTTTTCCTCCCTTTAGGTCTTCAATCTTCACTGTCCATACAAATGCTAGAGGAAGCAGGTTCAGAGCAGTGGTTTCCAATACTTTCAAGTGGGATTCATTTACAATAGCTGTCTCTGAAGACACTCATGTGAAAGGAAGAGAGATAATGAGATGGTGAATAAGAATGCAGTGGCTCTTCTAAATGAAGTTGCTTGTTAATCAGTCAGAATAGCTTGTAGGTGCCCAGCAGGAGGGTCACCACACAGTTGCCAGGCATGTTGTGCATTCACTGGTGCACATTAAGGGTCCAGGTCCCTTTGCAAAGGCATCGTGGTGCTTGGCCAAGGTATTGGACTTGTCACAGTAGATTGTGTTACATCCCCTGAGATGATGGCAGCTGTGGGGACCCAGGAGGACCCCAGATAACAACATCTGCACATGACCTCAAATCTTGGCTCAGCAGCAATCTAGCAGCCTGTCTAATCTCATGGAATCTCTGTTTCTTCTGCTGGACTCCATCTCCCAGGGCAGTGATCTAAATAAGTGAGGCAAGGCTCCCAACACACAGCCCTGTGCAAATGAGAAGAACTGATATTCTATGCGCCACAGAGGTACCCTTAGTTGCTCCTCCAATCATCAATATCCAGCTGAAATTCCAGGCAGTGTATGAGCTCGGGTTTGCGAAAGGAAATCACCATTAGCTGTGCACGTGCGGGCCCATGATTAAGGAACTGCCTCCTGTCTGTCCTTTAACACATTCTGAACTCATCACCACCCTGGGCTACACGGTGTTAACCCTGTTTAAAATCAGAGATCTGAGCCTAAGAATTCTTTTTATGACTCCCCAGGAGTAATTCCAGTGTGCATGGAGGGTAAGAGCCACTGAACAAAAATTCTGGAAAACAAAAAGTTTTGTTGGGATTTTGAAGGGATTATGTTGCATCTGTACAGCACCTGGGGACAATCACAGTAACACCAGTTCATGGACATTTACTTAGGAAGGGCTATGGTTCTTGATGTCTATTACTCTAGCTCTTAACCTAAATTATAGGTAATCTATATTTTACTGATGCAACATCTGAGCCCAGAGTCGTTAAGGAGCCTGTGAAGATGACATACAGCTGGTGTGTTGGGCTTCCCGGCTCCATCTCCCTGTTGCTGTTTCCACTTCACTCTGTGCCTCTTCTCACCCCTGCCAGCTCTCATGTAGGTCATTCCATTGGCACAATCTCTTTGAAAAAGAGAGAGGTTGAGTCCAAACAAAAAGCAAGTTATCTATAGAGACACAGAAATATATCCAAGATGCAGAGATCAATATATTGGGAAGTCACACCACTGTGGAGAGCCCGTGACCTATTTTCATCAACCAAGGAAACGTGTGTGTTTGCACTTTGGAAAAGCCTGAAAGGAGATCCAGGAGGGTCCCAGTAGAGGCCCTCTCTGGAAAGGCCATGGTGATAGGAAAGGATTAGTAAGGACTTCAGTTTTTCATCTTATACTATCCTCTCTGACACTGAGTGTTCTGCTACAAGCATGTATTCTTTTTACAACTAAAATCATTTCTATTTGAGAGAAGTAGGGAAAAGCTGCCTTTATACTGCTAATTGCAGACCTTTGAGAATAGGAAGTTGCCTGGTTCCCCTTCCCAACTGCAGTGACCGTTGGGTAATTCCTCCCTCCCATGGACCCCCTTTTGGGGAAGGAGAGGGAATGCACACAGACCACATAGGTGCATAAACCTGTGCCTGCCCTCCTCGGGGGGCCTCCAGCAGCTGACCATGAACCCAGCCTGAGCTGTTGTTCATGAGATTGAGCAGCAAGTTGTCTTCTGGGGTGCTTGGGCCATCATCTCGTGGCCACTGCACCCTTGCAGGACTTCCTGTTTGGGGATGAAGGTACTGTATGAAAGTGACAAAGAGGAAGCTGTGGCTGGGGACAGTGAGCATTGGGTACAGGGAGGGGCCCTAGCCCTTGGCCCCCTGGGGCTGGCATCCCTGTGGCACTGGTGTATGTGGATCAGCAGGCCAGGGAACGGCTCCTTAGTGCCTAGAGGCTCAGGAAGCTGAGGTGATGGCACTTTTGTTTTTGGCCTGGGGTGTCCAGTTTGGCCAACTCACATCTGCTCTTGCTCCTGTCACTGCTCAGGGACAGAGTCCAGCACTATTCTAAAGTCCTTGAAGCCCTTTGGGAACCTGTGTGGCTGTAAAAGCAGTTGCCATTTCCCAATGAACAGGTCTCTTTGACCTTCCCTGGGGTTTCCCACAGGTGTTCTTGAAGGTGATGCTCTGAGAAGAAAAGGGCAAGACTGTGCTCTGTGCTGTGACCTTGGCAGGTGCCCAGCTGAGCCCACCCAGAGACCTCAGCTTGGGAGCAAGGGAAGCCCTTGACTGCTAGACAGTAGGGATTGGGGATGACTGCTTTTTACTAGAAATCTTTCTTCATGAAATGGCTTTTAAAATTGTGCATGCATAACTGTCTTTATATGTTTAAATCAAAATAAGCATAGTACTGTAGCTTAATGGTAGTATATATGAGGCTCCTGGTTTGGTCCCCAGCACTGGAGACACAAAACCCAAAACAATGTAAAATAAAACATAAAATCAAAGTTTTTGTTTTGGGGCTGGAGATAAAAGTGCTGGATTGGTATCTGAGGATCTGGAATTGCATAAATATAGAAAAACCTCTGGGCTCAGCAGAGGGCCACCCACGATGTATTGGTTTGTTCTGGCTGCCATGACAAAGCACCAAATTTGCTACCTTTTTTTTTTTTGGTACCAGGAATCGAACTCAGTACCTTGTGCTTGCCAGGCAGGTGCTATGCCTCTGAGCTATATCCCTGTCCTTTTACCATTTTTTTTGTATCAGAAATTGAACACAGGACCTTATTTATTCTGCTGAGCTATATCCCAACCCAAAGCACCATGAAGTGAGTGGGTGCAACAACAGAAATGTACTCAATGTGATCAAAATATGCAGTGAATGTTAAAAATTCTTCTCAATGCATTAGTGTAAAAAAATACGTTGTCATTAGTCCCTCTTTAAATACTCAAATTTCTGAAGCTATTCTGGAAACCCTCTTTTGTGTCTTTACTGTTGCACTGTTATGACTGCTTTGGTGTCCTGAACTTACTTGATATGTTCACATGTTACAGTCATTTTGACTCTGGGGAAGAGACAGAGTTGCAAGGTACCAGACCCAGTGAATACAGTGGATGAGGACACACCGTAATGTTTTTAGGAGGCCGCTTGGCACTCAGCAGCAGCATTCACTGTATTTTTATCACACCTTGTAAAGACACTCACATGAGAACTTTCAGAAAGTGGCAAAGGGAGAAGTGTGTTTGAGTAAGGGGGATCATTTCAAGTGGGGTGTGTCTTTTATTCATCTTATATTGTGATCACCCCTACTATTTTCTCATGGTTCTGAAAGCCAGAAGTCTAAAATTAAGGTGTCAACAGGGCTGGTTCTTTCTGAGGGTCTAAAATGTGAGAGGCGGATCTGTGCCAGGCCCCTCCCTTTGGCTTGCAGAGAGCCATTTTAATCTTTACACGGTGTCTCCCCTAAAAGCTGCCTACAAGTATCTTCCTTTGGGTTAGGATCTGCCCTGAAGACTGTGGTTACTTCTACAAGAGCTGCTCTTCAAGGAGGGCCACACTCTGAGGTACTGAGTGTTAGGACTTCAACATATGAATTTGGAGGACACAGCTCAACTCCACACCAGAGCAGCCAGTAGCCTCCAGGAGAGGCTCTGACAGTCAGAGGAAAAACGTCAAGTTGCTACTCTTCTGGGAAATCCAAGGGATACAGTGACACTCCTGTCACCTCAGAAAGTTGCCCTGTACAGAAGAGAAGAGATTCTGACCTCAGGGATGGACAGTGGCCAGGGCTCACCCTGCCTCCAGTGGCTCAACTCTGGTCTTCCTCTTCCAGCTCTGGCAGCCTCAAGACTGATTCTCACCCTGCTCCTCAGCAAGGCTGCGTCAGGTGACAAAATGTGGCTGCATTTGGCAGCTGGACAGTCAGCTGGTAGCAACAGTGTCCCTGACTATGGACTATGAGGTGTGATCAAAATATATGGTGAATGTTTAAATTTGTGAGAATATTTATTTATATATTTTTATTTACGTTGTACCTAATGTTCCGATTCCCTGTCCCCTGGTGCCGCAGGAGGAGGCCCTTTCCTCCCTGCCATTTCCAGCATCCCAGTCTCTCTGAGGTGGTTTGTATTGCTTATGGCAGTCTCCCTTCATTGTCACCTTTCCTTCTGAGCCGCTGTGAAGGGAAGGTAAAGTGAAATGGTTATAACTCCTTTGGATGGAGGATTCCAGAGCCTCATATCATAACAGAAGTATGACTTCCTTGACATACTGGCCACAGTCTCAAATGCTTCTTGGGAAAGAGAAGAGTCATAAGAGATGCATATTCATCTGGGGCAATATGGGCATACCCACCTGCTGATACTCGAGGCCACTGTTTCTGCAAATTCACTAAACCTCTGGGTGACAGGCATGAACCACACTGTTCCTCTATGCTCAGTCACCATGACATAGTCCTGAAACCCTAAAGACAGGATGTGGAGTCTTTCTTTTAGATCCTGTGTTTGATTTCATTATTCAGTTCCTTTCAGTGATAACACAGGCGTGACTCGGTGACCTGCTGGTGTTACTGCAGACCCACACTGTGCTGGTGAGGACATGTAGGCCTGTGGCCCATCTGTTTGTCATTTATATACTGTAGGGAGCTATTGAAGCTGGAGATTGATCACATGTTTTGGGCTAAAGCAAAGCCATCCTTGAAAACACAGCTAAAAACAAGCCACCTAAACAAGTTGTTTCACTCCAAGAAGGCAAGGGGCCCAGGCCAGCCAGGCAAACAAGTTGCTAGACAGTGAGGTTGAAATTGAAATTTTTCTCTTAAATGTATAAATAAACGTGCTACAGTAGTTGAGCAGTTCCTTTCATCCCATCTTTTGTCTCCACCTGACCCCATCTTTTGTCTCTTCTTTATTTCCTTATCCTCTCAAGGTCCTTCACCTCAAAAACCTCATGTGCTGCATGGGTCACAGCAATAGACATCTTGTTAACAGCGGGAAAAAGGTGTCCACAGCAAAGGTCCTGCCACTACTCTTGGGTCCCCACTCTTGGGTCCCCAAAGCATCCTCTGACAGGTCTCCTAAGACTGCTCCCTCTGTTTGGGTACAGCCTGAGATATGACAGGCTAATCCTCAGAGTCCTCTCGAGGACCCATCTTGTCCCTGCAAAAGCAAAGTGGCCTCTTCTGTGGTGGCCATTGGGTTGCAGGTGTTGGTCCAGAGTCACACTTATAACTGTTCAGCACATACAACCAGTTAACTAAACACTTTCCACTAAGGTACAATTCAATTAATCAACACAATTTATTTGCATCGGTCAAACTAATTACCAGCCTTCCCAGGAAGAAGCTATGAAAGTATAAAGTTTTTGACCAAAAAAAAAAAATATTACAGTAAGACACAGTGCCATTCATCTCCCGCAAAATATTCCCTCTTGCTTTGAATACACCAATCTCATCATTCTTGCCACTTTCTGAAGCGTCCTGGAAGTTCTTTTTTTTTTTTTGTCTTTAGTTGAACTATTTATTTATATATTTTAAATTTATACTTAAAACACATATTTATGGGGTACATTGTGATGTTTTGATATATGTTTATATTGTGTGGTGATTGAATCAGGGAATCAGTATATTCATCACCTCACATTTATCTTTTTTTTTTTTTGTGGAGAGAACATAAAAAAAAATCTCTCTTCAAGCTATTTAGAAAGAAAACATCACTTTTACATACAGTCACCTGACTGTATGTAATACAGCACACCAGAGTCTGCTCCTCCTCTCTACCTGTAATTTAGTGCCCACTAACCAACCTCTCCCCTCCAATCTCTGATAACCACGACTGCACTTACTACTTAAGATCAGCTTCTTTAGATTCTACATGTGTAAGACCATGAGGTGATTGTCTTTCTGTGTCTGGCTTATTAGGCTCAGTATAATGTCCCCATTACTATGCTCCAGCAACGTGACGATAGTTCCGTTAAGAAGCAAAACGTTTTGATCATGTATTTCATTTTTGTAGAATTTATGTCCATACTTGGAACTTAAGCAAAAAAAAAAAAAAACCCTGACAGCTTCCTCCTGGAGCTCTGTATAGTCAGATCGGCTCACTTTTATTTTTCTTTTTTTAGTGGCACTGGAGATTGAACCCAGGACCTCCATACTTACATCCCCAGCCCTTTTTTCATTTTAATTTTGAAATAGTCTCACTATGTTGCCCAAGTTGGGCTCGAATTTGCAATCCTGCCTCAGCTTCCCAGAGTGCTGGAATTACTAAGAGCTTTAAAAGTGTAGTCACCTTCTTAGTGATTTAGGAGTGTTAGCATGAGTTTAGCTAGCGCTTAGATTCTATTTACCACAGTTTACTGCTCAAAGACCCACAGGGCCAACAAGCCTATACAGCTATTAAATTCCCCACAGAATGTATTGTTAGCTTTACAAGGTGCAAACAGGCCCCACAAACTCTGGCTGTGCTGAATGGGAGGAGCCTGACATGGTAACTCTGCTCTGTAGGCTGATGAATGCCACTTCCACTGCACACACCCCTAGAATTCCAGCACAGGGATGGCTGCTCAGGCAGAGGATGTTATAGATTATGTGCTCCCCCAACACTAAGAAAAACCCTCGACTGGGAGAATTTCACTCCACATGACATTCCAGTGAGATGATTTGTCCGTAACGAACTGCTCCTTGGCGATTAGACTCCCTGGAATACTGACAGGAATTTGATCTTTACCAACTGCGTCTCTCTCCACCTTTCTGAATGTCAGCCTCCTCCTCTACACAGGAGACATAAGCCCTGACAGAGGACCTCAGGGGCAAGCAGCTGGTACAGTATGCTGCGCCCTCTATAACTGTCCATCTATCAGCTTCACAAATGACTTAGCATGGCAAGGGAGCAGACACACTGCTGCTGCCTTGAATCGGGACTTGATACTTCTTTCCCTGAGCAGAGCTCAGCGACTGTGACCTCAGTGACACCCATTAAAAATCACACAGTCCCAAACTGCCAGACATGGTGTCCAGCTCCTTCAGAAAACGGCAGGCGGCACAGACACAGACAGGGAGTTGAGCCCACTCTGCCAACTGCTGGTCACAAAATGACCAAGTGACACACTGAACCATAGGGTCAGGCCCAGGTATATGCAAGGAGCTAGGGAGGAGTAGATCTTTGCTATTGTGGAGGCCGCTGGAAGTCCCCAGCCTGGAATGAGGTGATCAGCCACTCATCCTTGGAACCCCTCTAGACTGTCCATGATGCCACCTGACCCTGGGTCTAAGTCCAGACTTAGTAGAGTCCAAATCGCAAGGCTTGTCCACATCCATGCCTTTTCTGCAGTCAACACAAATACAGTACCAATATGTGTAAGGAGGCCTCTACCATACTCTGCAAACCATCCAGTATCAGGTCTCAGGTCTCAGGCCAGACTCCATTTCTTTCTTTCTTTCTTTCTTTCTTTCTTTCTTTCTTTCTTTCTTTCTTTCTTTCTTTCTTTTCTTCATAGTCAATGATGGTTTAATAGGTAAACCAAACCCTACAAATTTTGAACTCCTTTATGGATAATACCACCAAGCCAGAATGCAGTACAAGATTGGCCAATGTATGGATCTGTCTAAATAAACTCAATAAAAATGTTTAAAAGTGGCTTTTAAAAAATTATTTAGGCTTATGTTGAAAATAGAAGTGAATTTTTCAATTGCTCTTAAAAAAGTAAATATTAATGAGTTTACTATTGTACTCAAAATCATCTACACTTAAGGTGAGACTTTTTGTCAACAGAAAGGCGCTGCTCCAAATTGTTAATGGTATTAGAAAGACACTGCAATTTCTTCTTGAAAATGCTGAAGCTTCTCCAGCTGTAGTTTGATTATTTAATTTTGCCTTTCCTTGAGTTACTAACTTCACAATGAACTCTAAAATTTTCATCTTTTTATTAGATCTTTGTGCATTTCTTCATTTAATTCAGTTTTTCTCTGCATATACTGATAATGTCTGCTTATTTCTATTTTATGTCCCTCCTCTTTGATTTTCATTTCGTGTACAAGTTTGGCGATATTATCCTTATATTCCTGTTCATGAGATTTTACTTTTTCCTTTGCCATACCAGCATTTCTTTTTAGCTGTTCATTTTCACCTTTCAAATTGTGTTGATATTCAATAGTCTGTTGTAGCCCTTTTATCATGAAGAGCAGCACATTCATTTTTAATCGAGACTTCCTTTGTTTACATTACTTTTAATAAACTGGTAGTCTTTTCCTACTGAGTGTCCACTGTTATTCTATCCACAGATTCCTATCATTTTCTTTTCTATCTTTGAGAAATCCTTGATAAGTTTGTCAGTATTCACACTGCTAATCTTTTCCGTACATCCTTCACTGCTTTGCTCCATATTTGAACTACTGTTGCTCCTGGTTCCTCAGTGTCTCTCCAGACTCCATTTCATGGTACTTTTTCTTTAGCCTCAGCCTGGCTCCCTACTCACAGGCCAGGACTGTGAGATCCATATATATATATATGGATCAGCCCCTTCCCCACAATTCCTGGCTCTGCCCTTGCGCCCTTCTTACTCCCACCTCTGTCAAGGGGCTTCTGTCAAGGGGCCTGTGCGTGCCTCCTTTCTTTCTTCCCTGCTGCCAGCCCCAGGGCATGTATGTGCAAGCATGCGTGTGAACAGGAGCTTGCGTGTGAATGACAGCGTGTGCATGATTACATGCATGCATGCGTGCGTGAACTTCTGCGCGCATTAAGCGTGTGGATAGGTGGGAGGGAGGAAGTGTGTGCACCAGGCTGTGTGCTGCTCTTGAGGTGGAACCTGGGGTAAAAGATCATTCAATCAACACGTATTTATCACGGCTCTCTGTAGGGTAGGACTAAGGAAGCAGCAGTTAAAAGAACATTGTGCCCGTTTTTCGGGGCACAATGGCCCAGGAGTGTGCTGCTATGTGGACCAAGGCCCTGGCTCTTAGGCTCTATAAACCCAAAGTCAGCGCTACGTAGGTGATTCTCGCCTCCCTACTCACACCTCACCCTCCAAGCGTTTCCCTTTCGGGCTCTAAACTCGCGCACATCCGTATCTCCCCCGCCCCACCGTGCCCGCCCCCGCACGAGGCCTCTCCCCATCCGGGCCCCCAGGGCTAGCTCCGCCCCTTCAGCGCCCGTGCGGTGCCCCTCCCGCACGCTGCTGCTCCCAAGCCCCGCCCCTTCAGCTCCCCAGAACGTAGGCTCTGCCCCTAGGCACGCTGCCCCCACTCTACCCTGCACGTTGGCCCCTCGTTTTCCGCCCGCGCAGGAAGACCCTTTCCACCGCGGTTGCGCCAGTCCTTGGGGCTGGGAGTCTGAGCCGGCACAGCGCCACTCTTTGGGTGGGGTCGTATAAGGGGTCCATGCGTTTTCCGGGCGCCCGCAGGTACTGAATTTAGGCTGGTCCTCCTGCGTGTACATGCTGTCGGGGGCCCAGGGTTCCCCAGCCCAGGGAGCTGTGCTGTGCGGTGGGAGTGCAAGTAGAGGCTGCAGGGTCGGCTAAGGGGGAGAAGCAGGCACCCACAGGTCACAGACCAGCCAGAAAAATCGCTTAGGAGAGTGCTGAGTGCGTGCCCACGCGGGGCAGTAAAAAAGAGCACATTGAGGCAGCCCTATTCAACTTCTCCTCTTCTTCTGTGTCCCCCGGTACCTTTATTTAACCTCTTTGGGCCTCTTTTCATTCCCTGAAAAACATTTTAATTGAGACCTCCTACAAGAGGAGGTTGTAAAGATAATGAATGGGCAGGACACAGGGAAGATGGTTCATACATAGTACCCATCCTAATTATGCATCTAGTCCTTACTGCCAGTCTGAGAGGGTTAGCCCCAGTAGGAGCTTCAGAGATCTTCCAGTTCAGTAGCTCGCAAACCTTTACCATCATCAGAATCACCCAGGGGACATGCATGTTAAGACAAGGGTTTCTGGGTTTCCTACCCCCAGAGTGTCTCATTCTGCAGATCCGTGCCTGAGAACATGCATTTCCGACAGTTTCAGGGTGGCAGGAGGCCGCTGCTGAAGGTCAGGGAACCACACTGTCGTTTACAGATGACAATCCTGAGGTTCAGAGTACAGGTTGAGTACCTTCTCAGTTCCTTGCTCCTGGACTGTTACATCCTTCCAGCCCCAGGTCCAGGCCAAGGCCAGGAGATTCATGCTGGATGAGAGGAGAAGGTGCTAGGCATCCAGGGAATGTGAAAGTAGCATGTCTGCAAAGGGCCCTAGGGCCGGACCTGAGTTCCAGCGGGAGAACTGACCTTGAGAAACAACAAGCCACTGCTGTTTCCGAAAGAAAAGTGGCCTTCATGTGTCCGGAGCCCCTGTAGCTTGGGATGCGTGTGTGTAGATGTGGGGATGGATGTGAGAGTCTCTGTATGTGTGATTGCGCGTGTGTGAGAGTGAGCTTGTGTTATCATTGTGCCTGTGTTGCTGTAACAAGGTATTACAGGTCAGAAGGCCTGGCCACAGACAGGTGTTTCCTCACTCTCATGGTGTGGGCAGAGCTGGCCTCCCTTGAGGTCTCTCTATGCAGTTTGCAAGTTGCTGTCTTCTGTCCTGTCTTGATCCCCTCTTCCTATAAAGACCCTCATCAGCTTGGAGTGGGGCCCACCTTCATGACCTCATTTTGACTTAGTTACCTCTTTAAGACCCTGTGGAGATTCTGGAGTTTAAGGCTGTGGCGTGTGAACTTGAAAGTGCATGCCTCAGTGTGCTCTTGTGTGTGGGGCTGGGGAGCCATAAGAGAGCTTTGTAGGAAGCAGCCATTTTGGGACCCAGGATGGGCTTCCTTCCCTAAGAAGTTCAGGCAGAGAAAGCTAACCTCCCACCTCATTCTGGGGTTTGTGGGTTTAGGAAGGGGCTGAGGGGCTCTGTGATGTTTCAGGTCAACGTGACTCTTGAGGGCTCAGGGTTTGACATGAATTTTTCCTGGATCCATGCAGCAGTTAGCTTCCTCTGAGCAGTCTCTCCTTGGGGCTGCTTCATGTGACAGCACTGCCTCTTGGGTTCCCCAGGGGATACTCCCTGATTCAGAAGAAAAGGAAGAAGAACAGGGGAGCTGGCTGACTTCCAGGGACGGGCTGCTGTGCTGGCACTGCCCTGGACCTGCCTGAGTGCTCCCCATGAGTGCTCAGTGTGTCCCCAGGGCGAGGTTCTTCGTGTTGGAAAGCTGGAAGAGTCATTTCTGAGGCTCCTTCCAGCTAGTTTAACTTACTCCCATGGTGAAAGAACTGTTGGCGGACTTGCAGGGAGATGTGGCAAGAGGATGTTCAAGCCTTTCGCAAGGCTCATTTTCCATCAGGGATGGACACATAACCTAACCAGCTGTTCTTTATGGGAACTGAGCAATAACTCACTGGCACCATCTTAGCCATTGGCGGCACTTGGGATATTGGGATAATGATTTTGCTTTTGAGTGTAGTGAGCACAAGAAAAGGTGCAGCTGGCTTTAGTTTGAACTGGAAAAGGGCCTGAGGAACAAGCTATTGAAAAGCTGCAGGCTCTCTTGAGGGGCCTAGGGCTGCAGGATTTGCACTGGTGGATGTGCCAGACCCACCTGTAAATGCTGACACAGTGAGTGCAAAGTCCAAGCAGGACTCAGCCTAGAACATACTTTGTAGTTTACTCTCTCTAAATGTCTGTTGACTGAATGGCTGATTGGAGGAATGAAAAATGCAATTTAAAGGAGGACAAACATTTGCCATGTAAGCAAGGTGGGGCTAGAAGTGTTGGAGATGTTACTACTGGCTCCCTTCTGAGGTTCACTGCAGTGACCTTGTGGCCTTTAATTAATAGCTTCCGGTCAGGAGACCAGCCAGGGCGCCTAAAATTATTTAATAAGCACTGGTAGAACTCTAGAAGCCAAATAAAAGAAGACTTCTCAAGAATTTCTATTCCTTGCTTATATGATCTGTGAAAATAGAAATTGCTATTATAGGTGAAAAGAAAAAGACTGCAAAGGAAGTTGAAAAATAATAGTAATTGTATGGGGTGGTGGAATGATGGGCAAATGCATTTTCTCTTCTTGACTCTCATTCTACCCTTGTTCTTTCCTCCCCACTGCTTGGCAAAGCACTGTCATGTAAGAGGCAAATTCTCTTCTGGGCTTGCATCTAGGCCGTCTTCCAGCCTCCTCCCATTACTTTGTAGTACGAACATCCCCTGCCCCATATTGTGGCCATGAATGGAAGCAAAAATGGTAGGAACCCAGTCCTCTCCTCCCCTTCTACAAGACCGCTATAGACTTCCAAAAAAAAAAAAAATGCTGCAAACTCCCAGACTTGGAGGAGCCCTTCAGTGGCAAACCCTAAAGACTCAGTGCACCTGCAGTTATGAGATGGCCATTTGGATGGCTCTGGGCTGTGCCTTGCCATATTTATGCATGCCAAGGTCAAATGTTGAATTTTTGAGAAGTAGTTGTTGCACCCAAGGTTTCCACGAGAAACGAAAGTGAGGGTTTGGTTTCCGCTCAGATTGAGCAACTTCCTCCCAGGGCATTCCCCACTCAGGCAAATGTGACCTTTTGCCATGGGCAGTCATACTCACGCATGTGACATGTATATATAAATGTATCTATGGGAGGAAGCTGGTCTGTGACCAGCTACTCTGCTGAGGTTGTTTACCTGAGTTTGATTGCCCACTTTAATCCTCTTGGGAATTTGGTCTAGGGCCAGGTCCAAGTTCAAGGGCTGTGTTGGGCAAACAAAGGGACAGCTAATGATGCACTGCCAGATCAAAAAGTGCCATCTCAAGTCCCAGAGGACATTCCGTCTTTCACTAGTGGCCACTGACAGTGATGTAAACCCATACTGAAGTGCTGGATCCTTCCTGTCAAAGGTTTGTCTCCTCTGCAGGAATCTGACAGCAGAGACCTCCCCCAGCAGAATCCAGGCACTGAGCCCTCCCTGTGCCCAGAAGGCTGGGCAGAGAATGCAACTTGGCCCATCTCTGCAGAGTGGGGAAATGTGCCCACTTCACTCAGCCAGAAGGCCCAGACTCCAGGGCTGCTTCCGTCTGGCCTATGGCCAATTGTGTCTGCACTGGTGAGGGTGGATATTTGGACTCTTGCCCATTCCCTGTCAGGAACCTCCGGACCCCAATCTCCTATCCTCTGCTGTTGATCATTCCTTCATCAGTGATTTGCAACATCAGCCTTTTCTGCCCTGAAAGGAAAAACCAGCCAAGAGTGCCCAGCACCAGGCCTAACTCCTTTTACATGGCTGGCTCCTGGTCCCTCCTCAGGGCTGGCTGTTGTGAGACCTGGTCCTGCCCAAACAGATCAGATTCTAAGAGGTGGCACTCATCAGGGAAGGCAAGTGCTAAGGCATTCGATGCAGTAGTACAGGGGAGGGGAGTTCAGGTCAGAGAAATTTTGGACTATGTAGACAGAGATAGCTCTCAGGAAGTGAACAGGAATGAGCTGTTTTGCTCTTGGGATTCCAAGTACATGGCTATTCTGGCTATGGAATTTTCTATACATTCTAAGGAAGGATCTAGAAATTGCCGAAGGTTAGAAACACTTTAGCTTGTATCACAGTGGTTTCTAGTCTTTACAGGAAATGCCTGTCCTGCTATATGTAAATGTTGCACATGACTTCCCTGTCTCAAACCTGACTGCATTTCTGTATTCATTTATTTTTTAAACTACTCCCACCCACATGGCTTGTGGGATTTAAGACTGTGTAGACTCTAGTTTCTAGAAGATTCTGCACCAGCTACTCTGTTGACCCCTAAACATGCTGTATCTCATTTAACCTGTAAGCAAAGTGCAGTTATAGCCTTTGGTCTTATTCATTTGCTGTTACTATAACAGAATACCTGAGACTGAGTCATTTATAAAGAAGAAAAGGCTTATTGGGCTTATAATTCTGGAGGCTGTAAAGTACAAAATTGGATGGTCATATCTGGTGAGAGCCATTTGTGGCTTTACCTTATGGCAGGAAGTGGCAAGACAAGTAGAGTATTTGGGAAAGAGAAGAGTGTACCCTCAAAAGAATCCATTCCTGTGGCTATGAAAGCTCAGGCAGAGAAAAGGCATTAATTCCTTTATGAAGGCTCTGTTCCCATGACCTAAACACCTCCTTTGAGGCTCTACCTCTTAGCATAGTTTCCATGGTAACCACACTCCAACATAAGTTTCCCAGTGGACAAACCACAGTTAAAGCATATTACTTTCATTTACTAAAAATACTGTAAGCAACCTGACCTCCCAGCTTGTGGTCAGTCCCATGGCAGATGCAGGTATGAGCACAGGCAATCTAACTCCAACATCTTGGCTTTGGTCCCCACACTGGGGCAGTAAAGAGGCTTTTGGAGCCAAACTTCTTGGTTCAAGTCTCAGCCTGCACCTTACTGTGAGATCATGGTGAGTTGACACTTCACTTTTCTAAGCTGGAATTTCTGCATCTGTAAAATAGGAGTGATAATGCCTACCGGAAAGAGTGTGTACGTGATAATTAAACAACTTAATAAATATGCATTGCAAAGCACCACACATGCTAACTGCTATTCTCATTAGCTGTGCTGGCCTTCATATTTATGCCCCTCATTTACCACTAAAGTGGATTTTAAAGAAATTATTTCAAAAACATTTTAACCTTACAGAAAATGTGTGAGTATAATTTATGGGCACCATAGGCTCTTCAGATTCACAGATTGTTAATACTTTTCCACATTTATGTTATCTCTAGTTTTCCTTTCAATCTGTAAATACCATTCATATTTTTGTTAGCACATTTGCCAGTTGAATTGCAGGTGTTTTGATCTTTTACCTCTAATAAAAAGGTAAAAATATTCTCTTATTATGACCACAGTGCAATGATGATATTCAGGAAATACAGTACTGTGATCTAATATATAATCCACATTTAGATTGCACTGATTGGCCCAACAATCTAGCAGTAGAGAAATCATTTCTTTCTGATCTTGGATTCAGTCTAGAGTCACAGGTTGTTCTCTGTTGCCAGGTCAAAAATGCTTCCTTTAAATTGGATCATTCTTCAGTTTTGTTGTCTTTCCTGTGCTGTTTCTGAAGAATGCACTTTGTAAACTGCCTCTCACATGGGCCTGTCTGTTTTCGTCCTCGTGGTCAGGCTCAGATCATGCAGACTGGGAACAAATGCTACATAAGAGTTGCCTTCTCAGTATCCCACACTAAGAGATGCATAATGTTAGTTTTAATTTGTGGGGAGAGTCTTTAATAAGACCATACATAATTTGCTCCTCTCAAAAGGCACATGGCCAATTCTAGAACAGGTTAGAAGCCTGCATGCTCTGTGACACAAGGGCACAGGTGTTCACTGGATGTGTTGCACCTACCCTCCTTCCTCCCTCACCTCGTCGTGTCTTCCTGGCTTTTAGGGGCCCAAGTGCCTCTCATGTCCCTCCCTACCCATCACAGAGGCTCACCCAGAGCAGGCACCCAGCAAATGCTTGCCAAGCCAAAATAAATAGAATGTATGTGGCCTGAGGCCCTGTCCATCTTGTAGTGAGTTCGAGAAAACAAGGAATAAACGTCCTCCACAGGCATGTGTGTTTGCACAACCACACACATCAGGCAGTGATAGGAAAAAGGGGATTTGGGTAGAGGAGGAAAGAGGGGACACTGTGCAAGCTCAGAAACAATAATAGATTTACAAGCAGGATGTGAATGAATCTGAAAAGCATCGTTGATTGAAAGAAACATATAGATTAAGATCAATGGCATCATATCATTTGTGGAACTCATAAACAAAATGATGCCATGCATGCCTGTGTCACATACACATATGTGCATACCTATAAGGACAGGTATGTAAATGTGATCATGGGCCTGAGGAAGGGGTGAGAATGGAAGTTTGGAAGGGTGTAAAGGAAATAATGCAAGAGAGGAGCTTTGCCAACTTGTGCGATAGGAGACCAGGAACCGAAGTACAGGAGGTCTCAGCTCACTAACCTGAGGCCAGAGAGCAGGAAAGAGAGATTTTGTTGCTAAGAACAAGGAAATGAATATATTTTTCCCTTCCCCATACCCTGGGGCTGTACTCCTTCTTCTGACAAATAAGGGGTCTCAGGGTTTGCCATGACAGGAAGGCAGCAGAGCAAGCAGGGTAACTAGAGGAGATAAGGAGGCCCCTGCAGCTGGGGCCAGCTCACTGATCTCTCAGGCCTAATTCACATTCTGGCTGTATCATGTACTAGATATGTGACCTCTGGGGCAGCTGTCTTATCACTCCAAAGCTCAGGTTTCCCAGAGACAATGCATACAAAACCTCCAGCAGAGGGTCAGGCCCGTGACATATTCTCAGAAGTTCTAAGTTGTTATCATACTTCTTTTTTTTGCCCCTTTAACAAGATTGCCAAATTTAGTGCCAGAACATCTCTCGGGACCTTTGGGACATATACAGGCTGGTTACTAATAAATCTTGACTGAATGACATTGATAGCTTTCACTATTACAACACTTAAGCCCGAGCATTCTGGTCAGCTGCTAGATGGGGCTGGAGGTAAACTAGTACAGCTCACCGGGGAACATTCCTATGGGAGAACAAGAGGAAGCCAGACTCCACCCCGTTGAGCTCTTCACTGGGAAGCTCTGGAATTGCATTGTGTTTGAAACAGGTTCTTTCTTCTAGAAATCCATGCTGAAATCATAGAAGCGATTGAGTCAAAGTACTAGAAAGAGACTGTGTGTGTGTGTGTGTGTGTGTGTGTGTGCTCATTCTAGGAGGTTCTCATCTTTGAATTTTGTTTTATGGCACCTTTGCTCAACCCTCAGACCAGGCCCAATTTGTGCCTGACTTTGAGAGATCAATTTGGCAGGAATTATGAGCACTGTTTTGAAATCCGTACTTATCAGATGGCACCAGCTTGCAGTGGGGCAATAATGACATGATGAGCCAGAATTTTTCTGGGACAAAGTGTGGCACAGCTCCCTGGGGCTGAGATTACAGAGCCTCCCAACTGCCTTCAATAGGGAATGTGGTGGGAAACTAAAGATGGCTGGAATGGGTGCACAGAGTGTGTTCAAGCTGGCTTCTCAAAAGCACAGGAATCGGGACAACATCTGGGACTGTCCCCTGGGTGATCTGCACAGGATGCTGCACTGAGAACCCCTTGCTGTCAGTCACTATGCCTGACACCTCTTATTCTCCAGCCCCTGGCCCACTGTCTGGCCCAAAGCAACAAGTCAGTAAATATTTGTAAAATAGCATTAAAGACTGAGAGAGTTTATTAAAAATTTAAAACAAAAAGTAGCTGCCACTTTTTCCCTTGCAGTACAGCCAACTAAAACAGATGACAGGTTCTATGCACACAAGGGCATCTGACCTCCACCTTATTGGCCTCTAATACTGTTTTTCTTCCTATAGGATTGCAGATTTGGGTCTCCCTGGATGTCACTTACACAAACACCCTTGCCAGCCCAATACTGGGTCCCTCCCAGCAGCAGTGTAGTGAGTAGGCTTGTGCCTGTGGTGACTCACTCATTCTTGGCCTTACCCTCCAGTGCACCATCAGTAGGGCATTTCTGGCCCCAGGAAGGAAGTGTGGTTAGCAGAAGAAGAGAAGAAGGGCCAGTTTCTTTCCTGCTGAATCAGACCCCTGACCCTTAAAGAAACAAGAATTACAGGTTCCTTCTGCTACATTGTCTCATCTGGTATTCTAGATCTCTTTAAGGCATCTTATTCCTCTGGCAGCTGCTGAGAAGCTGTGATTCATTACAGGCAGTCTCCTGAATCCAATGCTGTGAGCCTCCTGTCCCCAGCAAATGTCTCAAACTAAATTTGACGCTAACACATTTTTTTTTTCAGAAGGAGCACCTGTTTTTGCTACCTGTAAGTACTGAGCAAACTGAGTTTTTATTTTCCTCTGTTTACTGTCACACTCAACACAGCTCCAGATGCTCCTGTGAACAGAGGATGCCATCTTCACATAACTAGCCATTTTCAGGGAACTCTAGGACAATGTCCACCTGGAAATTGCCATGGTCCCACAGGTTAAAGGCTCAGTGCCACAGGACTGCCCCATTTCAGATGCCATTTGCAAATAGCACAATGTCACCTGTGCTTCTGAGCAGCTGGCTACTGATCAGGATTCTCACCACCCCTCTCCTTGATTTGATGAATTTGCTAGGACAGCTCGCAGAACTGTTGAAATATAGCAGAATTTTTATGAGGTGGGTCTAGCTGGCATGGTGACATGTACCTATAGTCTCAGCTGTTTAGATTTCAAGCGACTGTCCTATCTCATTGTTAGGTAGATGTAGGAAAGTAAAATTTAGAATAAAAAATTAGTGATTTTTTTGGTGAAAAAAACCATTTATTGGTTTGATCTCCACGTGTTGGAACCAGAGTCTTGAAGAGAAATCAGTTGAGGATCAGAGGAAAAAACATGGGATTTGCAACAGGACATGTTTCAGAAATCCTGTTCTACTGCCCATGTGACAATTAAGCATCCTATAACAGCATTCAGGTAAACCAGAGGCCACATGTGCTATAGGTGTCATATAAGACTATGACAGAGTTGAAGAGTCCCTGTTGTCTAGTGACATTACTGCTGTCCAACGAAAGTGATTGGGCAACACATTGCTTCTGCATTTGGGGTGATGCTGATTGTTATGGTTTGTACCTAGATATGCCCCAGAGCCTCATGTGGTCATAGAGCTTTCAGAAGTGGTTGAATATAGAGTGTGTGATGCTGGGATTAAGGGTGTGTGACTAGTAAGTCAGTCCATCCACTGATTTGTTTGGCATAGTTCTGGCTAGGATTAAGTGTGTGACTGTTATAACTGCTCTACAATTGGTAGACTGCCTACAATATAAGGCACAGAAAGAGTCTTGTTTCTTCTCCCCACAACCCCCCTGCTGCTTTTGTTATCTTCCCCTGCCATGAACAATTTGGTTCCCTGACATATGTCACCCTGCCTTGGAGCCAGCCAACTATGGATTGAAGCCTTCACAAACTGTGAGCTAGATAAAACTTTGCACCCTTTAACATTGGGTGTCAGATATTTTGTCTCAGCAATGAAAGAAAAGTAACTACTGCACTGGTGTAGGGATGCCCACTGCACTCCCAGTCACATAAAAATAATGCGAGTATCCATAGTCCACTATACTTGATAATAACTACTGTGTTACTAGTTTACGCATTTACCATACTGTTTAGAGTATACTCATACTCATAAAAACACAGTTTACTGTGAAATGTATGCTGTGCTCCATTGTAATCCCGAATATTGTGTTTGTAATCCAAATATTATAGTATCTTTTCCAGTCTTCCCCACAATCCAAAAAGTTATATTTGTAATCCCATTGAGACCTTTCTGGAATGCCAGCAAGTTAATTCCAATCTACCATCTCCAATGCAACCTACAGCAAGAGTAAAGACACCAAGACATTTTCAAAGTTATGGGCAGCCAAGGGGTCCTGAGTCCAATATCTGTGAAGATGTTCAGACAAAGGCCCTGATCCAAAGCTTCTCCCAGAATTCATTATCTTGTGGAGAAGGGGGTGGCTTGGGGTGAGTGACAGTGAGGATGGCAGGAACTACGTGAATAACTTGAGCTGGCTAGCCACACAGCAAGAAAAGCATCTTTGCAAAATGCAGGGATAACCATATGTAGAAGGATCAATTTGCATAATTCAATTAAGGTAACAACTGAAAATTGGTTTTGGAGGCTGTTGCTTCAGTTTCTGATACATAAACTTTTGTGCCCTGGGGACGCATAGCCTCTTCATCTCAAGGTTCATACCCAGTTGACATTCCTGGAGCTGACAGGTTCTACCATCCTGCTGTGCTCATATATTTTACAGAGAGCACTATGCAGGAAACAAGAGACTGTCTGATGGCTTTAGAGATTACATACCAGTACCTGGCTAGCCTTATTTACAATGCTTAGAGTTAATTGAAGAGGGAAGGAAATACCATAGTCAGCTCTGTATATATCAGGATAAGGAAATAACTCTCAATGTAACCAAATTGGAGCAATTGTTCTGTATTCCAGGAAAGTCACTCAGATTGTCTCCCACAGTGCTCTCTCAAGAGGCCATGACAAGCAACTGTCCTGACTCATTTAGATTCATATAAGTACAGTTTAGGATGTTTATATAGCAATGAAGTCACCTAGCCATGAATTTCTCGGGATGTAGCTTGTCTTTGAGGGACATGTGACTGTACTGTAGCAAAATCCAGAGTTTTGGCAGTCTTGGCAGTGGGAGATGGCCTAGCTGGGGATCCAAAACCCCAGGCTCCACAATATGGCACCTGCGTTCCCATCCTGGCATTGCAATTCCTTTTTGAGTGACCCTGGGAAAATTCCTAACACATCTTGACCTCAATGACTTCACTTATAAAGTCAGAGTAATATTTATACCTATCTACAAAACTGTCGTGAGGACTAAATGATTTCATTTATGTAAAATTCCTATGGGATGTATAAAAGGGAAACATGTAAAAGCAGCTAATATTTGCAAAACCGGGCTCATGATGGCTAGTTAACAGGAAAGTTGTGGAGAAGATTTAAAAAGCTAACATTTAAATACCCAGCACATGCTGTGGGCCCAGTGGTGCTGGCATCCTCCCTCTCCCAGCTTTAGTGCACTTGAAATGTTTGGTGCATCTGTAAACACTTGGAAAGGAAGCAAATGAAGTGGATGAGAGGCCACAGCACTGGCCAGATAGTGTCACCCACAGGAGACGTGAGCATAGAAGGTCTTTTTGCATCTTCTCTGGCTTCCTCTGGTTTTCTGGCCTTGAAGTGCAGTAGAGCAGGCTCCTCTGGGTGTGGGACTGGATTCCCTCTTGGATGAACTTCCTTCATGGGGTGGCCCTTAGTTTGGGTCCTGAGGTTTTGGGTTGCCCCACCTCCATTGTAAGCCAAGCTGACCCAGAGCAGAGGTCAGCAAACTTCTCAAAGGTCCTTGTAGTGACTATGTGTAGCTTTGCAGTTCATTCATCTGTGTTGATGTTACTCATCTCTGCCTCATATTTCACAGACAGTAACTTTGTGAATGGGCACCAGTGTGTGTTCCAGGGAAAGTGGAAATTTCAACTTCATTTAATTTTCATTTGTCAAGAAATAGCATTCTTCTCTTTTCTAACCAATTAAGGTAGTGAAGATATCCTCAGTTCACAGGTCACGCAAAAACAGGGTTAAGGTTCAATTTGGCTCATGGACCAAAGCTTGAAAATCCTGCACAACTCTCTCCCATATTAGAGGATTTCCTTATTGCAAATATCTAGTAATTGTTATTCAATTTTTGTTCTGATTTTATACCAGACTTAACACGAGCCTTAGAGGTGTTATATAAGGCACATTATTTCCACTTCTTAAATTGATGTGATCTTTTGACTACACTCATGAGCATATCTATGAATTATGGTTATCTATTGATTTATGATAATGGACTTAGCAACTTTGAGCTTTTTATTCTCTTTTCGTTTTCATTTCAAAATCAGTGTTGCCAGACAGTCATTAATGTATTATATTTTTAAAACTATAGTTAAGGGGCTAGGGATTTAGCTCAGTGGCATAAGTGCCTGCCTGTCAGGTGCGAGGTCATGAGTTCAATCCCTGGTACCGCAAAAAAAATAAATAAATAAATAAATAAAACTATAATTAAGGGATGGGGATGTAGCTTAGTGTAGAGCACTTGCTTAGTATGCACAAAGCCCTAGGTAATCCCCAGCACCACAAAAACAAACAAACAAACATGATTAAATATAACTAAAGTGAAACTAACCGCTATAACCACCTGAAACAACTTTTTTTTTTTTGGACACAGGATTTTGTTCTAAAATTTAGGCAGGTGCTTACTGAGCTAAATCCCCAGCCCTTCAGATTGGATTTGAATTCACTATGTTGCCAAGGCTGGCCTGAAACTCGTAATCCTCCTGCCTCAGCCTCTTAAGTGCTGGGATTACAGATGTGTGCCACCAGGCCTGCCTCATAAAGCAATCATTAAAGACATTAAGTATATTCACAATGTTCCAAAATCATCACTTCCTTCTAGTTCCAATATTTCCATCTCCCTATCATCAGTTTATTTTCCATCCCTTTGGTGGTGATCTATATTACAGTATAGACTCCTAGAGCACAGGACCCTACCTTCTTATATGCTAGAGTTCAGAGCCAAAGTTCGGAGCCAAACATCAGCCAGACTGATGTTCAGGGATAAAACATTACCTATGACAACTTATCTTAACATTTTCCTTTATGATTTATCTTTTGTTCTATTGTCTTTTAAAACATTCAATCATACCCATCTGTGTAGGTTTTGTTACATATGACAAATCAAAAAAATGAAATATTTTCTCAAAAATAAACATGACTTCAATCCTTCTTTCTAGGTGACTGGCTGTATTGTGGCCATGGAGCAAGTCAAAAAATGTCCTGCTGGTGTGAAGGAGTAAAGCAAATGTTCAGAATGATTAAAACAGAGTTTTCTTGTTCTCTTGTTTGTTTGTTTTGTTTTGGTACCAGGGATTGAACTCACACCCTCCCATTTGCCAAGCAGGCACTCATACTGCTGAGCTAAACCTCTGGCCCGTTGTTCTCTATACATAGATATCATAGACATACTGTTAAACAACAAATGATCTTAAATGTTAAACACTGTGTCTACATGAGTCATTAACCTGTTGTGTGCAAAGGAACCCCTTATTTAATACAAAGCAAAGACCTAGCTAACTTACTCACTGTTCCTGGCTATTTGTGTCAAAACCCAAGTTGTCTAGCCTCATGCACAAGGTGGATTTAAAAACACTGAGTCATTATTATAGAGTCAAAATCCTACTAGATTGTGCCTGTATCTTTTGGGTAATAGCTTGATCAATGTGGAACTTTAGGAGAAATTGGCATGGAAAATCTGGGGTAGTTTTTCGTCAATGCAGGTTTTCAGCTGTCAATTTAAACTATCAGGAAAGTTTTACAAAGTACAAACCATGCCTGGCCCCCAGTTGCTGGACTTCTACCTCCTGTGTGTATTTGCATAAAGAAGTTTTACATTTGCATGTGCTTGAAGAACCTCATGAATTGGCAAATACAGGGTATATTAATCAGTTCTACATCACTATAACCAAATACCCTATATATATTCAATGGCTCAAAGGAAAACCAGTTTACTATGGCTCATGGTTTCAGAGATTTTAGACCATAGTTGACTGGTTGCAAGGCAAAAATGACATGGTGGAAGGGTGTGGCAGAGGAAAGTTGCTCAACATGAAGGTCAAGAAGCAGAGAATGGGTAAAAATTCCAAAAGGTCACACTCTCATTATAGGCAAATAGAGGGACATGAGGCATGGAGATGCTCCAGGATAGCTGAACTTTCCATTCCAATGGAACATAAGCAGTAACTATCCTGAATGCCCTTAATTTGATCTTTTCATTCATTCAGATGCAGGAGGCAGGGGTAGAGCATCCTAAAGGTGGGAGGTATGAAGAAATAAAAGCAATCTCATCATTGTTCACACTCTGGTGAAGATCTAGCTTGTCTGTGAGCCATATCCTGCTTCAGAATAAAACCTTGCTTTCTTTAAACCAATACTTTACTTGTGCATGGTCTCTCATTGCTGGAATATGGCAGCCAGGAGAATTTTTCCTGGACTTCCAGATACCAGGTTAGTGACATTATGACACATCCAGACATACCTAGAAGTGTGCTTTACTAATGCCCTAGGAGGGGCCGGGGATTTAGCTCAGTGGCATAAGCACCTACCTGGCAAGCAGGAGGCTGTGGGTTTGAACTTGGGAACAACAACAACAAAAAAAGAATAACTAATGCCCTAGGAGTCTCTAAGCCGATCAAGTTGATCATCAAGATGTACTCTCACCCAGGGGAAGAGGTGAGCTTGGCATATACATATAGGGTTTAGGTTAGGATCTCAGGGATGGCTGGGATCAACCTTCCTTATACAGGTTTACCGCTTGCTTTTAATACATTATCTCCCCTGCCAAATGTTTACCAATTGAAATTGTTTTCATCTTCATGGAAACTCTTATCAATGTTCCTTCCAATCATGATGAGTGACTCTAAGACCCCATTTGACACCAAAATCCCTGGATACTCATTTCCCTTATATAAAATATAGTAGTGGTTGTGTATAACCTGTGGACATGCTCCCTTGAACCTTAAATCATCTCTCTAGACTACTTTTAAAATGTCATGCAAGGTAAATACTGTGTAACAGTTGTACTTTTCTGCTTATAGAGTAATGACCAGAAAAAAGTGTCTGTGCCCGTTCTTTTTTTTTTTTTTTGTACCGGGGATTGAACTCACAATCACACACTTGCAAGGCAGGCGCTTATATCACTGAGCTAAATCCCCAGCTCTGTACCTATTCCGTACAGATGCAGTTTTTTTTCCTGAATATTTTCATTCTGAGGTTGATTGAACACAAGATGTGGGGGCTTCCTGTTTGTTCATACATAAACACGTATACACGTACACACATATATTCACACACACACACACACACACAGCTTAAAGACAGACCTGTGGCCCTTAAACTATTACTATTGGCTGTTGACTTCAATATTTCAGACAGTATTATTTTTCTTTCCAGAGGGAAAAAGCACAGTGAACTGTTTGCTTAGATGCCAGAGTGTAATTGAATAACATATTTCCCACTGCCCGCTGTGTCACATCCAGTGTAAGTGCAGTTCCCAAGCTGCTCTTGTTCTTGTTCTCATCTGTCCCTCTTGCTACAAGTGACAGAAATGAAATAGACTCCTGCAAACGGACAAGAGGCTGTGACCTCTGGCACCATAAATGTATCAGAAACTTTTGAACAGTAATGAAAGTGGAGAGCCACACGGCCTGGCCCTAGCTATCCTGAATGATTTGTGCAGCGGTGGTCACTATGCTTGCTCTGTTGTTTAAATTACAGTAGAATGAGAGCCTTTGGCTGAAACTGGCTGCAGAATTTGATTCAGGAGCGCAGGGTGAGGTGTGGGAGTCTCTGTAACTGGGTTGTTGTTAGGCCATGGGCCTTTGAGATCTTTGCTGTGTCTTTTTGTTTGCCTTGGTGTGAACCAGGTTACACCATTCACAAAGTCTCAGAGTGTTTCCAGCTGGTAAAAGGAAAGTGTTTTAGCATTACCATATCTATAGTGGGCATTTCCCAAGCTGTTTTTCCCAGTGGTCAGTGGCTTCTGTTCCATTTTGCTTCCCCTAAGTCAGTGCACAGGGCCACCTTTTGAGCAAACAGCCTATGTAGTTGGACAGGACACACACTCAGCAGGGATCCATAATTTAATGTTCTGCTATTGCTGTCTTGAAATTCTCCATAATTCTTTAGCAAAGGACCCTCCTTCGCACTTGGCCCCACAAATTCTGTAACCAATTCTACCAGGGCAATTAAGCTCCTTACCACACACCATATTTGTAAAATGTTAGACATTTGCTTAATTCTTCAGATGCTGCTCTTGCTCTTGCTTGCTGCTTTTCCCTAGGTGCTAACCATTTCTAACTCTGGGTGTCTCCATGACTCCTTCTATGCAGTCAGTGGGCCTAGCGTGTTATGTTGACAAAAGACTCCCTAACCATCTCTTCTCTGCTCAGCACACCCTGGGCCCCATGACCTGAAGCTGTGTGGGTTCCTGCACTGTGATGTTGTGCAACTTCCAGTGCTGTCCCCTTTCCTCTAAGAACTGCAGCCACCTCTAGCAATACTCTCTGGTCCCCTGAACCATCTTTCCAGACTTGCTTATGCTAATTCTCAGACTTCTTGGTAGCTCAACTTTTCAAATGGATGTGCCAGTATTGGTGTGAATGTGTGTTTATGTGCATGTATATGTGTGCATGTATGTATGTGTGTGTATACATACATATATATATATATGCATAGGTGTGCACACATGTGTGTACATAAGAACAGTTTTGCACACACCAAGCATGTTCATTTTGTTATGAAGAATGAGGCTCCTGTACCACCATACACTGCACATTTACATTCTGATGTCAACCCTAGCCCACTACCATACGAGTTAAATCACTACATCTCCAAACTGCCTCATTTCCTGTCTGAGTCCAAGCCCTTGCTGGCCCTATTTTACTTAGCACTACTCCCTAATCTGGCAGCCTTCATAATCACAGGCAGAGATTTTTTAAGATATGTTCTCTGTGTTGCATGCAGATCTACCCAGTCAGCCCTGGAGGAGGACCCTGAAATCTGCATATACCTAAAGCTGCCATTGTGAGCCTGAGAAATTCCCACCCAAACAGCAAGTGGCCCTCATGCAGGCATAAATCTTGGCATCTGGTATACAGCCCTGTCCTGAGGCAGAAAGGCACAAGTATGTGAATTTGCAGCTGTAACAGTGGAGTCTAGGTGACTGTGTGGCATGTCTGGGAGCCTGAAAGTGGCCAGGACTTTGCCCATTTGCCTGAAGTATGGGAGAACACTGTCATTTCTGTCCATATCCCTGTGCTTGAACAAGAGAACATACCATCTCACATTCTGGAGGCTGGAAGTATAAGATCGAGGTGGCAACAAAGGTTCCTTCCAAGGTTGTGACGCGGGTCAGTCCCTGGCCTCTCCTGGGTTCTGGTGCTTCTCTGCCGCCTTCATCATTCCTTGGCTGTAGGCAACCCCTGCCTTTGTTTTCGTACAGCATTCTCCAAGTGTACACATCCTGTGTCAAATTTCCCCCTTTACCCAGGATGATCGAAATGTGCAGTAAATTTTTTAATTTTTTAAAATTTACTACTGTTAATTCCTCTCAAACTACTCCTTTTCCTTTGACTATTTGTCTTACTGTTGTTGCCTTTTTCTGAAGTGGTCCTGGAAGTTCTCTTTCATGAATATCTTTAGTTGCATTGCTATGCCTGCCATGATGTCCCAAATCAATTCAAAACATTTACCTTTCATGGTCATTTTGACTTTGGGAAAGAGGCAGAAGTTGCACAGAGCCAGATCTGGTGAATAAGGTAGATAAGAACACACTGTAATGTATTTACAAGCCTCCTTTTCCTTTGGATGGCACTTGGAAGCAGCGTTCAGTGTATTTTTGAACACATCCCATAAACATTCAGTGTTATGTTAAATAAGGGTCCATCCTAATGACCTCATTTTTCTCTTGATTATCTCTGTAAAGATCCTACCTATCTCCAAATAATGTCACATTTGGAGGTCCTAAGGGTTAGCATTGCAATAAATTCTTATTTATTTATTTATTAAAAAATTTATTTAAAGAGAATAAAAAGCAAAACAAAAAGGGTAGAAACAGTACAGAATTTCAAAAAAAACAGTAAGAAGTTACTAGTTGATAAATTACATATTGTCTTCTTAGCTATAGTTGTTCAAGTTACAAAATTAAAGCATACAAAGTGGACATTCAAACAGTGAAGCTGCAACAGTTCTGTTCAACAAACAAAAACTCAGCAACATGGTTATCAATCCTACACACTTAAACATACATGCAGTTATATCCTTTAGAACACTTTCTTTTCCTCCTTTTGCTTTTTAAGTCCATTATCTGTTTAGTTATATCATATTTCAGCTTGCTCAGTACCTTACTGATCTGTTTTATTGTTGTTATTTACTTTTTAATCAACTTATATAATTCTGTTGCTTTGTTTTTGTGTTTCTCCTCATCCATTCCCCATGATCAGCTTTGGGGGAGTTGGGAGTTTTTGGAGGTATTTTGTTACTTTGTTATCTCTCTTTTAAAAAAATTATTATTATTATTATTTTGAAGGTAGTAAAATACAGCAGAACAAGACAGAACAAACCCAGTTGAGACAGTGTAGTGAAATTGGTATAGGACTGCACAGCAGGTTACCAGGATAACAGTAATATGAACAATAGTATATCTCATTTTCTTCACAATAGTTGTTCTTTCAATCAGGTACAGCAAAATGAAAGGAAATACTGAACTTATAGAAACAGAATATTGAATAGAGCAATACCATTACTCAGAACAGAGCAAAACAGTGATAAAGATATTTGCCTTCTAAGAGATGGTAGAAGGATATCCCCCTTATTTGCTATATTGCATACGTTGATCCTCCCAAGAGAGACTCAGATCTCTGGCTCCTAAGTTGATAACCAGGGGGGAGTTGTGTGTGGATGTTTGATTCTTAGCCTGTGCACTAGCAGGCCCACAGCTGCTGTGCTGGCTGCTTGTTTTCCCAGCATCCCCTGTTCCAACCATTCCAATAAATTCTTAATAATAAATACTTAATAATAAATAATAATAAACACTGGTTTTGTGATCTTGAACAAATGAACCTTGTAGAACCTATTTTCTTCACCCATGAAATAGTGATTAAAAACCACCTACTGTGCAGGCTTTTTTCTTAATAATTATCATCAGATTAGATAAGGCACATGATAGTGACATTAGATGCTATGATCTGATTTAAAAGAAGTGGGACAGCTCTCCATGTTACCAACCCTGTGTACGTGTGTGTGTGTGCATGTGTGTGTGTGTGTGTGTGTGTGTAAGAAACAGAGAGACAAAGACAGAGACAGAGAGAGCACTTGTGTGATGTCCAAATCATTGAAGCATCTAACCCAAAGGTAGACTCCAGTGGAAACCACACATCAAACATGCTTCTGTCTGAACACTGATTTCATATTTTCCTACTCATGAAGGGTATGTCAGCATGAAAATCAAGAACTAGACACCTTTGTTGACATTAAATTTGCCTTATCATTTTTTCAGTTAGTGGTATGCTTCCAGAACTTACCTGATGAGACATACTGCACAGATTTTCTCCCCCAAAATCCAGGTTCAGTTGGTCCAGGTTGGGAGCTGGGGGTGTATTACTCAGTTTTGCTGTCTCTGGAACACCGTATCTGACACTTGTAATTTAAAGGAGAGGTTTATTTGACTCAAGCTTCCAGAGGGCTCAGTCCATGGTTGGCTGACTTTAAGGCAGAAGCATCATGGTGGAAGGGCATGGCAAAGGAGAGTTGCTCACTGCATGGCAGCCAGGAAACAGAGAAAGAAGGGAGGCTCCAGGGACAGGAATACACCAGGTAATGCCCTCAGGCATCCACCTCCATTCAGGCCCCATGTCCTAACAATATACCTCTGGGATTTAGCTCAGTGGCTTAAGTGCCTGCCTGGCAAGTGCAAGGTTGAGAGTTCAATTCCCAGTACAAAAAAAAAAAAAAAAAAAAGACATCTAACAATATACCTCTCTATGAATTTATCAATGGGTGAACCAACTGATGAGTGTCCCCATGATCCAGTCACCTTTCAAAGCCCCACCTTTGACCGTAAGAATTTTGGGGGACATTTTAAAGCTAAACCATAACAAGGGGTCTGTGTTTAACAAGCTCTGTCAGTATGTCCTATTGGACCAGTCTGCAAGAGCACTGCTGTGATCACAGTGGGACCTGAGTTCTCATATTGGCTTCTCCTTCAGCTGACAGCCAGAAGTAAGTCACTGAATCTGGTGGTGGGGCTACAGTTCCCACAACTGTAACCTTGAAATCTCCATGTCCTTTCAGCCCTCAGGTGCCATTCTTTCTTGTGGATTCTGTACTGCCTGCACTATGATGAGCTCCTGGTACTATTTCTGATACCTCTACCAACCTCTTCTCACCAGCTGGAGAGTTGGGAAATCTTCACTAGGTGGTGTCCAGCCAAGATGACCTGCTCATTAAACAGCTGCCCAGGGACCAGTGCAGGAGCACAGCAACTTCTGTGCAGTCTTGTACCTCTGTAACAGAGAAGGCATAACCTTGGTCCTGCTTTCCAGGAGTTAAGAGACCAGTCAGGCCTGTTTTGATCAGGTTAGCTTTTTAATACAACCACTTTGTGAAACATTGCTACAAAACAACACCTGGCCATTTAAATGATTTTAGTATTTCAGTGTTTTAAGGTAAATAAGTCGTTTTGTTGACTATGTTTTGTCTTGTTACATGAAAAAGAGGGAAACTCTCATACATTGCTGGTATGAATGCAAAATGATGAAGCTGATATGAAAAACAATCTAGCATTCCTCAATGTATTTTGCCATTGCTGGGACAACACACACAATTTAAAGGAGGAGAGATTTATTTTGGCTCACAATTTCAGAGGGTTCAGTCTGTGGTCAGGTGGCTCCAAAAAAGAAACATCATGGTGGAAAGGCATGGCAAGGAAAAGCTGCTCACTTCTTGGCAGCTGAGAATCAGCTTCCCAGTGTCTCACCTCTGAATATATGAGACTTTGGAGGGACATTGTAGATCTAAAACATAACACTCAGATGTTGAACTTGTTAGTTCATACATAAAAGAAATGAAAATGTATGTCTACACAAAAACCTGTGCACCAATATTTACAGGAGCATTAATCACCATAGCTAACAAGTGGAAACAACCCAGTGCCTCTTGACAAATTGTGGCTTATCTGTGCAATAGGACATCATGCAGCCACAAAAAGGAATGAAACACTGAAGCATGCTACAATATGGGTGAGTCTTGGGAACATGATGCAGAATGAAAGAAGCCAGTCACAAAAGGCCATATACTGTATGATTGCTTTTGTATTAAATAACCAGAATAGGCAAATCTGTAGATGTAGAAAGTACATTAGTGTTTTCCAGGACCTGGGGAGGGGTAAGTGGGAAGACTACTCCATGGGGTGCTAGGGGTTTTCTAGGGTGATGAAGGTTTGAAAGTTGAGAGAAATGGTGGTTGCAAAACCCTGAATACATTAAATTCTACTGAATTACACATTTTAAAATGTAGTATGTGAATTTTACATCTAAGAAAATAAAGAAAGGGGTAAAGGAGTGTATGGTGGAGGGGAAGGAGAAAGGAAGGAGAGGCAGAGAGAGGCAATATCATTACGCCTGTGCAGCAGATCTCCCTGAGTTTAAAGGAGAACATGACCATTGTGTTGCTGTAATAGAACAGAGCCTCAGTGTAATCACAGTGGTTGCTTTCCTCTCAGTGGGCAGTGCCATTATTTCCTTTCCACTAGCAGCACTCTCTGACGAGTCACAAGATGAGGCACCGGCGTTGTGTCCTGGGGTTAGTTACTCTGCATCCTCTCAGTCAGGCACATCTAGCATATGCACTCTGATCTGAGACTGGGCCATGTGAAGCTTTCTCATTCCTGTGGTGTGGCTGACCACCTTGGGCTCAGCAAGCATGAGGTCCATAGAGGCAGAGGGAGCATTCATCTGGGTCACAGATGCACCAGCTCATATGGCTAGGTTGCTTTTCACTAGCTGTTAAATGTACAAATCATGCCCTTCCTAGTGCTTGGCAGGGTGAATGGTTGGATTAAAAAAGAAACAACTGTGGATGGAGACCAGAGCTGGAAGACAGCAGATACTGGTGGCCAGTTTAGAGAATGCATTTGAACTGGTTTCAGCCCAACCCTTTACTGTTGAGGCTTGCTGCCCTCATGCTGGCTCCCTTTTGGATAGGTCTTGATAAAGGTCTCAGGCAGAGCTGACCACCTGACAAAATCAGACTGGGATGGGAATGGAGTTCTGCAGGTTCGTTGTCTCTACCAAACCCACATGGGATCTGCATGACTGCTCTTGATTTCTTACGACACTTCCAGCAGTTTGGTGTCTGCTGACCACCTCAGTCACCAACCACAAGCCACCATATTACCCTTCACTAAGCATGCTTCCAAGACCTCTGGCTAACTCTACCCCACTCATGAGCACACAGCCCTGTAGTTCAGGGTCCTGATTGACATTACACATTTTAAAATCTCAGGTACAGAATCTCAGATGGGAAAAATTTGAGAAGAGGCCACGGGAACTCTGAGCAGAAGCTTTGTTCTGTGGGAGTCAGGGTCCTGCTGCAGTGAAGGTCTTGCAGCAGCAAGCAGGTCCCCTTGGGACTCTCGTGGGAGCTCTGCAGCTGGGCTGCCTGTGCACATCTGGGCAGATGCACATGGCGAGTGGTTGCTGCGGGCCCTGGCAGCCACTGAGCTCTACTGCCAGCTTGAACTTCATGGATCAAGATGGACAGTGAGCAGGTCACCTTCTCAGCGTTATAGCCACCTGTTGGGTTTCTGAGTGGCTCCTTTCTCATTCTGGGGGAGTCCCCATAAGGACTATAGCTGTCGGAGACTGCTTTCCCTATTCCTACTGCACTGAGCTGGGTGGACTTAAAACTCATGTCCGCTGGAAGTCCTGTTATTTCTGCTCTTCTTCTGTGAGTATTTTGACAAAGAACTGCATTGTTCTCCAGTGTAAGACTTTCAGGAAAGCATGTGGCCTCAAATCTAATAATCAAAATGAAATCCACATTTAAATTTCTACTTAAAAATCAAATGTCACTTAAAATCAAATGAGAACTGAATAGTGTTTATTGTTTTTGAAAAATAAGCACAGCCTGGTTGTGAGGCCTAAGCACACCCTACTCCCCACCTGACCGGAAGTGGTAATTGGGCCTGACTCCTGCTGTGCGTGCAAAGGAATTTGTGCTGGGTGACATCCTCAGGGCTGGCACTCACAGTCCCCATCACGTGGTGTGGCCGGCCACTCATGCCTCTTAATCAGAGCATCAAGTGATTTGGTTGATGTGGTTGCGCAGCTATTTTTACAAAGCATCTCCCTGTGGAGGGCTGCTCTGAGCTCGGGGCCTTTCTTGGGCTGCTCTCCAACAACCTGACCAGTTTCCTGTGCTGAGGGCCAGGCTGCTTATCATGGGAGCCATGAGGCTACAGCCTGAAGCTGCATCAGAATGTTCATTACAGGCACTTTGCAGGGAGTGCCTACCCACGGCGGGTACTGTGAGAAGAAATCTCTGGAGCAGGAGATGGAAGGCCTGGCTTCAATCCTGGGCTTTGTCGCCAAGCAGCTATGTGATGCTGTACAAGTTAATTAACATCTCTGGGCTTCTGTTTCTGCATTTGTGAAATAGGTATCACAAACAGGATGCCAACAGGGGAATAAACTCAGGCCTTGGAATCAGTTACCTTCACTAGCTGTGCCACCTACAGGCCTTGAGACTCAGCTGTCCCCTGTCTCCAGGAACCTCTGTGGACTGGATGGAAATGATACTTCCCTTTGGGGGAGCCTTGTGGAAATTGAAAGAGATGCTTTAGGTACTGCAGCAGGTACAGGATTAGACACTAAGCAGCTGTAAAATAAGAGTCAAACATATATCTCCTACAGAGTTTTGAAGGTAAATATTATTATCATTAGTAGAATCCTTCTTCTCTCAGACAGCTTTACTTTATCCCCCTACTCCTCCCCACCCCTGCTCCAATACAAATGCTTTCTATTTTTAAACATTCCAATCTGGAAAAATTGGGAAAATAGTGCAATACTGCTGAATGTCCTTGATTCCCCAGATTCATTCACCAATTAGGTCACCTGTTCGTTTCCTCACCTGTTTTTTATTTCTCTTTCCATTTATCTCCCTGTCATTGATTTACCTGTAATTCATGGAGATACTGAAGGTAATTTGCGGATGTCGTAGTTGCATATCAAAGTACTTTGGCGTGTGGAAAATAAGCTCAGAACAACAGCATTCTCATGTGTAACTAAGTCCTATGCTGTCACTGCTGTCTCAGGCCTCCTGGGCTACTGGAACAAAATGCCATAGATTGGAAGGCTTAAACAACATATGTTTAAGTCTCAAAGTTCTAGAAGTTAGAAATCCAAAGTTAAGGTGTTCACCGATGTTGTGTCTGGTGAGGGCCCTCTCCTCTCTTGGCTTGCACATGGCACCTTCCCGCTGTATCTTCCCATGGTGAGAAGAGCGAAGGAAAGGGAGAAAGATCTGTCTCTTCTTCATCTTACAAAAACACACATAGTGGTGCACACCTGTAATCACAGCACTCCAGGAGAGTCGGAGGCAGGAGGATTGGACTCCGAAGTTTGAGCCTAGCCTGAGCAAATTAGCGACTTAGTGGGACCCTGTCTTGAAATAAAAAACAAACATTAAAAAGGGATATAGCTGGGGATATAGCTCAGTAGAAAGCTATTCAATCCTTAGTACCACAAAACAAACAAAACCCACAGATTCCACAGGGACTCCACTATCCTGACATCATTTACATCTGTTGTCCTCCTTAGGGCTATCACATTGGGAGTTAAGACTTTAGCATACAGATTTGGGAGGGACACATTCAGTCCCTAATAGTTATCAAGGAATGTCATATTGATTCAAATAATATTATCTAAAACACAGTTTGTATTAAAATTTTCCTAGCTTTCCCCACAATCTTCCTTATGTCTATTTTTTTTTATTTTTTGTCTTGTTGAGACAGGGTGTCTCTATGCAGTTCAGGCTGGCCTTGAGCTCATTTTGTAGCCCAAGATCGAATGTGCAATGATCCTCTTGCCTCAGCTTCTTGAGTGCTGGATTATACTGATTTTACTCCAATATTGGCTCCTTGATTTCCTTTGGTCATGATGTCTCTTTAGTCCTCTCTAAACAAATTGCACTTCCCAACTCTGAAGTTCTCAGTCAGGCATGGTCACTTGAGCACTTGAACTGTGGCCAATTCAAATTGATGGTATTAAAGATTTAGGGAGGGGGAGAATATAAATGATCTCACTTATAGTAATTCTTTATATTGATTGCATGTCAAAATGAGAATATACTGAGTATATTGGGCAAAAATAAAGTATTAAAAATTAATTTCACCTGTCTCACTGCTTTCCATTGAGGCTAATAAAAATTTTAATGACATTTTCTTGCATTATATTTCTATTACACAGCACTATTCCAGAATATTCCCTCCTGCCTTTTTGGTGTATGTGTGTGTGTGTGTATTTTGCTACGTGGACATTTTTGAAGAGCCCAAGCCAATTGTCTCTCAAATTGCCCTACAGTCTGGTTTTGTCTGCTTCTTTTGTTTAGATTCTGGTATAGTCTCTCTGACAAGAGTACAATGTAAGTGATGTTAGAACTTTGCATGAGGCAGCTCAGGTGTTTGTCCCATTGTTGGGCATGCAAAATCTGGTCACTTAGTGAAAGTGGCACCTGCCATATCTCTCCAATGCAGAAGGCTCCCAGGAGTTATTCTTTGAGTGATCCTGATCCTCCAACCTTTCAGCTGGTGATTTTAGCATCTACGGATTATCCTTTCCTCTCTTAATTACACTAGTGGTCAAAACACCAAAGGTGTCTTAACCTTTCATTCCATCTCAGTGGTTTGACTCAGTTGTTGTTTTAGTCTTTTGTGCTAAAACACAGCTCACTACTTTCTAAGGCTCATTGTTTTTCTGGTTGTGTACTATTCCATTGTGCATGATGTAGAATACAATATAATTTAATCTTTATTAATGATTATTTAGGTCATTTCTCATTTTTTTCTGCTAAAAATATGGATTACATGAACATCTTTGTACACTGTCCATCCAGTCTTCTCTGTCTTTGAAGTATATTCCTAGAAGTGGTATTGCCAAATACATGTAGTTCAGTTTGTAATGTGTATAGTCAGATTGCTCTCCAGAAATATTGCACAGTTCACACTTCTTGGAAACCAGCCAGGATGTTTTCAGCTGCAGAACAACAATCCCAACACAAATAGGCTTCTAATAAAGGCATGCGTTTTCCCACATAAACCAGACCTCTGAGGGAAAGATGTTGTGTTGCAGTTTCTCTCTTTTTTGCTCTTTATCTCTCTTTCCTTCTCCCCTCCTCACCCTCCCTCCCTCCTTTTTATTTTTTTAAGAAAAGCACTGGTGGTAATCTACTAAGTACACTTTATGGCTTACTGCACAATCATGACCTACAATTTGAAAATCACTGGGTGGAAGTATTGAGTTCCTCGCTGAAGCTGGTGATAGGCCAAAGACACTCTGACTTCTGTCAGGAGGGGAGGAAAGAATGTCTGTCGCTTTACCTACCCAGGGTGGCAGAGGCCCTCTTCACTCTGAAAATCATTTGCTTTTCCAATCTTTGCCAGCCTAACAAGTCAATAAACCCTCTTTTTAAAATTTCACCTGAATTACAATAAGATTTCATAGTCAACTAACATTGTATACAGCAGCATCAGCTGAGATTTCTAATCTGGGTTCTTCACTTAGCAGCTGTGAGACTTCTATCAGTTACTGAGCTCTCTGTGCCACTGGTTTCTCATCTCTGGAATGAGGACAGCACCTAGCTGATAAATTTGTTATGAGAATTAAGAGATTATTCACAGAGTGCTTAATATATATTCCAAAAATACATACTAGAGAAAACAATTGCTTTTTGTTTTTGCTTTTGTTTTTGTAGTGCTGGGGATGGAACCCAGTCCTTCCTATGAGATACATCCCTAAACCTTTTTTATTAAGTCACTAAGTTGCCCAGGCAAGGCCTAAACTTTTAGTCCTCCTGCCTCAGCCTCGCAGAGTGCTGAGCTTACAGGTATGCACCACCATACTCAACTCAAAATAACTCAATTATTTTTTCAGTTGAAGGATTCCTCCTGCTGTCTGGGAATGGAGCCTGGGTCTGAACACACTACACCAGGGAAAGGAGGCACCAGGGGCTGGGGTGTGCCTGAGTACTTGCCTGGGGCCTTGCGCAGCTCATAGTCTCTGGAAGAACAGGAAGAACTGGCCATGGGGCACAGTGGGCTCTTGACACCAGGAGAAAGGCTGATACAGACTGTCTTCCAGAGGCTTGACTAAGGTAAGGAAGGCAAAGGGACTTTTAATCACAAATGCACTCAGCAGACACCTTTCCACACATGGCATGAAGCTCCTTCCTCACAGGTCCCCTGTACCACCTCACCAGGTATAGTATCTATGACCTTTAGGTCCTCCTTTTGCTCTGTGCTCCAAAGTCTGAAGTCCCATCTCTCCATCCCTGGACAGAGGTTGGCACCTCCCCTGGTGTGTTGGGAGCGCTGAATCAATTGTATACCATTGGCAGCTCTGTCAGGGAAGATTCCTCAGGCACTGGCATGCAGTTTTCCTGGGATGACCTGTATTCCTGTGGGATCCAGGTGGTTTATGAACAAAATCTCCTGGTCAGTGTCTCTTTGATGGAAGGGGGAAGACTAAGTACTTAGGGAAAATAGAAAGTGGCTAAAGAGTCATGAGGAAGAAAAAGAGGTGTGGCACACTCTTACAAAAGAACAGACACTGCAGAAAGTCTGTGATGAGCAAACTATAAAGGAGCCTATAAAACCTTCTTGATGTCACAGGCTGCTTGGGTTGCTCTTGCTTTGAGGCCCTCATCATTGCTGTCACAGCAATATGTTCAGATTGATTTCAGTCAAGACTAATAAGAAAATCATAGCTCAACCCTAATGGAAAAAAGGACAAATGATAGTATCAGCTAAGTCGTAGAGGAAACGCGAATGTCCCCAGAAGAGGGAAAATATCAGCATGAGATCAGGCAGCCAGACAGTGTCATAACCAACACCACCAGTTTTGTGGCAAGCAACAAAATCATTTGAAACATAGGTGAAACAGTGATAACAGCTAACATTTGTTGCTACTGACTCTTTTTTCTGATTTTATCTGAGTAAAAAATCAGAAATCTATAGGTGAAATAATAATTGTTTTCTGAAATGCACTTAACATCAATTATTTCTTTTAACTTTAAAAGATCTAGAAAGTATGTATCATTATCACCTCTTTAGTGATAAAGGGCCAGATTAAGTAACAGAGAGATGTAACTTGTTAAAACTCACATAGCTAACTAGTGGGTTGCAGAATCTGAATTCAGGAAAGTCTTTCATAAGACACTGTAATATATAATATTTCTTACCATTGAAATCTCACTACTCAGCTGGGCATGGTGAGCACTACTCAGTGGTGCATTCCTGTAATCTCAGCACTTGGGAGGCTGAGGCAGGAGGATTGCTGTGGGTTTGAGACCAACCTAAGTTTCATAGTGAGTTCAAGGCCAGTCTGACATACATGACAAAATCCTGTTTAAAAAAAAAAAAAAAGAAAAGAGAGAAGAAAAAAAATCTCACTATTGGTCATAAAAAGTAAAAACATGATGGTTTTCAGAAGCATGAGTACAGACTGTGGAGATATGCTCCAGATTGGTAGTACATCTCTGTTATAGAATAAGAATGACAATGAAATTTCTAGGGACCTTAAAAAACACTTGGGGGTTGGGGCAAAGGTCTGTTCTGCAGCCTCCATGGTGGGAAATAATCATCCCTACTCTGTGACTAAGTGCCCACTTTCAGAGCCATCTCATTCTGCTTCCGGAGCCACTGTGATGACTAAGCCATCAAAACAGAGGTTTTCTTTTGCTTTTTTGGTTTTTTTTTCTGATGACAAATGCTGCCTAAGACTGAATTAAATTCAGTCAGCCTTTGAGTCTGGGAGGGGAGGGAAGATTGCATTACTATCATTCAAAACTGTACTAAAAGAGGCACTGTCTATTAACATATAGAGGCCAGAGTTCTGGGCCCTCGGGGGAGGCCTGACCTTGTGGGCCATTGTCTCTGCTTCCTGCTTGATACCCACTGAATGGGGTCCCCATGATCTCACCCAGTACCCTGGGGAAGGTGCTGAACTGGGGAAGCCCAGGGGTCTCTCAGTGCTCTTCCCACACAAGCCTGCACCTCCAATTATGTCACAATTACTCAGTGACTACAAAAGGCAGATGGTGTGAATTAAGGCAGTGAACAGTAAAAGGCAAGAACTGACCATTCTCTACACCAAGGCTTTTACTTTAGAGTAGACACTGAGGTCCTCTCTGACTCTCACATCCTCTAATCAAGATCTTAAGAAACATTTGGGCAGCAGTACCCATGTTAGTTGATGACATTTCTTGTTCCTATAAATGGCAAAAGTCAGGGGTAAAGAGAACAATGAAGTATCTTGTCACTAACTGAATTGGTTTGAGTTCTACTCATTGCTATATTTAGCTACTTTCCAATTAAATTCTTGACCTTTTTCTCAGCTTCTGAGAAGAGAGAAAATCTGACAACCCATTCCCTCCTAAATATTCACCACTGCTTCCCCCCACCACAATCCAGTTCTTCCATCACAGGAAAGAAAGTCCCCCACTATTTGTTCCCTGTAGCCTTTAATCTTATCTTTTATTGTGTGTTTTTTCTGTTTTTATTTTTTCCCAAATTTTCATTAGTGCGTACTGTTGATACAGATGAATCATTTTCCTTTTGGAAGACTGGTGCATGCTTATCACATTCTTAACCATTTCCCCCGTCACTCTCCTCATCCCAACACACTCTTAGTTTTTCAGAGTGGAGAGGGTTCATTGTGTATCATATATTTTGGTCATATTCATGCTTCCTATTACCTGTCCTTGTACCTCCTTCTGCCTCTCCTTCTTCAAATTAATAGCGATTTGCACTGATTGTGAGCAACAGGATGCTTTGAAATATACTGTACTCCAACACCCCTCATCTTTGCCTCCATCTAGGTTTCAATCAAACAGCATTAATACACAGTACTTCTCTAAGTCTTGGTGAATTGGGGCCACACCCTTGTCCTTCCTATCCTATCCCTTCTTACCTTTTTATACTTGCCTGGATGAGTCTTGTCAAGATTTCACTTCTTTCTGGAAGCTCTGCCCTTCTTCCCAGGCCAGAACAGATGGGCACCACTCCTGTGTATTACCAGTGGAGCTCACAGGTGCCAGACATAGGGCAGCCCTGGGATCCACTTCCACTGCTATTTCACTTACAGCTGATCCTAGACAGCAAGGAATGCATGACCTTGTCACTGTATTCCCAATACACTGCCATGTTGTCTGGTGCACAGCAGATAGTCGATAAACATTGTGACTGAATCTTCTTTAGGTCCATATGATATTTAATATTTTTTGCTAGTTAGAATATAGTTGCCCATTTCCTTTCTATACTTTCTGCCACATACTGAAAACAAACAAATGACTCATAGTTTCTCTCACTTCAAGCTGACACCTACTCCTACTACCCTAATTTCAGGACCCCCCTGCTCCTGCAAGTCATCAGTACACTCTGGACCAAGCTTAGCTGTATTGTGGAGGAACTTGTGACAGTGAGAAATTAGCTCTTTTGTTTTGTTTTTGTCTTTTTGAGACAGGGTTTTGCTATGCAGTTCAGGCTGGTCTTGAGCTCACTTTGTAGCCCAGGCTGGTCTTGAATTTGTAATGATCCTCTTACCTCAACCTCCAGACTGCTGGGATTACAGGCATGTGCCACCACGCCCGGATCAGAAATTTGCTTTTATTCAGTAAGAAGGATGAGTCAGTGGAGACCTGTGCAAGACCAGGAAGTGGAGTATGTGATTAGAGCTCTGGGCCAAGATGAATGCTTCTGTGAGCCACAGGCTGAAGTCAGGAGGAGAAGCTTGAGAGGAACCTTGGCAATCCCCCATGGAAATGAGGCTACTTGGAGTAGGGATAGACTGGAGGGGCCAGATTTCAACTGAGAGGTAGGATTTGGCAGTTGATTAGATGTAGGGACTAAAGAAAGAGGCTGTAAACTCCTGAGTCTGAAAATTGGGAAGGTAGAGAAGCTGCTAACAGAAACCTGGATTGCTAGAGGGACAGTTCTGTCATCAGCTCTATGCCTGACTGTGTCAGTGAGAGGTGACTTGTTTTGCTTATTTAGGGAAGGGAAGTGTGTATCAACTCTTTCAGCAGAGTATCTATGTTCTAAAACATAGTATTTAAATAAAATTAGAGCTAATATTTATTAAGTAATTGTGACTGGCCAATCACTTTACAAAATTAACTTGAGTGCTTACAGAGAGGTAGATTCTTATTCTCCTCCTTCCACAGACAAGGAAACTGAGGTTTAAGTAGTGTGTCCACATTCACACAGCTGTGAACAGAGTGGCAGAGATGGGGTTTAGTCAAGGTCTGTGACCTGCTACCCTCAGTCTATGGGCTACAGCCTTGGGAAGAGGTTCAGAATTCTTTGTAGGCCTCATGGGTTCACACCAGGAAGCACTGAGACTTCACATGGCTGCAAAGAGAGAAACTGTGCAAAGGAAAGTGTATGTCAAGCATGGCAATGGAAGGCCAAGGGTGAGTCCAAAGGCCAAGGGCTAAGGAGAAACCAGAGGCGGGAATGAAGCAGGAACAGCCATGGAGGGGAACTGGGTGAAGCACAGCATCACAGGCTAAAGCAGAGATGTTCCTAGTGATGAATGCCACGTGCTGTATGGGAAGGTTGGATAGGAAAAATGGTTCAAGACCATGTGACTGTTTATTATTTGTTGGTTGGCTCGGCTAATAATGTGTAGCACTCCCAGGCATCTACAGTATAGAAAGAGAAGTGTCAAAGAAGCAATCTGAGTGTCATCAGCACCATATGTAGAATTATTCCAGGGACCAGCCCCAAGGCCAGAGGAACATTTGTGCTATGGCTTCCAGGTTTCAGTGATATGATGCTGTAATATGCCCAAAATAACCATTATGGCTGCTTGAAGCCCACAGGGTGTCAATCCAATATAGTAAAAGCCTCAGAATCACTCTAGGATAGAAATTGGCATTTCATGTGAAGACATAATCTGAGACAGACTTGGCTTCACCATCCTAGATGCTGCGATCACTTGCAATGATCAGGATCTGATTTCCAGTTCTCCTTTGAGGCTTTGCTCCTGATGACCTAAATATGGCCATTCCCAGAGCCAGCTAGAACTTTTCATCTAGATCCATTCAAATATGACTTTGTAAACACTAAGATGATTCTCTCCTTCTTGGCCAATTGTGAAGTGATCTTCCAACTCTGAGTCACAAAAGTTGTGAACCTCAGGAATTTAAGATTATCTCTGCTATGCCAGCCTCTTTGAAGAAGGGAAATTCCTTTCCTTTCCTTGCTTCAATAATAGATGAACCAGCATTCAAGCTGCTCTGACTGAACTCCCATTTGGAGCTTAGATGGCCTCAAAGAATGTGTTTAGAGACGAGGAGCATGATACACTTGTAGTCTGGAAGAACTAGAGAATGCTAAAACTAGAACAACAGCAAAACCCACTGAACTCAAACCCAAATTCTGCCAATGAGAAAAATAAGGCTCAGAAATGATAGTTTGCTAGAAGGTACTAGGGCTAGAATCTAAGTCTCTAAACTTACTGCCCCATTCTCTTCCCATTGGACAATTAAGAAAACATTCAGTCCTTGTACATTTGTTTTGTATCTAACATTTGAACACACACACAGATACATATATACATACACACAGGCATACATGCACTCATGTGCAAACATTCACACAATGCCCGGTGGGACCTAACTCAATCTATGGATGTCAAGGTGAATGTTTTCAACTCTAACAGGAAACTGGGAGATTGAGTGTCTTTTAGCTAATCCTTGTGGTCAAGCAGGGTCAAGAGTCATGGTTTACCTTTTCCATTTTTAGAACTCAGGGCACATTTGTTGAAGAAAGTATGCTGGCCAGTGGGTCAGGAGCAGGCATAAGGAAGCAACACACTACCTGTATTTCTTCATTTAGCTGGACAAGACTGACAGGTGGCCGAGACTACCTTTCTTTCCAAGGGCTATGTGCTCTTGGTTTGTGTCACATTTCTTCCCAATGGGTCATCCTCACTATCTCCTACTAATGTTTACATCTAGTACAGTGGTGGCCAAGGGCTGGGTTCTGGGCCAAGTCCTGGCAGCTTCATGGTGTTCTTGGACTTACCATCTAGCTTTCTGCAAGTCACTCATCTTTTAATTTCTGCTTCTATAGAATGTATGACTCACCTCATGGATGCTGAGAAATTCAAAGACTGCGTGTTCCTGTCATTAAAGAAGAAGAGTTAAATTTTTTAAAAAAGCTGCTGAGACATGCCTACTACACTATTATTAGACCAAAGCAAAAGCCAAGGCCATGGAAAGCTTTGATTTCTTATCAAAGCAAGAAACAGAGAATTAGTGTCAGAACTTTAAAGGTATATGCAGTCTACAGTGAGGTTGTCCACCTTACAATTCAGATTCAGATTCAAACCCACCTGCAATGAGGACTCTGGTTCCCCAATACACAGTAGGTCATGAATCAGAAGGTTTGACTATACCTGCAGTCAGAACCCAACTGGGGTGTGTTGTAGGCCATTTGCTGTGGTTAATAGCACACATTGAGTAAGTTATAAAGAAGAGAAGATTGTTTTTGTTCAGAGCATTGGTTCAGTGTTGATAGTGTGATCCTGTGGTGGCCTTTTTGCTGACACAGTCCCAAAGTGGCACAAGGCATCCCATGGCTGGAAACTGAAATGTATAAATGTGTGTGTATGTCTC
The DNA here is from genome assembly GCA_004027455.1 of Hydrochoerus hydrochaeris. NCBI lineage: Eukaryota > Metazoa > Chordata > Mammalia > Rodentia > Hydrochaeridae > Hydrochoerus > Hydrochoerus hydrochaeris. The sequence goes on along the minus strand of PVLA01002947.1, from coordinate 66,276 downwards.
AGTTGTTCACCTTCATGTCTTTTGTATCTGGGGGGGGAGGCGGTGTATGGGGATGTGTGTATGTGTTTTGTTTTTTAAGACAGAGTCTTACTTTGCAGTACAGGTTGGCCTTGAACTCACTTTGTAGCCCAGGCTGGCCTCAAACTCACGGCAATCCGCCTGCCTTAGCCTTCTGAGTGCTGGGATTACAGGCATGTGCCACCATACCAATAATCCCAGCTTCTCCTTTAACTTCTAAAATCATCAGTATTCACTAATGGGGCCCACTCTGATGGCCTTAGCTAATCCTAGTGACTGACCTCTAAACACTTAATTAGATGGTTTCTAGTTCCTTAGGATATTATGATGGAGATTCAACTTCAGTATGAGCTTTCAGCGGCAGCAAACCATATTCAAACCACAAATGTGGGTGTGATCCCTACTGGAGGCCAGCTCTAAACTGATCCCACAGACAGTGCCCCTTGATGTGAGGGACTGAGCTTTTGAACCTCTGCATGACTCACAGGCCTAACTCCAGTGAGCTGGAGGACTACTAGCCCTGAAGAAAATGCCATGAGTTGCCATTGGCCTTCATGGCGGTTGGAGCTGGAAGTACCTGCAGGCCCACCCTGCCCCTAGCTCCTACCCTGGTGACAGTGCTGACTGCTGAATTGAGGTCTCTCTGTTGCATAAAGAAAGGCCATTTCCCAGAACACAATGAGCTCGATGGAGAAATTGACATCACAATCATGCTGCCTGCTGTAACATGTGTACACACTTTGAAAAGCTTTCACTTACATCCCACTTGATGTATGGCTCCTGGGCTCTCCCTTTGTTTCCTATGCAAGAGACACAATGAACCCTTTTCCTTTCTGAAACACACCCTGAGCTCATTCTCCATGCATTTGCTTATCTTTCTGATTCTTCCCTCCCCTCTGTTATGTGATATGTTGGTGCCATTTTCTGAGGGGATGAGGATGAAGTAGGATGGGTGGTGAGGGAAGACAGGGAAGGATGGGAACCAAGAGTTCTGTCAGGTTCCTGTATGGTTTCCAAGTGGAGCTGTAGAAAGAACTTGGCTTTGTGCTGGGCCTGACAAGAATGTAAGAGATTCAGCAGGTCTAGGTGGAGCCTGAAAATTGGCATCTTTGACAAGTTTGCCAGTAATGCTGGGAGCCACACTTGAGAACTAATCTAGAATTCTAGAGGTGAGTCAAGACTGGGTATAGAATTGGGAAGCACTAGTACTGCAGTTATTCCCATCCGGAACATTCCCCTATCTCTTTGTGTGTTAAAAAGCTTAGTCCCCGGCTTTCTGCTGTTGGGAAGTGGTAGAACCTTTAAGAATTCACTGAGGGCAGACCCTTGAGAGGCCACCATGAGCTAGCTGTGGGCAGATTCCCGTTTTCATAAGTAAATCTGTAATTTCTAATTTAAGGCAGAATTTCCAGTTATATACTTCATATCAGCAAGCATATGCACTAATTCTAGAATATTCCATGTCTTTATTGATCCCTCAATAAAATGATAGCATTGTATATTTTTTCTTTGAATGATTTACAACAGTCATTATCTGGCTTTGGTTATAACTTGAGAAAATATAACTTCACCACCATAATTAAAGAAAAAGCTATGAAATGAATAGACAGTGAAGTAAGTGTTGGATCTATCTCCTGAAGCTACATAGTAAAGCTATATAATAAAATTCTTGTACATGGAAGTGTGTTGTAATTCACTACTAAAACTCAGAAGTGGTGACAGAGTGTGGGCAGGGCTTCACCCACCCTATGTCAGATACCTCACATGGGAGAGCTCTATTGTTATGCACACGATTTGCTTCTGTCTTTTCTAGCACATACATTTTAATGCAAAGCATTCTTTTAGGGATTCTGTGCCCTTCAGAATGATAGCAGTCTGTCATCTTCAGCAGCACTTACCTAGGTTTGAGCACTAATACTTAAGAGAGACACCAAAATGAACTTAAGATAAAGCCAGTTGAAATCTGGATTTGATGAAAAAATTATCTCTCTTTTTAATGATTTGTCAGATGTCAGCATAGTTAACAAACAACACTGTAGCTGTCTTTGTGTCCCCAAGAGAAAGACAGGGAGAAGTGTTTTGCAATTGACCGCCAAAGGCCAAGTAGCTGCTGCACTGCTCCCCACCCAACCCCCGCCCTGTGACTCCTGACCTTGGACACTTACCGTCAAGGAAGAAGTAATCAACACAGGCAAAGAGTTTCAATCATACTTAGCACATAAATAAATGATGGCCATCACTGATGGTTAGCAGTTACATCCAAGGCCAGGAGGTGTCTGAAAGCAATAGGAGCAAAACTGATAAGCATGCGAGAACAGGTAACAGAGGGATTGCAAACTACCTTTATCATGATCTCCAGTCCACTACTCATTCCACATACTTGGTATAGGGAGTGGGGTTTTTTATTTTTTTCATCTGATTTCAACTCTCACTTCTAATTCACTGTTTCCAAAACCTAGAACTACAACCTTGATCTCAAGCCCTGTTTCTTTTGGTTCCTACCAGCACCTCAGGTCCAACACCTCCCAACCCTAAATTCACCTCACTAGGACACCTTGCCCATCACCCAGCCTACTTCCCTGGGACCCTTTTTGTGGATGGGACCCCATCATAACTGCATCTTCCAAGCCTCTACCTCTCTCTCTTGCCTCACACTTAGTCAGTAACCAGGTCCTACCAGTTTTACCTCCTTGAGGTTCTTAAACCTGTCTCTGATCCTTCCATTCTGCCACTGCTGGCCTCCTCAGATACTCGTCAGATTTTACCCCATTGTCCTGAGTCCAAACATATCCTTCTCAAATCCAATGCTTCCTCAGCTCATCCTTAGTTCAAACTTTCAGACTTCAATAACTTCTGACTAACTTCAGAACTTGCTTTAATCAAGCTCTAGCCTGTCCCTCTGACTTACTCTTCATCCATTTGTGACTTGTGCTTTATTTGCTAGCAACATTGGCTTGCTGGCTACCATTTTGTCCACAGACTATTGCATTTCAGTTCCAAATCTGGGCTGAGGCTCTTCCCTCTGCTTGTAATACCTCTCTCCCTTTTATCTGGCTAGCTCCATTTGGATGACACCTTCTCCAGAAAGCCTGCTCAAATCCTCTCTCTCTCTCTCTCTCTCTCTCTCTCTCTCTCTCTTTCTCTCTCTCTCCCAGGGCAGAACATAGTTATTGAGAGAAAGAAACTTTCTGTCTGAGAGAGAGACAGAGGGGTCCCTAATGGTTGCCACAAATCATCTTCTCTCTTAAGCTGCATTAGAAATCCTACCTCTGGGGGCTGTCTTTTTTACAGAGCAACCCTACATAGCACTTGCTATATAATTATGTGCCTCCCTCCCTAGCCTGAGAGCTCCTGGAAGCAGGAAGTGCTACGTCTTGTTCATCTTTGTATCCTGCATGCTAAATATAGTGCCTGTCACTTCTAGGGTACTTTTAAATGAGTACAGAATGAATGACTATTTATTGAGCCTGCTAAGACAGTATACCATTTGGAGACGTTAGATTAGTATAAACTAGTATACAATTCCCAAAGATGGGAGGAGGTGTTTCAAACATGGAAAGAACAGAGCGAGGCAGGATATATTTCATTCAAGAGCTGCTAAAAGTACTACAACCTATGGGAGTTCGAGGATAAGGGGCAAGAGAGATCAGAAATGACCTAGGTGACAGGGGCAGGTGGTGTCTTGGAGCAGGAAGAGAGCAGCCAAGACAGGCAACAAAGAATTGACTGCTACCACAGCATGTTATGGGTCTATAGGATTACACACTGCCAGACAAAAAGTGAAATAGTTATCTGCTCATTCATCACTTACTGAGCAGCTACCAATGAGACAGGCATAGAGTGGGTGCTAGAGGATGTAGCAGTGAACCAGAAACTCCTTTCTCTGCTCTCATGAGCTTAGCAGGTGCTGGGGAGGCAGGAAGCACCAAAGCAAGCTCATTGTATGTGGTGATAAGAGAGCGAAGGGTGGAAACAGGATGCAAGGAGAGAAAATAGCAGGCAGAGATGGGGGTGGGGAGGTTCTCTAAGGATGTGGTTTTGAGCTGCTGTTGGCAGGACAGGAAGGAGCAGGAGGAGGAGCTCCCAGGGCACAAGCCAGAGAGCTGCCTGTTCCAGAAACTTAGGAGGCCAGGTCAGCCTCAAAAGTGGCGCAAGGAGAGTGAGGCTGACAACATCCATGGGAGAGGCAGGGGACCAGAAGTTGAGATTCTAAGTGACAGCTGAGAAAGGTTAGGAGACCCAGGGAGCCATGAATGAGTCAGGAATGTTCTGTGGTCAGTGTCCAAGATATGCAGGCTATAGGTGAAAATAAGGTTGGGAAAGAGAAGGAAACAGACAAGCATGGTTAGGCTAGTATTTATCCATTCAACTTTTCTCTTTAAGAACTATTATCATTTACTCCATTTATAGGAGACGAAATGGGGTTCAGAGCTGGGATGCAGACCCATATCTGCTTCACCTGAGTGGGAACTTAAATATCTGTGGTATGTTCTTCAACTCCTGGACTCAGCAGAATGCAACTTCCAGATGGAAAAGTATAAAAATAATGATAATATCCTCTTTTTCATCTTTGGATGATGGAGAGTATCATCCACTGCAGATGGGAAGCAAATTGATAGTCTCTCCACAGGAAAGCTCAGTACCTTAAAGATGTGTGTCCTCCTAGAGTCCCCAATTCCAGTTTTAGGAATCTGAAAAAATAAACCATCTACTAAGCAAAGATATTTAACACCTCTTGTTTATTGGTATTTCTGAGAGTGAAACATAGCATCAAAACATTAGACTTCAGTACTCTGCAGTTAGTAATAATGATGATAATCTATTGACATAGAAAGATTTGGTAATATATTGCCCAGAGAGAAAATTGGGCTCTCAAAGCCTATAAAGTATGGTTCCACTTCTGTAAAGTGTATGTTTACATGTACAGAAAAAATTCCAGCAGCATCTATATCAAAAATATTAAGAGTGGTTATCTCTGAAAGATATCTGGATCTTTTGGTTGTAGCTGCTTTTTTCTTCCTTTAAATCTATGGTATCAATTTTTTCTAAACAAAATGCTAACTTTTTCTTGAAGTGTAACATACAGAAAAGAGCACAAGTCCTATGTTTACATCTTGATGAGTGATCACCAACTGAACACACCCAGATAAACAATACACTGATCAAGAAACACCAAGCTGATCAGTTTCTGGATGCCCCCTTTTTAGAATCATACGGAAGCCACTGTATTATCTGGCTTCTTTCATTAAAAATTATGTTTCGGTGATTCTTCCAAGTGCTTCATTTAAGTATTGTTATTAATTGTTTAAAATTTTAGAGTGCTTATACCTTATCATTTATAAATATCACACAATATATAGCATCATTAGCATTTTGGTCACTATATAAAGCACTTTTCAGGCCGTAAGAATTATTATTATTCTCACTTAATAGACAAAGGATTTGAGACTTACAGAATAATTTGCCTTGAAGAAAGCTAGTGTGTGGCAAAGCCAGGACCAGTTTATATCTAAATCTGAGTCCTTCCTACTCCACCTTGGGGGATTAAGACTAAAGGTAACAGTGCATTAAATGAAAGGAATGATTTTTTTCATCAGTAGACTCTTTAGATATCAAAACAATTTACCAGGGAGGGTTGTTTAAACTTATTTCCTAAAAATCATTCCAATCAGAACATAGAAACTCTTCTGGTTGGAAAAACAAATGCCTCCTAAATGTTCAACAAATTTCAATGTTGAACACTTCCAGAAAGAATTTCTTTTGCTAGTAATCTGAGATGTCCACATATCTCAACTAACACTTACTAATTATAACCTTCAAGATTCTACTATGCATGTATATCTGTGATAAATGTGGATTTTATATTTGCACATGTCTACTATTTTCTCATTTAATGAGTGTCATAAATAGAAACAATGATGTTCCTGTTATGAAACAGTAGAAAGTGTTTGTTCTGGTTAAGTTTTTTCCCCAGAAAATAGTTGTGTGATTTAACTTTATGTGTTATAAAATTATGATATTTCAGTATAAGATCCATAGTGACCCCTTTTCACAATATGACACATCTAGATGTCTACATTACAAAATCCAAGACACTTTCACAATTTCACAATCCAGGACACTTCATAGAAATTTCAAAAGATACTGTTTGAGGAAGTAGAGCAAACAAGAACATAGCCCCTTGAATATAAGCACCAGTATAAGTGTCCTTGTCTCATGCGTTAGAGTCGTAAAGGTGTGACAGCAGAAGTGAAGTGGTGGAGTTCAGGGGGTGGAGGGGGTGTAGCTCAAATGTTCCTCCTTCCCTATAGAAATCCCAAAGTGTATGGTCTAGTTTGCTGTTTGCAAGAACAGTGTCTGCAGGTCAAAAGTCAACAGATAGGCCTATTTATTTTCCCAGAAACTGTGGCTGGGACAATTCACATTCTTAGTTAGCCCTTGGTCTTGGGCAGCCTTGGCCCAGGTCCCAGCCTTCCTTCTGCTTTCCAGGGGGCGTTTCCTGGTTACACTCTAGTGGCCTCTGGCAAACTCTAGCCTTACGGTGTATTTACAAATACACTTTGGAGAAAGAAAACTTTAAATAAATGGGTGAATATGATCTCAAAGCTGTCACATTCTTGTGACCTTTTCTATCTATCTGTCTGTCTGTCTATCTACTTTTTAATGTTTAGACACTGAGAAATACTAAGGCCTCAGAGCTCAGCAGGTCTCATGTTCCGGGCTGGGCCCTGAAGGGCGGGGCTGTCATCTGGTCACATAGCCCACACACTAAGTAAATACAGGACTTTCCAGGTGTTCAGTGGGAATTCCAGCTCTTAGAACATATGATATGGCATGAATATTATCTCTCCTATCCAAAGTGGAAGCACACAGAGACTCTGACCTAGACAGTAACAAAGATGGCAAATGGTCTTGAGCTTAGAGAGGCCAGCAGTGAATGGGTGGGTGGTGCACAATTCTGAGAGGGTTGAGTGAAGCATGCTTCGAGGAAGACTTGGAGCATGGAGCAGAAGGCAGGACAGGTGAACCAAACACAACCTGAAAGCTTTCTGTCCAGTTCTTCCTGAGAATGTATTCAAGCAGAAGGGGCTGGAGAAGCGTTCATTGCCAGAGCTGAGCTGAGAATTCACTGTACTTATTAGCTGGAGCTCAGGAGGGACAACAAATAGATGGAGCTTTCATTTTGGTTGCTGAGCAATAAGCATTCACCCCACTGCCACCTTTCACAAATTTAATCGTCTTTCAGTGTATAATTTAGTAGTATCAAGTACATTTGCACTTATGCATCCATCACTGATTTCTGTACCAGAAATTTTTCATCTTCCCAAATAGAAATTCTGTCCCTAGAATTTCCCCATTACCCTCCTTCTCAGCTCTGACTGCCACTTGTCCATGTTCCATCTCTATGAATTTATAAATTTGACTGCCCTGGGTATCTCATGGAAGTGGACTCACAAAGTATTTGTCCTTTGTCATTAGCATATCGGGTTTTTTGTTTGTTTGTTTGTTTGTTTTTTGAGACAAGGTCTCACTTTGTAGTTCAGGCTGGCCCTGAACTCTCTATGTAGTCCAGGCTGGCCTCGAACTTTCTGTAATCCACTTGCCTCAGTCTTCTGAGTTCTGGGATTACAGATGTATGCCACCATGCCCAGAATGTCACTAGCTTGTTTCACTTAGCATGTATTCAAGGTTCATGAATGTTGTCATATGTGCCAGAATTTCTTTCTTTTTCAAGGTGAAACAGCATTCTCTTTTATAGCTATATTGCAATTTGTTTATCTATTGATCCATCAATGGGCCTTTAGTTTGCTTCCACTTTTGCCTATTGTGAGCAATGCTGCTATAAACATTAGTGCACAAGTATCTGTTTGAGATTCCTACTTTCAATTCTCTGGAGTCTATACCTAAATTACTGGGACTATACTAGGAATTACTGGGTCATGTACTAATTCTTTGTTTAACTTTGGTTTTGCCCCTGTTTTGGAATTTTGGAGTCTGTATCCACTTTTTCAAGCAAGTGCTCTCCCATGGAGATAGAGCCTCAGCCCATATGGCTTCATTTTTTTAAGGAACCACCAAACAGGTCCCTCTTTTTACAGAAAAGTTTTTGGGAGATGGGGATCGGTGGGGAAGAAGAATGGTAACTCCAAAAATGAAGATTCCTTAGAAAGACATGCGTTAGAAACTCAAAGTTGGCAAATAATAGGATCTAAAAGTTAACAGAGCATAGGCTTCTCCTGACACCAGAAGCCTGTGGTTCTGGGTTAGTAACATGTGTCTTTCTTCCCAGGGCTGAAACATCCCCAAAAAAGCCTCCTCATGTCACTTCTGTCACAAATCTCCAAACTTTCTTGTTCACCTCTATTTTCTTTTTCCTCCTAGAGAAAGTTTTCTGCTATTTAAAAATTGTTCCTTGGTTTTTCCCATTATCCATTAAAAGTATAATTTGTGTGTTCTTCTGGGACAGTTAGGGACTTAAAAACAATTTTTGCTAAAATCTATGAACCTTCATTGGGCCCACAGATGCCCAGAAGTTACCTAAAGGCAGACTTCCACTTCATATCCTTCGTTATTGTAAATCCTGTGTCAAATCACTCCTCAGCTGAGTGTGTTGCTCGGTGAATGTTAATTAGTGAGTATCTTGTCTAGAGGTTGGCAGGACAGGGTCAATTATCCCCTACTTTACAAGACCTCATCCACCTTCAAGACTGAGGACACCAAAATAAGAGGTTTACAGGGACATTTTCAGCCCTTTGCCCAGAAGTTTCCAGTTATGTCCTAAACCTGTGATTAGATAGATTCCAAAAAAAGTATATCCCTGCTTGACTGCATCATCATGAATGCAGAATCATTTCTTGACAACAGAACCATCCCTCAAACCATGCTAAACTAAGTGGGCCTGAGAAATAATCAACTGGACATGGCAACGAGCTAATCCTTGAAAGCTAGCCTCCTGCCTTTTCAGGTGGCCAGAATGTACACCCCCGTTGAATGTACACTTTCCAGCTTCTCAGGCTGGAATCCTTTCCCATTTTTCTTATTTTCATTTGTTAAGCACCAACCTGACATTTGTCAGCTTCCCAAGCTAGAATTTCTCATCATTTTCTCTCACTTTCTAATTAAAACTTTTTTCTGTTTAAAAAAATTCTTCCTGTGACATAATTTGGAGATGTCTGACCCTCAGCACTCCCTCCCTGAATGAATCTATTTTTATGTGACCTGTAGAGTGGTAGATGACATTCCCTGTAACCCCCAGTCAGCATGGCAAAGGAACAGAGCCCATGGAGCCTTTATTTAAAGCAGGGTTCATGTGGCTGTTTGGGCAGGCAGGAGGCAGACAGGTCAAGCCCCTCTGACACAGCTGGAATTGTAATGCTTAGGGATCAGTGGAAAGTGTGCCACTTAGCACAGTTCTCAACAGTAGCTATTGCTGGCAATAGCAGCAGCAGCAGCAGCAGCAGCCCCAAGCAAACAGATTTGCCCCAAACACAAGCACACTTCCCATTGTTTCTTGTATTTTTTGACAGGTAGCCGAGTTGATGAAGGGCCACAGAACAATACTGTTCCTTCCTATCGAGCTTGCTTTTGACTAAGACCATGTACGTATCTTCTCACAAACTATTGATGTTTTAGACTCATTTGAAGGTCAAACATTTATTTCTTCTAAATACCACACGGTTAAAATTATCCCAGGATTTTTCAAGATGCTTTTTCCACCATCCAGTGATTTTGGGGAGCAGAACTATAAGAAAAACTTATTTAGGCATCTGTTTATATTTGCCACATTTATAGAGTCCCTACTGTATTTCTTGGTACTAGGAATCGAACCCACCATGTCGCACTTGCCAGGCAGGTGCTGTGCCACTGAGTATATCCCAGAGTCCCTATTATATTTTAACCTTAAAAAATTTCCCAAGTTTTAGACTGTGAATCCACTTTTTCAAGTTACACGGTGTCACTCTGTGCATCTAAAGAATATTTAAATAATAACAACATATAAAAGTACTCTGTCTTCCAAATGAGATTCTTTTGTTAACCCTATTTATTAACAAAGGCCTCCAAGTTCATGAGAGGGTCAAGATATGTTTCTTTCCAAAAGCCTTCAGGAAGAAAATGTTAATTCAGTACAACAGGCTGTGGCAATTGACCTGACAGTGGGAAAATCCCATGAGACAGGAGTGCTGTGAGAAAAGCAAGAACACTTAGAAGTGTGATGTCATCACAGATGTTTAGAATACTTCAGGGACCTCTTCCTGTGTTATGATATAAAACACTGCTAGCAAACATCTCAAAGTCATGCGGTCTTTTTGTTTTACATCAACAGTAAATTTATTATCCATAATATTCAGCCATTTTCATATTAGAAAAATAAAGAACTTTCCCTCAGTCCCTTTGACTCTCACATCTCCTTGGCAAGTGTGTTCTCAAATTAAACTAGAGCCAAGGTGCAGCTAACAAGTACAGCCACACCTATGTGCATTGAGGAATTCACTGGCATGGCCCAAATAGTGACAGGCAGGGACTGTAATAGCTACTTAGTGAAAAGATATTTAACAAGTGCCTAAAATCTACATGCCACTTTTAGAGATGCAAATTAAAACAACACTAAGATTCCATCTCACCACCAGAAAGAATGGTTTTTATCAAGAAATCAACCAATAACAAATGCTGGCAAGGTTGTGGGGGAAAAGGAAATCTTTCCTGTTGTTGGTGGGAGTGTAGACTGATGTAACCATTGTGGAAATCAATGTGGAGATTTCTCAAAACACTTGGACTAGCAGTTCCATTTGACCCAGCCATTCCCCTCCTGTGTAATTAAAAGCATCATACCACAGCGATATATGCACATCTATGTTTATAGCAGCACAGTTTGTAATAGCCAAATCTTGGAAACAACCCAGGTGCCCATCAGCTGGTGAATGGATAAAGAATATGTGGTCTTTTTCTACAATGGAGTACTACTCTGCCATTTTTAGGAAAATGGATGTACCCTGAGTCCACACTCTTAAGTGAAATAAATTGGACACGTGTGAATATCGCATTATTTCTCTGGTATGAGAAACCAAAAGTGTAAATACGGACCAAAATGTGTAATAGGTATTGTGAAATAGGAGGAAAATGTTCAGATGGGGAGGGGAACAAGGGAGAGGGAAGGGAGTAAGGAGAGAAGGGAAAAAAATTTTTCTAAATGAGAAAAAAAAGGAAAACACGGAAACAAAGCTTTGTAAATGAGGGGGGAGGAGGAATTGAAGGGAGGGTAGAGGAATGAGAAAAAAACAAGTTATATCATGTACAGGTACAAATTCTCTATGATGAATGTGATTAATATGTATATCTAAAATGTACCAATTGGGCTGGAGATTTAGCTCTGTGGCATAAGCACCTGCCTTGCAAGCATGTGGTCTTGAGTTTGATCCCAGTACCGATTAAAAAAAAAAGTACCAATAAAATCTAAATAAAAAATAAGATCTACATGCCACATGATATTCTGGAATATATTTACAAGTATTTGACAAGGAGCAAATTATAAAGACTGTGCCCGATGCTTTAGGGTTGAGCCAGGCACAGAAACTGAGAACCACAGGTAATGTAGTAATATTCATTATAAGCACTGATTTTAATAGTCAACATTTTAGGCTCCACCATGATGTTATGATATGAATCTTTTAGCCATGATATGTGTCCAGAAGATATGATTAGCATTGATCTCTAAGTAAAGTAACAACCTTGAAAGTTCTAAATAAATACAAACGATACATCATAGTTATTCAATTGGTATTTATTGTATATATATTATGTAGCTCTAGATGCATACATGTAATGTACACCCACAAACTGTGGTCTAGTTAGCAGTAAAAGCATAGCCTTGGAAATTAAACAGATAGGATTCAAGGCCACCAGAGCATGGTGGTACTCACCTATAATCCCAACACTTGGGAGGCTGAGGCAGGAGGATCACTATAGGTTTGAGGCCAGCCTGGACTACACAGTGAGTTCAAGGCCTGTCTGAACTACACAGTGAGATCCTGTCTCAAAAAACCAATAAGATGAAGAAAATGTTCAAATGGGAAGGGGAACAAGGACAGGGAAGGGAAGGGAGGGAATAGGAATAAAAAAAAACTGAAAAAGAATAAAAGGAAAACAATAGAAACAAAGTTTTGTAAAGGGCTAAGGGAAGAGGGATTGAGGGGAAGGGAGGGGAGTGAGAAAATAAAAGAATTAAGATATACTATGTACAGGTACAAATACACTATGATGAATGTGATCACTATGTATGTCAAAAGCATACCAGCAAAATTAATTTAAAAAATAAATAAAACTGATCCCCCCAATAAATAAATAAATAAATAAATAAAAAAATCAGTGAGACATGGAGGAAATCTCAGCTTCCTTATCTATAAAATAGATGATTCTTCTACCTAGCAGAATTGTTGTGAGGATTAAATGTAATAATGTTTCATAAATTATTCATCCAGGGCCTGGCATAGATTCTCAATAAAAGGTAATGATTTATTGTTTTTATATATGCCTATATGTATGCAAGAATTTGTTAACAAAAGTATTAATTCAGAAATTCATACTAGGCATGGGCTTAAAAAGAGGACAGTGATTGTTGATCAACATTTTAAAAAGGAAACAATGGCAGGGCCTTAAAAAAAACAAAAAGAGGGAGACAGTTGCCCACACAAAGGAAGGGCAGAAAAGAGACACTTCAAGTTTGGTATGAGTTTCCTGACACTTGGCTGGTGGCAGTGTCTAAGCAGAAGCCTCACATTTTGGTGTTTAGTTCAGATCGATGCCCTCCAGCAGCTACAGAATTCTCAAACTGAGAGTGACAGTGACCCTCACAGGGACACACAGAGGTCTACTACTCCCTTTGCAAAAGAGTCAAGGAGTGATGACTCATAGGCGCCACCACAAAATCACTAACTGGAAATCTTTGCTGCAGCCACACTGCAAAGGACTCAGACTTGATTTGCCAAATCTCCCATGTGACACAAGCATGGCCACCTGCCAAAGAGCCAGAGGGAGACAGGGCCATTTACCTTTCCTGGAGACACAGATTTCCTTGCCCTATTGCTGTAAGCAAAAAGAGCATAAAGGCTTTCAGGAAGCCACTCCCAGGGACAATTTGGCTTTGGGAGAGTAGGTGCTGTGCCAGGGTGTTTGGTGCATTGGTCTTTTTTTTGGCAGCATAGCCTTCTTACGTGGGGAAGCTGTGTTCTTGCAGTGCTTGAAGCTCTTGCCTTCACCATCTGATCCTGTATCATCTTCAGGCGACAACTGAAAGCACAGCAGGATTTGCTGTTGTCATCTGATAAAGTTCCAGGCAGTTTGAAACTTTTATGCTCTGTAATGCTGGGAAAATGATGCTCCCCTAAGTCACTGAACAGAAGCCAGACTCTAACTGCAAACAAGAGACCCTACTTGCTAAGCAGCATGGAGGAGGACAAGGTTCTTTGCCGCTGAGTGGATGGCTGCTAATCAACCTGCAGCAGAGATGCCTATAGAGTGACTACTAAAAGAAGGACTCCTTGCTCACCTGAAGGAGATACTCACTGTGAAGGTATGCCAGCATGTTTCGGTAACTGCCCAGTTTCAGCAGAGAGCAGGGGCAGCTTGGGTACAAGTAGCAGTCTGGGTACAAGCTGAGGTTTTAGTACCACTGAGAAAAATCCTGAAGCTCTTGGGACCTGGCTTATGCAGATTGCTTGCTGGCCAGGGCCAGGTACTGTGGAGAAAGCTGAGGGGTGGAACCAAAGAAAAGAGAAAAAGGAGACTCCTCTGGAGTGGAGTGAGCTGAAGACATTCACTGGAGAGTTCCAGCCCTGATTTAGGGTGCTAGGAAATTGAGATTGTATGTTGGGGGCTTTCTATAGTTATAAGGACTCAGTACATGGGTGCGTGGACTCATGTGGGATGCTGTTAGAGAGGGCATCTCAAGCTGAGTGTATCATAAATGTATTTTCTTTCTTTCCTTGCCATCTGCTAGCCTTCCCTAATGCTCAGGTCCTATTACTCTTTTGATCTCTGTTAAGGATATCTCAAGGCCTTCTTGTATTTCCTCATTTTGAACACTAGAGACTGGTGTAAGAGGGAGAGGGAGGCAGCACAGATTGGAATTGCTAAATGCAAAAGGATAGCTAAGAAATCCCATGGCTGGAGGATTAAGGGAAGGGAATGACTAAGCTTGAGATTCAAGGGAAAGCTAGAAGGACGCAGAGTGCATGTCCAATTGGGAGTTGCTGAGGACAGTCTGGAAGTCAGGAGGTTGGCCATGAGGAGTAGAGAACAAGCCCAGAAGGCTCGACGGTATGAGGGGTCTGAACAATTGTTCTGTGAGCTGGGAGACCTCAAATGTGGGTGGATCAGTCTGGCTGGGGCATGAGTAATGAATAAAAGACAACTTCGTGCACTGGGAAGCCAAGCCAGCAGACTGGAGTTTTCTGCTACTCCACAGGCTTGCCTACTCTCTGCCTTCTTTGGGTTTCGCCATCCTCCTAATCACCCCTCTTATATCCATATCCTCTCAGCTTGGGCCCTTACTGTCTCTTTGGAGCCAATGGAGGAGTCTCTGTGCTATTTTCACTGCCTCTAATACCTTCTAATACCTTTTGTAGTTATCACTTTGTTGTGATCTTCTTGGGAAGCTGGAGTAGGAAACCCCAGTACCAACCCTGCCCTGATCAGTACTTACGGTAAGTTTCTTAATTCTGATTTTATCACCAGTAACATATTAAATGTCTCTTCACACTCATGATAATAAAGCAATCCAAATGGAAACATTCTAGTGACTTCAAAAGGGGTATCATCTGTACTAGTACAATTCCCAGTACTCTATGTGGTGTTTGGGGCACTTTTAGCACATCTTCGAGGCAGTAAGTTGGACTTGTGGTCCTCTGGCAGAGGAGGCTAAACGGAATTCCATACAGGACAAAGTGTAACAATATTTTATCATTCTCATCTGGATTAGAAAAACCATTGAGAAAGAAGCAGAATTCCAGGGATAATAAGGGTGATAAGAATGGTGCTGGTAGAATTTAAAAACATAGCAGCCTTTTGCTATGAATAAGGAATAGGCACAAAGAAAGCCCTGAGCCAGGAGTAGAAAAAAGCTCTTGGCAAAAATAAATGATAAGCCCTACAAGGTGTGCATGCATCTCATCCAGGCAATACTGGTTAAAGTATTAGCATAAACACTAACCTACTTCTCATGATTGTTCCTGCCGTACTGGGCTCATTAGGTGTGGCAAGGATGTGGTTATAGTCATTATTATAGTGGTGGTTCCAAAGAATTATACTTTTACTGAGCAATAAATCAACATAGTTTCTTTGTCTTAGAAGAACTGACCCATCGACTTTTAGATCTTATACCCTACATTCCAGTCCTTTCATGTGTCAAGATGTTATTGATTCTCCAATCCAGGAAAGGCAGTACAAAGCAAGTCTACTAATTTTTTCACATAGACTGATAAAGTAATATTGAATGGGATATATTTTTTCCTCCTTCGTTACTTGTTGTTACTCTCTGAAAATGAGGAAGTAGTAAAAATAAAACATGTTTAAACAACTAGAGAATTCAGAATTCAGGAGCTATCACTGACCATACAGAAATACAAGAGGGAGAAGGCAAAATGCAGTGTGTGGTAGCAGTTAAACCAAAGGAAAATGAGACAGCAGTTTCTTCTGAAAAATTCAGATTCATTGTCAGGGATATTAGTTTCTGGATCAGCTATTCCAGAGAGCTCAGAACAGTCTTGAAAACAGGAAAGAAATGAACATACAATAAATTTGGCATTCTAATATAGGGGAAATAATGGATTATGTGAAAAAACTATCCGCTTGAAAGAAGATGTTTTTTCTGTTGTTTTCTTTGAGGTGGTGTCATCCATAGGTATTTTACTGGTCAGGGAGCTACCAGTAGTAAACACAAGTGGCATCTGTGCCACTTGGCAGTGCTGGAGATTGTTGACACTCAACTACTCCTGCCATATCATCCTCCTTTGGCTAAACCAGTCCCTAGTGTCCAAGGACTGGTCTTACTATTGGGCCTCTACCGTGTATCTGCTTTAAATTGATCAGATTTCAAGACCCCACTCCCAATCTATACCTAAAAATGAGTTCTCCCCAGTAATGACTGTTCTTATGCCACTTCTCCACTAAGAGGAAATTATGGGTAGATAAGCTGCTCAGCTAGTAGCTGCCTGTAATGTGCAAAGACCTCGTTCCCTGGACTTCCTGCATCTGGTGCGGCAGATGGCAAGTCCAGGGTTAAAATCCAGGTTTCCAACAATTATCAGAGGCACAGATGCCAGCAAATGTGGCTCTGCAACTCGTCAGGAAACTCTTGCTCTCCTATTAGACCTTATTACTGGTCAGCAGCTGAGTTGCAGAAATGGTGCTATAGATTCCACAGGAAACAAGCCAGGGGAGGTTATCTTGCAGGGTAAGAGGTCCTGCAATAGTACCTTACAACATATACCCTGGTCATCTATTGCTTTGATTTAGGGGCCTCAGGTTCCTGGCTGATGCTTTTAATATCTGGAGAAGGAACTTGATACTCTGAACAACACAAGCAGCAGCAGGGCTATCATCATCATCATCATCAACATCATCATTTCCATTCCAGGTTGTGAGTATCTGATTGCCAGGGAGAGTGGGTGGACAGGGGACTGGATGGGAGGGTGGGACAGCAGAGGATGAGTATCTTCCAGAAGTCCCACAGAACTCGGGAGAAGTTGGACAAATGGTAGCTTGGGCCTAGGCCACAAAGTCCACCCCCAGGGCCAGAGTCATTCTGTCACACGCCCCTTCCTCATTGTCTAGAAAGGGGGTACACTTCCCTAGACTGTATCTTGGTCCAGAATTCACATCCAGCCGAAGACAGAGCCTACCTCACCTAGGATGTCACCTTGTGTTTGCTACCTAAGCTACTTACCTCACATACATATATGAAGTTATAAAATGAGTTTTTTTAATACAGGTAAAAATCCAGGTTACACTATTAAATAGGGCCAGATATTTTTAAATGCCTCACTGATTTAAGGTACTTTGTAATTTATATTAAAGCATATAATCAGTAATTTATATTAAAGCATATAAAATATGCTTTAATATATCTTATCAGAATCAACTGCTTTCCTCTGATTTTTAGAATCTGGCACCATCCCAGGACCCTGTCTTATTTATTTTATATTCTGGTAGTTGGTTTTCCAAATTATTGAACAGCTACTATCTCAGAAACTGGAGCACAAAGAGCCCAAACATAGTTTCTACAATTTAATAAACTCAAAGTGTATGTGAGAAGAGAAACAATTTTTAAAAAAACAATAGTAACACCAGAGACGATAGAGGAGCTAGGGAAGACAATTGGATTGTTGTTACTTGAGATGTTCTTTGCCTTTTAATAGATAAGAGAGAAAATATGTATTTTAATTTAAATCCTAATTTATAACAAAAGAGCAAGACTACCTTTTGATCATTCAGTGCAAATCTCATGCAGGTGTGGGATGAAGACTGCGACATTAGAGTAGTTAAATGGGACGGGATGACTCCTGTCAGTGTGATGCAGCACCATCTTGGCTCTGAGTAGGCTTTTATCCATTGGTGTCCACCAGCCCACAGTGTGACCTGTTGTTATAGTTTTGAAAGGCTTAATCAGCATCCCACTAATTGCCACACATTAGGCCCAAGATCTGTGTTCTTTATCAGTTTAAGTTATGCCCAGAGGTTCTTTAATAAGTGACTGGATATTTTAAGCATGACTTTGTTTAAAATGACAAGGATAATGTATATGGCAATCACTACCCAGCCACAGTTGTTGAGAGGGAAAATGAATCATCCTTACCCAACATCCTCCTGGCCTTCCCAGTACCTTTAGCACATTGCCTGGAACCTTATCTTGACATTTTCTACTTCTCAAAGAATCTTCAAACCACATAGTCTCTCTCATTGGTCTTCATACATGTTGGTGCTTTTCCTAGAATAGAGCTTCTTAAACTTTAATGTGCATAGAAATAACTCGGGGATTTTATTCAAATGCCAAGTCTGACTCAGTGTTTCTGGGGTGTGGCTTAAGACTGTTTCTCACAAGCCCCAAGTAACACTAAGATCCTGCTGGCCCAAGTGTGGCCTGGGCCTACAATACATTTCCTGCTTGAATTGGCCAAGCTCTTGGCGGTTTCTGGGCACTTGGATTGTACAGATCATACATACACATATACACGCACATATGCACACACACAAGAACCATACTGACAACACTAACTAATCAGCTCACAAACCTTTTCAGGGAACAATCAGCTCGCCAACTCTTTATTGCCAACTGATTGGTCATGAAAAGACTGTGGAGACATATTAAACTATTATTTCCATATTATAAAAGATTACTGAAATTTCAAAACAAGTAGAAAAGGCATATTTTCAGAATAAAGGATAATCATTTGTGGAAAACTCACTACACTGATGTTATTTTTAAAATATTATCCTAGACTAGAGGCACTAAAAGCATTTAGGAAAAATTGGTCTGTCCAAAGCCTCCTTAGTCTTTTAAGTGTTGTTTAGAGTTAGTCTTTCAAAAAAACTTTGTTGTTGTTATTGTTTTGTTTTTGGTAGTGGGGATTTAACCCAGGGCCTTCTCACTGAGATATATCCAAAGCCTTGCCTTGCATTTTCTTTGCTGAGACAGGATTTCACTAAATCACTGTTTCCCAGGCTGGGCTGGAACTCATAATTTTCTTTTTTCAGCCTTCCGGGGTGCTGGGATTACAGGTGTGGGCATTCATCCCCAGCTCCAAGAAGCCTTTTCTGAGCTGAGATGAGTTTGAACATGAAGGCATGGTGCTCCAGACAATCCCTCCTCTGTATTTACCTGCCTGTCTGGAGTCCCAGCAGACCTGGAATGTCTTTCAACTACTTGTGGATCCCAAGTCCTTAAAGTACTACAAAGAAAGTACCCAGTGATTGAATAAAGCCTAAAATAATGGACCAACCTTGCAATCTTATTATCAGATTCTATTAGGTGATTAGGAACATTTTTTGAAATGGTCCAAAACTGGGGTGTGTATAAAGTGATAAATTGTACCTACTAAAAACCTTTTTGAAACATTTTTTTTAAGTAGGCAGGACAACACAGATATATACATGTTTCTTAACTTGAGTCATTATCATTTGCCTAACCCTATCCACCTGCTGCTTTGAACTAGTCAGGTGACGTTCTGTTGTGTAAATCTGATTACTGCCCTGGGTTTTTCTAATTTCCTTCTGAATGAGCTATTATGAACTTTAGAGTTTTTAATCTTTTTAATCTTTCATCTTCTCAGACCACCTGAGTTTGAAGCTTTATAAATAGGAATAGATAGGAACCCTACATTATGAATCCTAATATTTCTTAACTCCCCTTTATTAATAGCCTATCTATTGTATGGGGTAGATATAATTTGGTTTTCCAAAATAAACACCCCATGTAGGTTACAGCTGAAAGTTAATCAGAAAGTTAATCATGGGAATATATGGGGAATTAAGACAGACAAGTATTGCTATTCAAATAAGAAGTGCCATGTAAATCACTTGGCTAAGAATTACATTCAATAATCAATCTAAATATCTCTTTCCTCAGTTACAGTGATGGTGATAGTTATAACAAGGACAATAACTGTGTTTGTGTACTAAAACATCTATAGGTATAATTACTAGTGCTTATCACTGGGATGAGATTACAATGTGCTTCATTTTCTATGTTGTATTTTCATCTAATGTTTGACTTTATTATTACAGCATATTTCCTATGGTAAGCAGAAAAACAGATCAGAATTTTTACAAGAAAAAATTTTATGAGAATTAATGACACCATTGCCCACAGTGCAGTCTTTCTTACATATGAAACTACATAGAACATTAACACATACTCAGCATGAGCTTTTCACAGAAAATTAGGAAATCTCTGTGGTTTTAATGCTTCTAGCTGGCTGAAAAGGTCATCTCATAAAATTTTTTTGAAGTTTTCAATTCATCATTTAATGCAGTAATATATGCATTCTTAAGTAAAATATAAACATAAAATTTGGGGAATTTAAAATACTATCAGTGATTTAGTTGAGGAAATTACATAAAAATACTTTTATTAAAATCTGATCTGGTAACTTTTGCAAAAAAGAAGCAGATGTTGCTGCAAGCTTAATGGAAACATTGATTATGAATTGATTACTTCAATGAAGTTTCAAGGTTCCTGTTAAAAATACATTTTAAAAAAAGATTTCTTATACAACCTAATCAAGTAGAGCATTCCCAAACTAAATATGTGTCTATAATTTTTAAATACAGCAATCATTTGATCTTTAGGTAAATATATAAATTTAGTTACTTGCATAATTTTGACCATCTTACAATTTATAGGCATTGCAGTCCTGTGTTCTTTTATTACTTCACAACTTCATTTCTGTCCCAGTGAATTGCAGTAGACATGAACTGTATGATTGCATCTCAGAAATATGATTAATTTATTCTTTGGATATTTATTTGATATTTAAAAAGAATTTTCTTAAAGTGTTTACACAGTGCCTAATAAATGTCAGGCATTGTACTGGTTCTTGGGGGACTTGGGGTTCATAAATTAGAACAAAGATTGCTGTCCAGGTAGGTCCCATAGTCTAAATATGGGTGACAGTAAAATTAAGTGTAGTATTAGGTAAATTATATAGTTTGTCAGAAACTGATAGGATCTATGAAAAAGTTGATGTTCAAAGTTACAGTTTACACTAACGCAAACTCAGTAC
The DNA here is from genome assembly GCA_004027455.1 of Hydrochoerus hydrochaeris. NCBI lineage: Eukaryota > Metazoa > Chordata > Mammalia > Rodentia > Hydrochaeridae > Hydrochoerus > Hydrochoerus hydrochaeris. Next base: position 45,484 of record PVLA01002947.1, on the reverse strand, counting down.
CAGAGCTCAAGTGACAGATAACGATTTGTTTCTTAGTAAAATTATCATAGGAGGCTTTTGTTTTATGTGAGAAATTCAAGCATAGGTTCCCAGGAGGGAGGACCTTCTTGTCTAGGTTGAAGGGTAGTACTGAGGGTAAAACTCACTGAGGTAAAATCAGAGCAAAGACAGGAAGATAAGAGAGTTACCCTGTTGCCCTCTACCTGGAGAAAATGCACTTTTGCACGGGGGACCAGACAGTGTAGAGGTCTTAAAGAAGGGAACCGCCTAGCAGAACCTGTCTTGTTTAACAGTAGGGAGACCACTATGTCTGCAGTGATGGGAGAGTAGGAAGAGATGGGGGTGGTGGTATAGGTTTTTAACTTTAGAGGTCATCATAAGGACTTTTTGGCTTTTATCTAAGCGAAAGGAGGAACCATTGCTGGGTTTTGATCTGATTTACATATCCATTAAGTAATTAAATTTTTTAAAAGTGCATTTCAGAGAAAAATGTGAAATTGTGCACATTTATATTTACTACATTTTGTTGTAGTTGGTGGTGGTGCTCTTTTGAGACAGTTTTACTACGTAGTTCAGGCTGGCCTTGAACTTACTTTGCAGCCCAGGTTGTCCTCAAACTCAGCCTCTGGGAAAATTTCCCTCTTTAAAATAGCTCCCCTCTGCCTCAGCCTCCCAAGTACTGAGATTACAGATATGTGCCATCACATCCAGCTTACTGCATATTTTTAAACACTGATGTTATAATCTCATTTTAGAGTTTAATGTTAGAGTCCAATAATCTGGAGAACTATTTAAAAACTTTCTAGTATGCCAAATATACATAAGTAGGTTTCTTTCTATAAATTTATTACTTTTCCTTTTTCTTCCTTTGAGTGTTAATTATATATACCTTTTGTTAATTTAACAAATTAATAAATTGACAAATCTGTTAATTTGAAATCTTTTAAACTAAAATTTATCTAATGTGTATACAACATATTAAGGTTCTAAAATACTCTTGAACAATATCAATACTGTAGTACCTTAAAATGGTTTATGACTCAGATATGCAGAGAAAAGAACAGTCACAAGTAAAAATAAAAATACTTTGAGGGCCAACTGTGCACAACTGTCACATAAAGTCTGTCTCACTCTTTTTTTTTTTTTTTTTTTACTGAAATCATGATCATCTATTATCTCCCACTCAAGGGAAATAGAAAATAATTTGTTACTTGTCATTTCTGTGGTTGTTTATTAAAAAAGTTTTTAGGATTGCAGGATGAAAGTTGATGTATAATTAGAGTAGATTCAGTTTGGTTTCCTCATTCTCTTTTAGAGATGCCAAAATTATCTCCAATACTTGGTACAGTACCTAGCACATGGTAGATGCTCATTATACACTTGTTAAATGAGTACCTATTACCCCTGAGGCATATATCTCACTAACTTATTAGAGACTTTGTATATTGCCCATCTCTGGAAGTTTTGTATTTTAAAAGATTGCTGGCAGAGGAAGTGGTAACTGTCTAAAAATATTAACTGCTAATGGTTAAACACCAGAGTCAGAGGGGAGCTATTTTAAAGAGGGAAATTTTCCCAGAGAGCTGCTATAAACCACATTAATGAGCAGCTCTTAAGTTTTCTTCTCACAGGTTCAGATGGGAGATGAGGAATTTGCATTTGGTATGTAGCCTTTGGACATAATATCCTGAATTATTTTTATTTCTCGATGCCTGTGCAAAAAGTTACTGATATAAAGATATTGATTATATATCAATTCTTATTAATTTGTAGACTATTTGCTTGTAGATTACATTGTTTTGTAGGATTTGAAAACTACTAAACAATGCATACTATATCTTTATAGTTCAGGGTCTATCCCAGTTGCTCTGATATTCTGCAAGGATTGTCACAGTGACTAGAAGGTGAGAAAGATAGCCTTTGAAATGGCAAACTGCCTACATGAGCATTCTGTTAGGCCCACACTGGGTCTTCAGTCTGTGATGCAGCTGAAATTTACTTCTATTTAACCTGTTGCTCCTATGCTCTGAAAGGATTGGTATATTTTAAGGCATATTTTGCAGGCAATATCAAAGAAAACCAGGGCCAGGTAGAAGATAAAGCGGTGATGAAAAATTTTATACAGGTCTGACTATTCATTAGTAAAGACCCCAGTACAAAACTGGGCTCCAGTCTGAAAACACTAGGGTTAGTGGGGATTCACACGTAACGAGCAAGAGGTAAAGGGGACATCAAGTTGGGTTAATTCTGGCTGAACCATCCTACTGTGATTCCTTATGAAGGCAGGTCATTGTGGTTAGATACAAAAGGCGGGGAGTGAAATCATTCTGATTTGATATTGAGGGAAGTGATTCTTGCATTACTGACTTATTTGCAAAAACTGAACTTTACAAGCAAGTGAGCACAGGTACACCGGGGAGAAGATTCCAACGCCTAAGTTTGTCTGTAATAAGGTCCTCTATATACAAATGTGCTTGCACAGGGCTGAGGTGGCAAATACATATCTGCAGTGAATTAATGCTGCGGCTCTGCAAGAATATGGTTTTTGAAAGAAGCCTAAGGCAACCCTGACCGCAGGGCTTCCCAGGACCCAGAGGAAGAAAACCTGCCTGCCTTCTCGTATCTGTCCTGCGTTCATCTTTAGGACCTTCACAATTGGGCAGGATAACTGCCAGATGGAGGAAGCGGACACTGCGCATGTGCCCATTGCAGCTTCAGTAAATTGGCACCCTTGCTAACTGAGGTGAGACAAGGCCAGGTCGCCAGGAGGAGCCATCCTTTTCATTGGCCCTCGCCGCACCGTACGTCACGGCGGCGACGAGTCGCTGCCCTCTCAGAGGGGCGGGGCTCAGGACGCTGAGGCGGGACCTGGGGCGCAGGCGCAGACGGGAGTGCCTGGGTCAGCTGAGGGGGAGGAAGGGGTGGTGTTCCCGGTTTCCTGGGTTACCTGAGGGGGCGGGGGTGGGGCGTACGCGGCAGCTGCGGCGACGACAAGGGTTTTCCCTGGCGAGAGAGCGCGCGGCGGTCACCTACCAGGTAAAGGCGGCAGCTGGGCGCCGACCATACAGCAACGGGCTGAAGGTCGGGCCCTGGTACGGCTGGGAGGAGGGCGGAGAAGGACGGGGCAGCAAAGTCGAGGGCACTGAGGTACTCGGCCAGTGCGCTGACGCGGCTCGCCGGCCTCGGAGCTCCAGGACCGTCCAGGCGGCGTTGCCGCCTGTGACAGCGCGGAGCTTGGCGGGGATTTTAGCGGGCCCCGCGCACCGTGGCGGCTACAGCGCGGCCCCAGGTCCTAACTTTTACTTCCCAACAGGCTGTGCCTCCGGGCCAGTACCCCTGTTGTGTGTTTTACCTGGTCCCCAGGCTTGCCCTGGCAGCCAACAGCGGGAGGTGACAGGGTCCACGCCGCCACCCCCTGGCTCTTTTCGCCCCTGGCCACGATGCTAGCCCACCTGTCGTGCCTCGGGCGTCTCAGCTCTTGTTTCTTCTGCCCGTGACACCCTATGTCTGGGCGACAGTTCCTCTCCCCGGGGATCCCGGAGACATTCTGGGGTCCCAGCATCAGGTAGGTGCCTGTTCGCCGCTGCAGGGCTGAGCTTAAGCAGATGTCCCAAGATCCCAGTGCCAAGTGTCCATGCCAGCCGTGACTCCTGGTGGAAAGGATGAGCGTAGAAGCTTGAAGAACGGCTTCCTTAATCCCTGAATTTCATCGGGTTAAACAAACAACATTCCCTATATGCTCCCTGTACAGTGCACACCTAGCGACAGCACTGGGTAGTTGATCGGGTTTGTTTTAAGCAGACAGAAAATTTAAAGGGAATTGACTCTTGTGTGGAATACACTCGTATTGAATTCAGGCCAGTGTTTCCTTGAAGATCGAATTCAGCTCGCCTTTTCTGTATGACTTAAATGATCGGTAGAACAAACCGAATTGAGCTTTTCTTCTTGCCAGTTGACTCTTCTCTATTACTTTAAAATTATACACACACAGAAACCTTATGCTAGTAAAGATATTGGTTCTAGGCTTTTCTTTTATAGATGTAGTTAATTAATATCAGGTAGTTGTTGAAAAGAGCCTTGTGGATACACCGTAACTAGCAACTTGCTTTAGATTAAGTTTTTGCTGTTAACCATATTGGTACTGCAAAAATAGGGGTATTAGCCAGGGATTTAGCTCAGTGGTGTAAGCACCTGCCTGGCAAGGTAAGGTTTTGAGTTCAATCCCAGGTACAAAAAAAAAAAAAGGAGGGGAGGAGGAATTTGAGGAGAGGACACAAAGAGTAAATGAGTGACTATAATTTACATGAAAATAACTTTGTAAATTATAAAATTTTATGTATCATATGCATTTAGTAAATACTTATTGAACACCCTTTAAAATTTTATATATCATATATGCATTTAGTAAACACTTATTGAACACTTACTGAAAGTGGCACAGCCACTTTTTCTTTTTTTTTGATACTGGCAATTGAACCCAGAGTCTTCACAGTCCTCCTGCTTCAGCCTCCCAGAGTGCTAGGATCCTGGCTGCAGACATTCTCTAAACAGCTAAATAATCTTCAAGCTGTTTACATTTTAGTGGAGGACTTCAAATAATGAACACATAAAATGTGTGTTGTCAGATGGTGTTAAGAACTATTGAAAAAAAGGGAGGGGAGGTGGAAGACAGGGAACTGGCAGCCAGTTGCAGTTTTAATTAGAGGTAACCAAGAAAGGCCTCCTGGAGAAAACGATATCTGAGCCAAGTCTGGACGGAAGTGAGGGGTAATACATGCACTTCTCTGAGGAAAGAGTGTGCAACAGAAGTTAAGACTCTTGCAAAAGCCCTGAGGCAGGAGTCTGCTGGGCATGTTGGAGGGCAGCAGGGAAAATAATTTGGCTGTGGTGGAGTGAACAGAGTAATAGTTATAGGAAAAAACACTAGACAGGTTAGTGGGGTGGGAGACTGAATTGTGTAAGTCCCTACTGTAAGTCTTTGTAGGAGAGTCATTGCTTTTGAGTAAAAAAGGATATAAGCAGAATCATTTTTAAAAAAGGATCACTGGTGGTTAGATGGAGCAGGTACAGTGATACTAGCCCTGGGACTGTTGCCACAATCCAGTCCAGAGATGATACAGCTTAGATGAGAGTGGACCTGGTGGAGAGATTGTTGATTTCTGCATAAATTAAGCGTAGACATGTAAAGGACGCTAAAATTGTTGTCTTTAGCTTTTAAAGATAGGGCTGCTGCTTACTGACATGAGTTTCATGAGAAGAGTAGGTTTGGTGGGGAGGTTAGAAGACAATAAAATTAAACATCTGAATGGAGATTACTAGAAGTAAATGCTAGGGACTTTGTAGAAACTTCTTATGTTATAGTACCTTGACTAGGGCTTAGTATTTTTTTTTTTACCTATAAATTGCCAACTATGATGTTTTATGCTCATTTTCTTTTTAGCTCTTGAACCAACCTAGTCATTCTTTTCTCCATGTAGTTTTTTTTTTGTTTGCTTGAACTCATGTTTTGTGTTTGCTACTTTCTGTTGTACAGAAAGCCATATAATCCAGAATTTCAGTGTACTTCTTTGATCTTTTGCTGCATTTAACTTGGCTCAGATATCTGTAGACTCCTGGCTTAAGTTAAAAAATTCTTTAAAATCTAGAAACATTATTAAATGCGGTTTCACTTGACTATTTGTGAAGTTACAGTGGAAATGACCTGAGTGTTTACTTTACTAATAATTCTTTTCATTAAAGATGGCTTGACATAAATGGGCAATCATGTTAAAAGGAGAATTTTTACATCAAATTGGAGTGATAAAATTTGACCTGTAAAACTTGCATCAAAAATATATGATTCCTGTTGGGGATTTAGCTCAGTGGGTTTACCTAGTAAGCACAAGTTTATGAGTTTGATCCCCAGTACAAAAAAAAAAAATTAAAAAAAATATACATGACTGCTGTTGAGCATGGTGGCACACACCTGTGATCCCAGTACTTGAGAGGCTGAGGCAGGAGGCTCCTTGTGCATTTGAGGCCAGCCTGTCAAAAAAAAAAAAAAAAACCCAAAAAAACCAACTCCTGTGATTGAAGTTCTGCTTCTCACATTAAGAACTAGAAAATAAGCTAATAATCATAAATGGATTTTCAACATATATCCTGAAAATATATATTTAAGATTAATAATTGATTATACACTGATTTTTTTAAGATGTAGGAGATTTTAAAAAAAAGATGTAGGAGATGCTCTCTTTATTTACTGACTAATAAAACATACTAAGCTCAGCTTAACTAGATATAGTACTTTTGTCATAATTCCTAAAAATTTGAAGGCAATCCTAAGTGGAAGGCTGGATAGGTAGAACAGTGGATTATATAATGTCAAATAATATGCAACTTAGATGTGAATCAATATATTTTTGTATAAACTGATCTTAAAGTTGATGCTGTATTCTCGCTGATATTACTTTTTTCCCCTGCTGCTTCTTACCAGTGTTTCTTTTTGTACCTCTTAACTTCCCTGGCCTTGTTTATGCTAACTGAAAGAGGTCTGATACATTTGGAAATTCTGAATGCTTACTGAGTCTAACTGCTGGAAAAATAAAGCAAAAGAGAATAAAGAAAATCTCACTACACCGAAAATAATGCTTAAAATCAGTCATTTTAATCAATAAAGGAATCAGATTTCCAGAAAGCTAGTTATTGTTCTGTCTAATTGTGATTTTTTGTAACTGAAACCCAAAATAGATGAGAAAATGAGAGCTTTTAGCTATTATAAATAAGTGGAAAAATAGATGAACAGAGTTCTGCATGTACTTAGAAATGTTTAAAACTACTACTATTAATCTTGAAAAGGTAGAGATTGTCACATAGTGGATTACATTCATCAGTCAAAAAGGATGCACTGTATACATTATGCAGCAAGACTAATAAATCTCAAAATAATTATACTTCATAAAAAAGAACAACAAAAAGTAGTACATACTATATGGTTCCCTCCATAAAGTTCTAGAGAATAAATAATCTATAGGGGCAGAAAACATGTCAGTGGTGGCCTGGGTATGGGGAGAAAGAGAAGGACGGAGGACGGGTTACAGTGGTATACCAGGAATCTTCAGGAAGTTTCATGTTCAGGGTCTTGATTATGACAGTGTGCGTTTCTTGGGTGTAAACATATGTTTAAACTTATAAAATTATGCACTCTATAGGCAGTCAGTTATATGTCATTTATATCTTACTAAAGTATTATTTAAAAGTAGCCCAGCCATGAAAATATATGAAGGAATCTTTAAATACATATTATTAAATGGAAAAAGCCAATCTGAAAAGTTTATTTGCTTTATGGTTCCAACTCTGTGACATTCTGAGAAAGGCAAAATTCTAAAGAGAGTAGAAAAAACTCATTGTTTACTAGGGGTTGAGAGGCAAGGGATGGATAAGCAGAGAGAAGCCTAGAAGATTTTTAGGGCAGCAAGGCTATTCTGTAAGATACTACAATACTGGATACATATCTCTGCATTTGTTAAAACCTGTAAAATGTACAGGAAAACTATAGATTTGGGATCAGAATGACCTGTTAATATAGAAATGATTGACACAAAATTATGTCTGATGTAAGATGTCCATACCTAAAGAGGCTTGTGGGAGTGGTATTGGGAACTCTTTACTTTCCACTAGATTTTGCTATGAACCTAAAACTTGTCTAAACAGATTTTTGTTAGAAACTTGAAGATCTGCATATTGTACTGAAATTTGAGGGGAGAGTACGTGAAGCTGAGAAACTGTACTTTAAAAATTTTAACACTGAGTCCTAGAAAAAGAATAGACCAGATTGCCAAGTGCTTCATAATTTGTGATTAGAAATTGTTGATTACTAGGACATAAATTCATTTTTAAAGAATAAGTCATTTCAAGATGACCTCGGGGCAGGAACTATCAGCGATTCCTGAGCTCTGCAACATTTTGGAACTTTGGGCACTAGGAGAACAGGTGGCCTACTCACCGCCCTGGTGAGCAGCTGGGGGCCTGGCAAGCCACTGGTGCACCAGGGTGAGAACTATCAGCGATTCCTGAGTTCTGCATCATGTTGGAACTTTGGGCGCTGGGGGATAAGGTGGCCTACTCACCACCCTGGTAAGCAGCTGGGGCCCTGCTGGTGCACGGGCTAAGAATCAGACATTGATTCATCCCCTCCCCACCCTTTAGCAAGTCGGCACTGGTGGTCTGAATATCTTTTTGGAGGATGAATGTATACAGCGTGGCAAGTAAGGGGGATTTCCTTTTACCATCTCTTTGAAGGCAAATTTTTCTATCACTGTTTTGCTCAGTTTTGATTAATGGTACTGCTTTATTCAATATTCTGTTTTAAAAAGTTCGATATTTCCTTCCATTTTCCTCTACCTGACTGGAAGAACAGCTAATGTGAACAAAATGGGCTGTACTATTGAGCCCATTGCTTGTGTCCTGGTGACCTGCTCTGAGGTTCTGTGGTAGTTTTAATGCACTGCGGTCGGTCGCATGGGTTTGTTCTGTCTTGTTCTGCTGTATTTTGCTACCTTCAAAAAAAAAAAGTAGATAAAGTAACAAAATGCCTCCAAAAATCTCCCAACTCCACCAAAGCTGATCCATGGATCATGGATGAGGAGAAACTCAAAAACAAGGCAACAGAATTATATAAGGTGATTAAAAGTATATAACAAAACAAGTCAGTAAGGTACTGAGCAACTTGAAACAGGATATAACTAAGCAGATAATGGATTTAAAAAGTAAAAAGAAAAGAAAGTGCTCTAGGGGATATGGCTGCATGTATGTTTAAGTGTGTAGGATTGATAACCATGTTGCTAAGTTGTTACTGGATCATTGAACTTCTTTGCAGTCTCACTGTTTGAATGTCCACTTTGTATGCTTTAATTTTGTAACTTTAACAACTAGGTCTAAGAAGACAATATGTAATTTATCAACTAGTGATTTCTTACTGCTTTTTTTTTCTG